>LR991055.1:10712248-11198591 GCA_905163555.1 Notocelia uddmanniana | reverse complement strand
CCTGTACCAAGTCATCAGTCCATCTTATGGGGGTTTGCCCACACTGCATCTTACGTATTGGTCACTTGAAAACCTTTCCGCCCCAACGGTATGAGTTCTACGTGCTATGTTCCCCGACCACTGCCACTTAAGTTTAGCGATTCGCAGGACCGGTCATTGTGACACTCTATGCTCGGTGGAGGACGTTCTTCCGCTGATATGATAATGATGTTAGCTTAACGTGTTTCTCTGCTCATGTCGAGCGTCTTCGACCAGTGCGTCATCCCGATCTTTAATTACGGGGCTGAGACTTTGATACTTACAAAACGCCTCGTCCATAAATTCCAAATCGCTCAGCGAGCTATGGAGAGGGCTATGCTCGGGTTTTCCCGGAAAGACAGAATCAGGAATCAAAATATCTGATGAAGAACCAAGGTCACTGACTTAGCTAGTTTCTGTGCATTGTGATATTTGTGATTATAGGCATACGACATGTTTGAGCAGAAATGCACTGGACGTTAAGTATAAGTTTGATTTTACTCTACGACGGTGTTTGATGCCGATGTTCTGTGAGGCACTAATTCAGAAAACTTTAACCAACAAATGGAAGTTACTAAAACCAAGGACGAGTATCATTTCGAGCCAAAATGCGTCTGGGATAAGCCTACTATGGCATTTTACGTCATATTAGGTATCAAGGAAAAATATACTAGGTGCCGAACGAGAATGGCCGCAGGAAAAGCCTCAATTCGTGTGCTGACTAATAATCACTTATTACGTTGAAAACATGATACAGCCAGCATCATAGGTATAAACATGACGTGTATGTGAAGTCCCCAATCCGTACTGGGCCAGTATGGGGACTAATGTCCTTTTTCTCTCATCAGAGCTAGTGGCCGAGCCTTGCAAACTACCGAAATCAGCAAAGTCTGTCTACAACGTCGGCCCTTCAGTATACAATCGTCTGCCAGATAACATTAGAAACGTATCTCCCATTACAGTATTTTAATCCAGATTAAGAAAGTGGCCGTTTAAGAATATGTTCTATGAATAATTTTTTTTTATTACTTACCACTGGTCAAGTGACAACCTACTGATCTATGAATGGCATAGTTTTTTATGTATTAATTTATGTAAACTTCATTATTTATAAACATTGTAATATGACGTTATAGAAAATGACATTTACATTTTGATTTTCTATGCGAGCTGTATCTAGCAGTGGAACGATGATGTTGATCATTGCTTTGAGATAAAGTTAAAAATTGTATTTAAATAATAACTTGATGCTGACTGTAAATAAGAGACGTCCATGGATACGAATCGATTCGTCATGCTTTCCGGTGAGTCACACTAGAAAAACTAATTGCTAACAAACCTATACAAATTCGTAGTTGATTGCGTAGGCTGACCAACTACGGTTACGTCTCTTCTCTCCTCACTCTTATAACTGTAGTTTTAAGCCACCAAACATGAGTTTTAGCGATGATTATAACCCCATTTTGACGTAGGTTATCTCTTGAGTATACTATCACAGTATATAGAACTACTAAAGACTGTGATACTATAGTGATCGGCGGTTAAGAAGTCAATCCTGACATCTGTCATTTCCATACAGTTTGTAACCTCAAAGTGACTTTTAGCTTATAAACTGTATGGAAATGACAGATGTCAGGATTGACTTCTTAACCGCCGACTACTATATGTCCATATTATAACGTTTTTTTTTCTTAGAGACTCGGTAACTGTTGTGTCCCCGATCACTGGACAGAATAACAACAAGGAAAAGTTGAGTGAACCACGCATCGTGACAAACTTACGCTAGATAGATCTACTCGTAACAGTCATATTTAGTTTGGCATTATGACATTTAGACCGACCATTACGCACGCTCAAAAACATTACATAATCACTGCATAATCATTAATCACCCCTCGGGCTACTATTCTATTTATCTTTATGAGAGAATTGGACATCCCTTATAATAATATACAATTACTAAAGTAGGTACTTTCATGAAAAACAGACGTGAAAGTGGCAAATGCCGAGTGGCACGTACGGTCACGAACTTCAATTTAAGACCCCCTTAATGTTGACAGCGCTTCTAAAAGAAAAAAAATCGCTAAATGGGTCACCGATTAAAGTGTGTGATAACAACATATACTTATTCCTATTAAACTATCGGACATCATCAAATTTTTAAAGTCGAATTAGGCCCAGTTTTGTTTGACAACATAATACCTTTTTAAAATTAGAAAACTCGACAAATAAGATAATTTTTTCAAGAATATCAAGACAATGTAGAAAAACATTCTTAATTGGAAGCTTTTTTGAAATCCAATGTCTGCGATCTCGAGAGACAGTAAATGAAATTTATCACTATTTTATTGGCAAATATTTTTTTGGACATTCCTCGTAGGTCTCTACCCGGATGACAGCTGTCAAAGGAACGGTGATCAATCTCGTTACGGCGGCTCTAACTCCTATATTTATATTTTACTCACTCGCTAGGAAGTATAGTTGAAATTAGGTATTTTAAATGTACGGCATTTGATAACACTGTCGTTGTATGTGTTGTTGTGTGTGTTTGACGGCCTGTTTAGCCTAGTTGGTAGTGACTCTGCCTCCGAAGCTAGAGGTCCTGGGTTCGAATCCCGGCCAGGGCATTTATTTGTGCATTTATCACGGATATTCGTTCTTGGGTCTTGAATGTTTTCTATGTATTTAAGTATGTATTTATCTATATAAGTATGTATATCGTCGTCTAGTACCCATAGTACAAGCTTTGCTTAGTTTGGGACTAGGTCGATTTGTGTAAGATTGTCCCCCAATATTTTTAACCGACTTCAAGATTTCAAAAGAGGAGGTTATCAATTCGGTTGTATGTTTTTTTTTTTTTAATGTTTGTTACTCCATAACTCCGTCATTTCTTAACCGATTTGAAAAATTCTTTTTTTGATTGTATGTATATATATCCAAGTTGGTCCCGTTTTTGTCAAAAGGCAGTTCTGATGATGGGATCCATGAGGAATTGAAGGAACTCCTCAAATCTTTAAGGCAAACATATAGTGATTTTTGTGTTTTTATCAACAAGTCAAGCATTTGCATCCAAAAATGTGACATTGGATGAAGTGGAACTGCTGATGGTGATCAGAACAGAACTCTTCAACGACGAAAAGTTCACGTTTGGCGATTTGTCCTCCTAGCTGTGTTTGTTAAGCAAGTTCTATTTTCACGATTAATTTTTGTCATGCTCGAGTTCTGATGATGGGATCCATGAGGAATTGAGGGAACTCCTCAAATCTTAAAGGCAAACATATAGTGATTTTTGTGGTTTTTATCAACAAATCGAGCATTATCATACAAAAATGTGACATTTGATGAAGTGGAACTGCTGATGATGATCAGAACAGAACTCTTCAACGACGAAAAGTTCACGTTTGGCGATTTGTCCTTCTATAGGTAGCTGTGTTTGTTAAGCAAGTTCTATTTTCACGATTGATTTTTGTCATGCTCGAGTTCTGATGATGGGATCCATTAGGAATCGAGGAAACTCCTCAAATGTGAAAGGCACACAAATAGTGATTTTAGTATTTTCATGAACTAATCAAGCATTTTCATTCATAAAAGTGACATTTGATGAAGTGGAACTGCTGATGATGATCAGAACGGAACTCTTCAACGACGCGTAGTTTCACGTTTGGCGATTTGTTCTCTTCGTTTTGTTTGTCAAGCAAGCATGGTTTTTCCATGATTTCATGAGGAATTGAGGGTACTTAGTCTTCTACCATTATAAACATACTTATAGCCATTTTTGTATTTTATTGTATGGAATCTAAGAGTGCACCATCTAAGATTAATAATCTTTCACCGGACTCCCCCATTGAAGTCGGTTTTTTTTTCTTAAAAATTATATTTATTTATTTTATTTATTGTATTTTGAATCTTATAACTTGGAAGGTAAAGTCTCATTTTACTCGTAAACAGGCTAATTTGATACACTCGGCCGAGTAGAGTAACTTGTAAAATTGGAGTTAAAAAAAATGTCAAGACGAATGAATATATAATTTCCTGCTGGAATAAGGGTGTATATGCAACTGTCACTACTCACCGTAGCTCGCCACATGTTGCCTTCGTGTGTTTATTATTATTAGGGGCACACTACTACTACTTACCAGTTAGTTGTTTGTTGCTTATAATGTTTTCTTGGTTGCTCGAAAAGTGCGTTTTCTGAGCAGCCAAATTGTGAAATCTAAAAAGTTACTGAAATTTATTTACCTTACAAATGTACTGCAGAACAAAAATTTGATCCCACATAAAAAAACCTCAGTATTTTCTGTAATTTCTGAAGTGGCTCGTACCTTGATATTTTTTAACTACCTATTGCGGCCTTACCTATATATAGGTACATATTTTACATGCATTTATAGGATTTTTCATATAAAAGTATCACTTCAAAGATCACTCCAATTCGACATATTTCAAGCTGAAAACGATTATTTCCGCTATTCCACTGTAGTAGAATAGCGCTCAAGTAGTAATATTACGTTAATATTATTGTGTATTAATATATAATAGGAAAAATGGCTCAGTTTCTATCTAAAACTTTAATAAAAACATTGTATTCTTTAATCAGCTTATATTATCAATACTTTTTTCATATTATGAGTTCACAGCTTTTTAAATTTTGTTAGCCCTCTTATCTGCGATCGATAAGTATATATATTTAAATCCCCAAGATGCCCCATGTCCGTCACATGATCTCCTTGACATTGTCATGCATAGCACAAGAAATATCATATATTATGATATATTATATCAAATCATATCACAGAATATACATGATTGTTGGATTGGTAGGAGGATGAGATATAAGTAAAACAGTACAAAGTTAAGTAAAACAATAAAATGGTATTTTTTCTACATGTTACCGCCTTAATTCAACTGTTTTAATGTTACCGTGTCCATTGTATTTATACAACCGGTTCGTCTTTAATCATCCTTCAATGAATTACCTAGTTACCGCATAATTAGGTTTACCGTTTTGGTAATCCCAAGTACACCCAGCAATTTGGGATGTAAGATATATAGAAGAGTGTAACTTGAAGTTAAATCTACGTATACATATCTAATTCAATGAATGCTTATGAGAAATTCGAAAATCGTATTAATTAATTTGAAACAGAGATGTGCTTCTCACAGATTTCAATGTTACTATTGGTGGTTAATAAATATTATTAAAATTGCTGAATTTCTACACAAAACTCACTCGTGTGTTTGTCAAAACAACATCAATTGGAAGTGAATTATTCTTATTATTTGGAAAGCAGCGTTTTATATTGCACATCAAATATCCTAAAATCATACGAAAATATCGCAGAAAAATCTGGTTCTGTTTATTTTAAATATAAACATCCACCACCACCACCATATCAGCCCTAGAACGTCCACTGCTGGACATAGGCCTCCCCCAATTTCATAGGGGGTAAATGCCATAATCGCCACACTTGGCATGCGGGTTGGCGATCGCAATATCTCCACCGCACTCTAGGAATGCTGCTGCCCACTCCCCGGTGGTCTAAACCCCCGGTGGTTAATATAAACATACTTACCTATAAAGTTACATTATGCCGAATCTCAGTAACACCTAACACTACCGAAATTTTATGATAAAACTTAACTTACTTAAACGGTACATACTATGAAATGCGCTATACGTAAAAAAATATATAATAAAAATATATATAAGTATAATGTATGTATAGGTGCTTAATAAAAAAATATATAAGTATAATGTTCCTAGGTAATTGGATACAATATATGTAGTTGATTTTAGTCGTTGAAGTTTTAAGTAGGTTGGTACCTACCTACTTAAACAAATATTCTTCTAACATATGATATATAAAGTATGTCATTTACTAATATATTTAATGGATTTAATCTGACTGGAATCAATTAAATTTTGTAATTGACTTTAAAATATTATTTCAAAATAGTTAAATTTAAGTAACACGATAGAACCTCAACGTCTTGTTAACATCTCAATTCTCAAGCAATGATTAACCAACAATCGCAATGGCACGAATTATGCAACGAGCACCGATATTTACCTTTGTTCTTTAAGCCCTTACAATACACATCACTTTCGAACGTTCAAATTCGCGCACCACACTCACAACGGCAACGTGTACACTACACCACGGCTGTCACAACACTGCAAGATGTTTGCGAAACCTGTGCTGCGCTAGCGCAAGACCTTGCCCAACCAACTAGACCTCCGTCAACTGCCAACTTCCCCCTCAAACACCCAAATTCGTCAACCAGAAAGAGAGAGGGAAAGGTCTTGAAATCTGGCTGATCAGTTAATTAAGATTGGACATTATCTGCCCATATGTGCAGGCTTCGATTGATGTCTCATAGTTCACTGACTTTCTCAGGTGCAGGGGTCTTACTAAGCCATAAGCATAGTAAACATGCTGACGAAACTAACTGAACTGAATCTAAGGTCCAAACAAATTAGATTGCGGAAACCGCAGATCTTTATATCACATTGTCAAATGAATACAGTGTTTACGTTGCATAGCGTGTTTGGTTTACAAGTATTTTACTTATATGAATGGTTTTTTTCGCAACTTACGGAGTATTTTTGTAGAAGAAAGGAAAATGTAATAACATAGCATTGTATTATATTTGATCTGAAAATTCAAAATGATTATCAGTTAGAATATACCTTTAAAGGTTAATTTTGGTCTATGAAGAACTATAAAAAACAACATTATGCCATTTATTCCGTTTGTCATAGGATATTTTTGTTATTCTTAACTAAACTCTCACATAATAGTATTTGCAATAAAATAAAATAAATAAGTAATTTTTAAATGCATTAAATGCCCGGGTATGTCTTAAAACTACGACCAAGACCACCGGGGACGGGCAGCAGCATCCCTGGAGTGCGGTGGAGACACTGCGATCGCCAACCCGCATGCCAAGCGTGGCGATTATGTGCATTTACCCCCCATGAAATTGGGGGAGGCCTATGTCCAGCAGTGGACGTCCTTGGGGAAATGATTTATTAATTAGCACCAAATTTGTGCCTATGGTGTAAAAGGGTTAAAGTCGAGTATATCCAAATTGTGGATTTTGCCACCATTACGTTAAGTTTCTTATGTGATTCTCCATCGTTTTCTTTGACACTCACAGCCCTACGAGCACTATTTGCTAAGATAGATATCGATTGAGTAAAAGGGTTAAAGTATGCCAAAAATTAAAAGTATAATATTCAAAACGGTTTATTTTAATTTTACCTTCTTGAGCAAAATGGTTTTTGTCAGTTGTGTTATGTTATGAACGACGGTTGAAGTCTAGTTTAATCTTCATAAAAAAATAACTTTTTCTGTAAATACCGTTGTAAAAAGGTTAAATTATACTAAGATATATGAAGGTCTATTTACATTACGGAATCCTATTCGGTGAATAGCGGTTAAAATTATGTTTGATCAGTATTCATGAACGAAGAGATATGATTTAACTTTAATTGTTTTTTTTTGACTATGTTTCGCGATGAGATGAAAGTGTATAAAGGTCAAACTGCATTTTAGTGCGCGGTACAAAAATCTTTTTGACTTTTGTATTGTGAAAAAAAAATACAATTTGCGAACTAAAAGTAAATAGGTACTACGAAATATTAAGTAATAACCACGTCGAAGCGACTAAAATCAGTGTATTTAAATGAAATAGTTGAAACACATAGTAAGTAAGGACATGGAGGTTGTCCCCCAATATTTATAATTAAGAACTTCATTAAACCCTAATTAATCTAATTTATTACGGGTACCATAAAAGAGTGCACGGAACAGGAATTCTAAAATATTAATCTTTGATTTTCCCCATTCAAATGGATACAATATCAAAGTTCCAATTATTCCAATTTTATAGTATAGTATATTAAAAAAAGGATTATATTTAGTTGGGAAATTGGTTTCTTTACACATAACATAACCCCCAAAAAGTAATACCTTTTTGGGGTTATGTGCATAGATAAACTGCAGTTTCAACTTTTTACACATACTGTTTTTTTGTGGAAAAGGGTTAAAGTTTATTTTATATGCCAATTTTTTCCCTCTTTTTGGCAACATACCGGTTATTAAAAAACAATTTCAAAGTTCATTAATTGTGCTACCTAAACCTAAAGTAAATTATAAATATTTGTTTATAGGTGCAAAGTTAAACCGTTTTGAAACATTTTTTGGCCGTCCTGTAAAATGGACTTTTTTTAAGTTTGACCCTTTTACACTTTTACAAAAATTATTAACTATTTCATAGCGCTACGTTTGAAGCCATGTGAAAAACCGTGTGTAAAGGAAATTGCCTACGCGACGAGTGCCCGTCGCTCGAGTTCCCTGCATTGAATGTGTTAAAGGCGGTTAAATCCATACTATCCATACTAATATTATAAATGCGAAAGTCACCAGTCTGTCTGTCTGTCTGTTACCTCTTCACGCTTAAACCGATTTAGATGTAATTTGGTACAGACATAGTTTTAGTCCCGAGAAAGGACATAGGATAGTTTTTATTCCGTAAATCATTCGTAAGGGGGTGAAAAGGGGTGTAAAAGTTTGAATGGGCGCCTACAACAAATTGAATAGCAATTATTTCTGTAATATCGTTTGCTAAGAGTGTAAACCTGCTAAATACATTTCTTAAAATAATTATTATAGTTTTACCCACCATTATGTAGCAAAAAAATGATGCATCGCCTGAGAAAAACAGCTCCTGCCGGTTATTTTAACAAATTGTTTAAATGATATGAGTAAAACAATCAACTCCACGAGTTTAAATGTTATCGGCTTAACTAAAATATACCCGCCATTTTCGTAAGAATTTTGATCGCGTAGATGTGTGTTCTCGCAAAATATAACTTTGTTTCGTGTTTTTAGTGTAAACGAAAAAGTATAAAATCGCAAAGGTATGTACTATTATGGTTTTCTATTAATATTTCGTGGCTTTTGAGCTGAAAATCCAATACAATCACTGTTTTGGGGTTGGGTTAACCTGTTATCAAAATTAAGGGGAGTTTTTATTCTTAATATCGCGATAAACATACTTAGCAGGTATTTTTCATATTCTCAAAAGAACTTTTTTACAATGTCTCAAGACGAGAGTCTTTGACCAGTGTGTGTTTCCAGTGATGACATAATGGGCACTGAAACGTAGACGCTTACTATAGGCCTCGTAAGAGGGTTTAAAGTCATCAAAAGAGCAATGGAGAGGGTTATGCTGGGAGTATCTCAGCGTGATCGCATCAGAAATGAGGCCATCCGCAGTAGAACTTAATTATCTGACGGAGGGTTACCTCCGAATCGCTAAACTTAAATGGCAGTGGGCGGACCAAACTTAGATGGACTTTAGGGCGGAAAGGTTCTTCTCGAGTGGCGACCACTTACCGGAAGGCGCAGCGTGGGTAGGCCCCACACAAGATCGACTGATGGATGACCTGGTGAAACTCATTGTAGTCCGCTGGATGCGGGTGGCGCAGGACCTGGCATTGTGGCACTGTTTGGGGGAGGCCTACGCCCAGCAGTATATTTTCGCACAACACCCAATATATATATATATATTTATTTATTTCCGAAGATTTCATGTAGTTTCTTTCAAGAAGTTTCTATTTTGATTTACATGAAGATCTATTTACTTTCTTTTTCTCGACAAACTGCTAAATCCATAATTTATAACGTTATTTGATTGGAAAATACAGCTAAGTTACAAAAGTCATCGTAACAAATAGATAACCAAAACGCTTTACCTGTCTTTTATTTTGGAAATAGGGGAAAAAATAACCCAATAATATTATTCCCCATTTTTCGGGGTTATATATTTAAATTTAAATCATGTTTTTGTCTCTCCTGTAAACTTCAATTAGGTATATGACGTTAGCAGGTTTACACTATTAACCGAAGATAGAATAAGTTGAACGCGGACGAAGTCGCGGGCAAAAGCTAGTAATACTATGTGTTGTTAGCAGCGGTCCTCAAACATGATGATAATTGGCATAAAATATAACATGCTATATTCTGATATTCGATTAATGTAAAAAACCTACGAAATTTGGAAGATATTTCCACTTTTAGAAGCCGTTTCGGCAAAACCTTTTCGGGCAGAAAACTAAAACTACCCAAATTAGAACAAGTCATAGTGCCCTTAACAATAGTGCCTAATGTAAGAGGGTCTGAGAAATCGTATAATAACAAGCGAATTCAGCGAGTCAGCATATTATTTAGGCACTCTTCAGGCAAAGGACGCCAATTCACTGTTACCTACGTACTTACGAGGGTATTTCCTTTCACAGATCAGTTTTAATTAATGTTTCAACGACTGTAGATCAATTAATTAACTAGGTACAAGGAGTACCGGGACCCGATCCCAAAACTCGTTTTTTGTATTAGATTTATATGTCGTTGTCGCCAAGAGCTCCCTAGTTCTATATCAAAGATAATTCTCTGCACACTCTAAGATACAGATCTCTACTCTATAGAATATATATATTCAAGTGAAAGCCAAGCACATTTCACTTGAATCTTGAAATTTGGCAAACAAAAACCAGTGGCTCTGTGAACTATCTGCACTACTACTGTTTGTACCCCAGATGTAATAAAGGCGTTTAAATCAATTAATGTCAAAAAAACTGGTGATCTCTGGGGAGTCTCTGTCCATGCTGTCAAATCTCTAATAGAAGTCATAGCGCCTGACTTGGTAGTTGTATTTAATAACAGTATTGACTGCGGTGAGTTTCCTGATCTAATGAAACATAGTAAAATAACTCCTTTATTTAAATCAGGTAGCACTTCTGACCCCACTAATTTTAGACCAATATCTGTGCTACCAACATTTAGTAAAATTTTTGAAAAATTAGTTTTGTCCCAATTAATAAGACATTTTAATGCAAACAATTTAATGCATAATAAGCAATTTGGTTTTACGCGGGGTCGCTCGACAACCGACGCGGCTGTTGAGCTAACTAAACATATATTCGATGCCTGGGAAGAGTCACAGGATGCCTTAGGTATTTTTTGCGATTTGTCCAAGGCCTTCGACTGCGTATGTCATGAAACATTAATCAGAAAACTGCACTACTATGGAGTTAGAGGATCGGCACTGAATTTGCTAAAATCTTATCTATATGGTAACAAAGGGTCGATGTGAATGGACAGCGATCTCCAGGATCAGTGGTCTCGATGGGTGTACCGCAGGGATCAATATTGGGACCTTTCCTATTCCTTATCTACATAAATGACTTGCCATACCTCGTAAAGACCCACCATGATATAGTATTGTTTGCAGACGATACCTCTCTTATATTCAAAGTCAAACGACAGCAACAAGCTAATATAGATATAAACAATGCTATTTCTAAAGTAGTTAATTGGTTCAATGTCAACAATTTATTGTTAAATGAGAAAAAGACCAAATGTATCAAGTTTGTCACGACTAACGTTAAGCACAATCAAACAAGTGTCATTGTGAAAGATGAGGAATTGGAACTAGTGGATAGTACAGTTTTTCTTGGATTAACATTAGATTCCAAACTCCAATGGGGTCCCATATTGCTAATCTCTCGAATAGACTGAGTTCTGCAGCTTTTGCCGTGAGCAAGATCCGCCAACTGACAGACGTGAAGACAGCTCGATTAGTATATTTTAGTTACTTCCACAGTATTATGTCGTATGGTATTTTACTATGGGGCAGTGCTTCAGATATTAATACCATTTTTGTTCTGCAGAAGAGGGCTATTCGAGCAATATATAAAATGAACCATAGAGACTCACTTAGAGATAAGTTCAAGAACATTAATGTAATGACATTGCATTGTCAATACATCTATGATAATATTGTGTATGTACATAAAAACATTGTAAATTTCAGGAAGAACTGTGACATACATAATATTAATACTCGAAATAAACACAAACTCGCGGTGCCCACCACTCGCCTACAGAAAATTAGAAAATCATTCATGGGTAATGGTGTGAAGTTTTATAATAAGCTTCCAAGAAATGTAACTGAATTATCTATTAATAAATTTAAAAATTATGTAAAGCGTCAACTCATATCGAAAGCATATTATAGCACACATGACTACATGAATGATAAAACACCGTGGGATTAATTGTGACTGAAATATTAATGAATTAATCATTATGGCGTTAGATATTAATATGATCTTTTTTTTTTGATATTTTGATTGTTTTCTAGAAACTGTCTAGATTTCTATTTTTTATATATTTTTATTATTATTATTATTTATGTTTTGACGATCCTATTGTGAATTTTACTACAAAATAATTTCTTACTTTGACATGTCTACAACAATACAATATTTATTTTGAAGAATAATAATAGCATCAATAAATTGCTCTAAATAATTAATTAATATATATGTTAATACATGTTATAACTGACGATTCGAAAGTGCTTGTTGCTAGGCCTATTTGAATAAAGAATATTTTGACTTGACTTGACTTTGACTTTTAATGAAGAACTTATTTTGTTTTGCCCGCTATCAAAATTGCTTTGTTTGTGATTTTTAGGAACGAAAAAAAATAATAGGGTATAGTATTTTTTTGGTAGAGGCTTTTCTGAAAATTTGTGTAATTTATTGGGGGTAACAGATATTTATTTTTTTCATTTACAATTGCTCGAGACTGTGCGCAACAAAATGCGGAATCGTTTTTAATCTCAACATAGTTGTAATACGCATTTTTATAATCTAATTGTTCAATTTTTAAAAATATTTTCATTCTTATATTTTTTAAATATTGTTTTCTATTGGTAATTTGTTTTTGATTATACATGCTATCTATAAATATTAAGTATTTTACATTAACACAGCTATGACTCAACATATAATTAAGGTTTTTTTACATCCAAGTCTGTATGTTCTCTCACACTTAATATAAACACATAGTTGTTTCTTAACGTAATTAAAGTCTTGCGTAAGCTATAAAGCATATCCATGGGATTCGAATCATGCTCTCCAACCGACAACACAATTTTATCATCCTTAAAGAACTTAAAATGGCTTATAGATTTTAAAATAGTTTCTGTATTCGCCCCTGGTTTAATAAATGAACTAACGTCGTGGCTCATGGCTGATAAAGTTGTTCAACGAAATTCTTATTTCTGTAAAAATACCGGAAATGTAACCTTTTTATAAGAATAAAGGGGAGGCCCCCAGACGGTGGACTGATGACCTGGTGAAGGTCGCGGGTGTCCGCTGGATGCGGGTGGCGCAGGACCGGTCATTGTGGAAGTCTTTGAGGGAGGCCTATGTCCAGCAGTAGACGTCTTTCGGCTGACATGATGATGATGATGAAAGGGGATGTAGCAGACTGTGGAAACTACAGAGGAATCAAGCTAACCTCTCACACCCTTAAGATCTGGGAATGTGTCCTCGTAAAAAGGCTAACAAAAATAACAAACATTATACCAAACCAGTGTGGATTCGCCAACGAGGAACAACCTGTCCACGAGCAGCGGTATCCCTCAAGAAATAGGAAACGACCGGATTTTCTTACTTACAATGTTTCAACGGGTGATCCGCATGAACCAACGACATACTATGAAGCTACTCATGCCGATGATTCCCATAAATGGTACCATGCGATGGCTGATGAGTATAATTCCCTGATTAAACTCCATACTTGGGACTTAGTTGACAGACCTTATAAAAAGGTCATATCATGTAAATGGGTTTATAAGGTTAAAAAGGACGCTTATGGAAACGTCATGAAATATAAAGCAAGGCTGGTCGTCAAAGGTTTCAGTCAAGTGAAAGGAGTGGACTACGATGAAACGTTTGCACCAGTGATCCGTCATTCTTCGCTGCGCACTTTATTTGCATTAGCTGCAGAGATGGGGTTAAGAATGAAGCATTTGGACGTTGATACCGCGTTCCTAAATGGCGATTTAGAAGAAGAAGTCTTCATGGAGCAACCCCTTGGATTCGTAGAAAAAGGCAAGGAAAATAGGGTTTGTTTGCTGAAAAAATCGCTATATGGCCTTAAACAGGCACCACGAGCTTGGAACAAAAAGTTAAACGAAACACTTTTAAAAATAGGTTTCATCGGAACTCCTTCCGAACCTTGCGTGTATACTAAACTCTTTGGTCAAGAACTTGTGATTTTGGGTATCTTTGTTGATGACATAATTGTCTTCTTTAAATCTGATTTGACGTTTGATACTGTCAAAAATGATTTGTCGGAATATTTTTCGCTAAAAGATCTCGGAATTTTGAAATCGTATCTAGGATTACAAATTAGTTATTTATTTATTTAATCGTATGGCATATAAATGTAGGAGATTAAATCTATAAATTAAATTATAAGTCAACATCCAGGTTGCACAGCCAGTCAACAGCGTCAGGTGTCACATTCATATAGAGGTCCTCCGGGTCGCCCTGGTAGCGCCGTTTCGGGCAGCGCTCCACAATATGCTGCGCCGTTTGGTCTTCAACGCTACAGTCGCATAACGAGCTTTCGTTCCATCCCCACTTGTACTTTAAGAAATTGCACCTGCCGTGGCCTGTGTTTCCTCTGCAAAGAGAAGCCCCTTGGCTTTTGAGTAGGGTCCGGAGAGATGATGATGGACAAATTAGTTATGACTCCGAGAGTATTAAGATAAACCAGACAAATTATATTTTATCGTTGCTGGATAAGTTCAATATGAGGGAGTGTAAGACTGTGAATACAAAATTCTCGCCCAGATATTGCTTATACAACGAGTTATTTAAGTCAGTACAATACATGTTTTACTAAGGAACACTGGAATGCTGCAAAGAGGGTTCTACAGTATCTGAAGGGTACTATAAACTATTCATTGGTTTACAGGAGAAGTGGAGAATCCTTAAAAGGCTTTTGTGACGCTGATTGGGCAAACTGTCTGATAGACAGGAAGTCTTATTATATACGGGTTACACCTTCCAGTTAGGTGGAGGACCAGTATCCTGGGAGTCCAAGAAGCAGCCTACAACTGCTCTATCATCTGCGGAAGCCGAGTATATTGCGCTAGCACCTTCCACTAAGGAAGCTTGTTATTTACGCCGTTTTATCTATGAGATAACAGGTAAACTTACTTCAGTTAACTTAGCGTCTGACAGCCAGAGTGCCATCAACCTCGTTCGTAATCCTATACACCACAGCAGGACGAAGCATATTGATACTAGGTTTCATTTTATTAGGGAAAAGCTTTCCAATAATATTGTAAATTTGGAATATGTAAAAAGTAGTGATATGCCTGCGGATGTCCTTACTAAGCCTTTAGGGCCTTTAGTGTACAATTACTTTAGGACTAGAAACTTAACTTTTGGTTACGGAACGTCTGTCTGTCGTTGTTTGGTTTGTCATTCCATTGTTTCATTCATATAATTCATGTTTTAATATATATTTTAAATAAGTTATACGTGCATTTAGTTATTGTTTTAAAATGATACCCACGGAAATTGACTTGGATTGACTTCATTTCTACGAAAAGTGTTGATGTAGCAGCGTTATGTGTTAGTCATACAATAATATAATTTGGTGCAATAATATACCAAGATTCGAGTATGTTAATAGTTAATAGTAGTCGTGACTCGAACGTCGTAAGAGCAGGTTGTGTGATACTGTTATTTACTAATAAAGTGTACTATCGTAGTCTACCCTCAATAATGCCACCTAAATTACCAAAATGTGGGAAGTGTAATAAAGGCATAAACAAGAAAGCACCAGGACTGGAGTGTAGCAAATGTAACCACATCGTGCATGCTGCCACCGAATGCACCACCCTTACCAACAAGCAGATCGCCGCTATTCGTGCGTCGGACAACCTGGAATGGGTATGTGAAGGTTGCAAGATGATAACACCTCGAAGATCGTCATTTATTATTCCAGAGGAGGAGGACGAACAAGAGCACGATAGCTACGATAATATATTTCAAAAGAGTAGAAAAGTCATGCCCTTGGATGTGAAAAAAGTCCTGGAGAACATCTCGGTAGATATCGAAAAGGCCGTTAAAAAACAACTGGAACAACTGCAAGAATCGATTGACTTTTGCAGCAACAAAGTAGATGAATTTAACGAAGATTTGGACGAGACAAAAGTTAGAATGAAAACCCTAGAAAAGAAAAATGAATACCTTCTAAATAACAATAAAAATCTTCAAACGAAATTGATGGCGGTAGAACAGAGATGCAGTGAACTCGAACAAAAACTACTGTATAATTGCATCGAAGTCGTAGGAATTCCATTCAAACAAAATGAAGACCCTCAAAAAATCTGCCTAAATCTAGCCAAGAAACTCGACATGGATGGAACCTTGATTAAACACTCAAAGAGACAAACTAAATTTGGAAAACCCGATAATCTACTATTGATTAACCTAAAGAAAACCGCCGACCCTACTAAATGGGTTCAAGCTGCCCGCAACACCCGCCCAACAACTGCAGATGTCATCGAGGGGGCAACTACAGACGAACAGGAAAAAGATAATATATTCGTAAGGCACTCCCTGACTAACTACAATAAAACTCTCCTCTACCAAGTAAAAACAGCCCTAAACAACAAATATAAATTCATTTGGGCCAATCGAGAAGGTAGGATAATGGTTCGTAAGAATGAAAATAGTAAAGTCCATATTATCAGATTCGAAGAAGATATTAAAAATCTTCCTTAGCTGCCTTGCCTCAGTATATGTTAGTAGATCATACCTACCACTACCCTACATTCATCTCAAATAAAAATGGGTTCCCTAAATGCTGATATTTCCGAATTATTTAACTGCACACATCTCCGTAACTATTTTTCTTATATACCTACAAACTGTGTCAACTTTACCTGTGTACATATTAATATACGCTCGATGATAAAAAATCTCTCCAAGCTAGAATGTTGTATAAATGACTGCAGAACCAAAATAGACATTATAATAGTAACCGAAGCTAATATCACCCAAGAAATAAGTTCTATGTTTAACTTGAGGGGGTATACAATGCATACAAAGTTACGGAAAAACCGACGCGGCGGAGGGATAATTATTTACGTACAAAACAAACACAAATTTAAAACAGTTGTATTCAATACTTTGTATTGTGAAAACCTAATCGGAACCGTTACTACACAAAACAATTTTGATATAACCTTGTGTGCACTGTATAGACCACCTTCTAAAAGCAAACATTTATTTTTAACAAAAGATTTATCAAGTATTCTCAAACGCTACGATTCGCGACACAATTTCATACTTATGGGCGACACTAACATAGATATAAAAACGGAAAGCAGCATTAAGAACATGTACTTGAGCATATTGTCGGAGAGAGGCCTTCTCTGTGCTATTTCAGACTACACTAGAATAGAGGAGTATAAAGGTAAAATTACGCAATCCTGTATTGATCACGCATTTGTAAAAAATCACAGACAAGACCTTTACTCCGGGGCGCTCGGCACAGTTCTGGCCGACCACCGTATGATCTGTGTGACATTCTCAGGCTTAACGCGCATACAGGATGATACAAAAATAATTACTAAAATAAATACTCAACTTGTATTGGACGAACTTAAACGGGTCGAATGGCATAGGACAGATGACATGAACTGCCCAACAGAAATATATAATTTTATCAAATATAATTTTTTATCTGCATACGAAAAATGTTCCGAAAAAATTCACACATCAATAAAATCTAAAAGAAACAAGGAATTATGGGTAACGAATAAAATACGTGATAAATGCGATGGCGTTGATAAACTTTATAGAGAATGTATAAAAGATCCTACTAATAGAATTCTGAGGTCAGAATATAACCGAGAAAGAAACAAAATACACAAAATAATAAATAATTCTAAAAATAAATATATTACAAAACAAATTAATGACAGTAAGAATAACTTAAGGAATTTATGGGGAATTTTAAATGAATTAACGGGCAGAAACAAAAATACTATTGAAGATATAATAAACAAAGCATTTATTACCAGCTCTGACAACGAAAAAAATATCGCACAAAATTTTGCTAAATCTTTCAATAACAATGTTAGCGAAGTTATACCCCAATGTGACACAGAACTGTTAAATAAATCTAGCTATACAGAATACACTAATAAGACAATGTACTACAAAAAATGTGACGAATTCAATATTCACAGAATTATAACTAATATAGATCCGCGCAAGGGCCCTGGCTGTGATAGCATACGTCCTATAGATATAAAACTAGCTAGTAATTTTTTATCCTGTGCTGTAGCCAACCTCGTCAACTGTAGCATCAAGACTGGGATTTATCCCAAGGAACTAAAAACTGGTATAGTCAGACCAATTTACAAAAAAGGGCAAACTGACAAATATGAGAACTATAGGCCTATAACTATATTACCAATAATAGATAAGATTTTCGAAAAATATATTTCTAAGTTAATACTCGAATTTTACGACACACACAACATACTTACGGACAGACAATTTGGATTTAGACCGAAAAAAAGTACAACGTTGCTACTATCAGAATTTACGGATGAAGTAAATGTGAAACTAAATAATAAAGAACACGTGCTTCTAGTTTTGATAGACTATAGCAAAGCCTTTGACACACTAAAACACGACCTACTAGTAGAAAAATTAGATAACACTGGCATTAGAGGACCTTTGCTAGACTGGTGTAAAAACTACCTACACGAACGAACGTATAAAGTAAAAATAGGTAATTCTACAAGTGATGATGTCGAGGTATCAATCGGAACAGCACAAGGATCGGTTCTGGGTCCATTGCATTATCTATCATACGTCAATGACGCAGGAAACATAATTAAATTCTGCTCGATATATCAATACGCGGACGACACGTGTCTAGTTGCATCTGATAAAAATATAAATATAGCGCTTCAGAAACTGCAAGCTGACTTCACTGCTTTATGCATGTGGTCACACGATGCAGGACTCGTCCTTAACGCCCAAAAAACACAACTCATTCATATATCCTCTGGACGCAGGCCTGTAACCGGGGAAATCAAACTCATAGCACACGATCACAGTTGCCTCCATAGAATAAATGTAAACTTTTCAACTTGTGTATGTACCGCAATTGAACAGACCAACCAAGCGTCGTATCTCGGTGTCACGATTGACGAAAGGTTTAACTGGGGCCCTCACATTGATCTATTGTGCGGAAAACTGCGAGTGATTCTCTCCAAATTTTATGTTATTAAACATAAGGTGCCGTATAAAATTTTAATAAACATGTATAACTCATTAGCAGAATCACTGATAACGTATGGGCTATCAAGTTATGGCAGAACCTTCAAAAGCTATCTTGATAAAATATACAATTTACAACTCAGATTGCTCAAACAAGTAGTCCCAAGGAAAATTCAAGAGGAATATAAAGATGACTATAGCAAATTGTTCAAATTATGTAACGTCCTGCCAATACATACTAAAGTAAAATACCTAATACTAATGGGAAATATACACAATAAAGAAGTACTGAAGCAAATACAATCCAAAACCTATTTAAGAAAAATAAGTAACAAAAATGTTAAAACAATCGGGAGTAATAATAAATATGGAGAAAGAACTGTAGCTTATATGGTACCGAGATTATTTAACGCCCTACCCCTGAAATTAAAGAATACAATAAATGAAAAAAACAAAAATTCTTTGCTTAAAAAATATTTTCTTCATAACAGTACATAATATTATATACTATGCAATAAATAATTACAATAACATACCAAAACTAGTCATCACAATATTAAATAGGTATCTATACCAAAGAATAATCATAGAAATAAATATAATAATTATTAATAATATTAGGTTATATAATTTGCACTGGAACATAAATAAATAATCATCCTGTACTCGCATGCGCCCCACTCGGGACGCAACCGGTTCTGTCTGGCAATGAAATTCCTACGCGATGATAAGGTCTTAGGCGACCGCGAATTGCCTGTCGCCTATGACCTTTTTATTTTGCGCAACATACAAGCAGGTTACTAGGTAGTGGTTCGCAACGCCTATTGTCATCTCACCTGAGATAACCGGTGTAAAGTGACCTCTGACTAAGTACAGTTGTTATGAGACTCGAGGGAATTTGCACTGGTGCCAGAAGAGAGTTGAGCCGTAATGGGTCACCAATTGCACACCTTGCGATGCATACACACGATCGGTTGCAGTACCCGGATGGGAGTTATTTATAACTACGTAACACTACCTCCCAACACAATTAAATCACTCACACTGTAACAACAATTTTATAATAGTTCTTTTTTCTTTCCAATGTGTCATACAATTAGCTCGTAAGTAAGCTTATTAACAATATTGTTCACGATTTCGGTGTCGATACAAACCCGATAGGGTTTAACGACACTTTTCCGTTATAACAATGTATCAATTTTCTATTGTAAATAAATAAATAAATAAAAAAAAAAAAAAAAAAAAAAAATAATGATTATAATGCTAAAATTAAGGCTCTTTGATGGGAAGAGTTCTACATGCGGTCGAGTGGATTTCTGATTTCTCAATGTTTATCCAACCACTGCTGTTTACCAAACATCTGACTTTGATGAGGTTGATAAGAGAGCTATAAATATCAGACATTGTTACATATGAGCTTGCTGGTACCGCTCGGGCTTGAAGATATTGTCCTGTTGGAAACTGAAGGCAAGCGTGACACATGGTCACTGGCTGTGGTCGAAGAAGTGCACCCTAGAGTGGTGCAAGTATGAAATTCAACTGTATATATAAGGTAAGAACGGTTTAACTAATTTGTACCTTGAACTTCAAGACAATCATGAAATATAGGTACTCAACTCGACTTAACACACAGTGAAGCAAACCAGGAAGCTGCTACAGCACCCGTTTGATTTTAGACCTCCCGGTTTGTCCCTATTGGGAGTGTGATATAACATATGGCTTAGTTACTATTAAAAGGAGAATAAGGCTGCTATATGTAAAATTTTCTCTGTGAATTAAATATTGTTGTACAGGTACTTTAATAATAATTTAATAGAGTTTCTATTACATACACACTGTCTAAACGAACTATGAAATCTACGGCTACGAACCATGTAATCTAATACAAGTTTACAAACTCGGGACTTACCACCACCGCCACATAGGCCCACTCGGGTTCCACCTCTAGGAAATTTAACCATTACTAATATGTATAAAGAGCTTTTTTCAAATAACAAACAAAGCTTAATACATTATATATAGACTAATCCTTTTAAAGGTGGTTAAAAATAAATTTAAATTGTATCCCCCAGAGTCGAGTATATCAACTGTCAGATTGTTTTTTCAATGATTTGTGGTTTTATTTTTACAGATCTGAACAGAACAAACTGTAGTCGCAGTCGCAGCCTTAGTGACGGGATAAAACAACATCATGGATTTGAATAATCTATTTTGTTTATTTTAAAATAGTGTAAATAATAACATGTCATGTTGAAGTTTAAATAAATGTAGACTATTCTATGTTCGTATGTATGTATTTATTTTTATTTCCATTTTATATTGTTTATTGTTAACTGTGGCTCATAAACATTACAATATAATTGTGGCAAATACATTCAATTAAAATAATTTATTTACGCGGGCGGAGCCGCGGGCACGTCTAGTCTTACATAAAATACGTATATAATTTTAATCGTGACAAAATCATAATCGAAATTTCGAAAAAAAAATTAATTAAATAATTAAATTACTATAGTACAAAAAGAGGTGAAAATAAAAACATTATTTGGACAAATAAAATATTACTTGATACTAACATACAGCATCTAGATGGTAATTAAAAACGAAAAACAAATCAGCTACATTAAAAAAAAAACATATATTTATATATTGGTATATTTTTGCTACTTAGCGCTGAATCAGAATTGGGATTTTTGGAGCGTCAACAAATAGCCTTTAAGCTTGCGCTTAAGGGCATACCTGCTAGGCGCTGCCTGGATAGGAGGTGGGATGTCATTCCAGCACTTAGACGCCGCAAACCTGAAGCTGCCTCGGAAAGCCGCGGTCTTGTGCATAGGCACAATAGCCAATGCTTTGAACCTGCGCGCACTCTTGGACCATTGAAGCTTTTTATAAAGATACGAAGGGGTCTCGTGATGTACCACCCCAAACAGCAGTGTCGCGAGGTGTAGGCGTCGTCGCGCGGGCATGTTAAGGAGGTAAGCGGCGTTCAAGTACGGAGTAATGTGGGAGCGAGGAGGAACTCGGAAACAAAAACGAGCACATGCGTTTTGCTCTCGTTGTAAAAGCCTCTTGGAACCACCAACAATACATCCGTCATAGACGATGTCACAATAGTTTAATCTAGATAATATAAACGATTCACAAAACTCAACACGCAAATCGACACTAAGGTAATCACGTATATTATATAGAACTTTAAGGCGGTAGAAGCAGTTACTCACAACATTCAGTATATGGCTCTCAAAGCGCAGATTCTCGTCCATGACATGAGTAGGCCGAGGTTATTAGCTTCTACCACCCGCTCTATTGGTTCATTCATGACGGAGACACCACTGAAGGTAAGGGCATGAAGGGTATTACGGATTCGATGCTCTGATCCAAAAACTACATACTTCGACTTGGCAGGATTAAGAACCAAGCAGTTCTTCTCCGACCACGAGTAAATACTATTTAGGTTCGCGTTAATATTATTATCATGGTTACTTCAATATAAATACTCGTGACAGTAACATCTCTTTTAATATTTACTATTATTTTCTTTACATTTACGAACCCTTCGACCGAATATTCCAACAGCGACAACCCACAACCGCGTGATGTGGCACAAGACTACTAGGAGGACTGACTCCAAATGAACTGGGACGATAGCCAGGAGAAAGAAGAAGAAGATCAGTCTAACTGAATGTTGTTCGCTTTTAAAGTAATCTTGCAAAAACTAATTTAAGCTGCCTTAGGCTAATATCGCTTCTACGTAAGTATCGTTTAAGTCTTCATAGGCTTAAATTTATTGGTCCAACGTTAGAATCTTGTGAGCCTAAACAGGCTTCTTTAGATCTTTTTAAGATCACACGGTATCCGAAACATTCAGCCAATCGAGCTTGTGTGAAAGTGCACCGTGACAATAACAAAAATGTTTCTTTGAAATTTTAGAATCTTTCTAGGCTCTACAAAGCGTGTTACGTACCAATGTTAGGGATATGCTAGTGTTGAATGTTGAGGTGAGTCGCGAAGCGTTGTGATTATGAATAGCGTAGTCGTGAGGCGTGAAGTGTGAATTCATTGTTGTTCCGGCCATGACATGAATGACTCATACTAGTCTCATAGTGAAAAATTATTATGCTAGGGCTTCATAAGGGCCGAGTTTTTTGCACGCGACGTAGCGCGGATGACCGTGTCAGATTACTACGCGTCGTAAACGCGGTCTTAGTGACAAAATGTTGCGCGATCCGCGTCGTCAGCGACGTTAGACGCAATTACACGACTTGGCTTTGCATTTCTGGCACGGTAAGAGATTTCGTAGTTCCAGATGATTTTCTCTGACGTCATTGGCGATACGAGTTGCCGGCACATATATGCGAAAAATATTTTCTCAAAAGTGACCGTAAAAGTGGGCGTTAATAGCTACATATTTGAAGGCGAAGTGTACAGTTAATGGTCAGTCATAAATAAAAAAATATTGCTGGCTTGCCGCGAGCTCACGTTACACTAGACATGATCTAAATAAAGCCTTTCAGGGCAGTAGTCGAACTGCTCTGTCCAATTAGTTGGACTACGGGCCCTTGCTAGGGGCCGAGGTCCAACTATCCTTGCAGTTAGACCACGGCACCGTTGTAGAGCTCACAGGTCCAATTAAAATAAATTCAAATAATACACCTGCAATTACAACCTTTCTAAGAAAAAAAAACTACACGTTATTATTAGGTAATTAACACAACATATACGTTATTAGTTAATTAATAAAGTGCAGTGGTTAAAATTGCAGTTGCATTATTTAAAATCATTATAATAGGACCTAGGAGCTCTATAACGTTGCAGTGGTCCAACTGCAAAGATAGTTGGACCACGGCCCCTAGTAAAGGCCCGTAGTCCAACTAATTGGACAGAGCAGTTGGACCACTGCCTCGAATAGGAAATTAAGTTTAATTAGCTACAAATTATGCGAGTACTTATGTAAGGAGCCCGTGTGCTCAAGACTCGCACTTGGCTGGTTTTATTTAATAAGGCACTCCTCCTAATTTTATAATTAAACATATTTAAATAGGTACTGCCAATAGTACAAGCGTCAGACTTATAATAAGATTAATAAGTACCCACGTAAAAAGAAAGCGAAGAAATTGGTAAGTAAGTATTATATCTTAAGGGAAGTGAATTTAATTCTTAATTTCAATATATTTTTGTCTAGGTTCTATAAGAGCTCGTCAAATTTTACGCCTATAGTTGCCCCTCCCCTAGTTCATTAGCCGACAACATTAGGGCAGTTATGTAGTTGCGCCTGATGAAAACATCATAACAAAGTCACACATAAGTGAAAAACTGAAGTAAAGCTCCCGTTGCATGGACAGGCATTTGTTTTGTGTGTGTTACGATAATATCTATTCGAACTTTAAACTGGGTTTTACTTTTTCTATCTATTGGCTATGTGCACAACAGAGGTCTAACTAGCGTTGATAAATTCTTACATAATCCATACATATAATCACGCCTGTTTCCCAGAGGGGTAGGCAGAGATCACCGATTTCCACTTGCTACGATCCTGACATACAACTTGCGCTTCATGAAGTTTCATAACATTCTTCATGCATGCGCGCGGATTTAGGGTACTCCTGACCTGGCCTTTTTGCAGAATGTCTCCGATTTGGTCGGAGTACGTTCGCCGAAGTCTTCCCCTTCCAACTTTTCCATCCACTCTTCCTTCATCCACTCATTTTGTCAATCTTCTTTCATCCATCCTCTCTACATGTCCAAACCATCTTAGCATACCTTTCTCAATTTTTGTCACTATATCTTCATTCACTCCACACCTCCGTCTTATATAGGTGTTTCTCACTCTATCTCTCAAAATAACGCCACACATACTTCTCAGCGCTCTCATTTCCACTACATTCACTCGACTCTGATGTTTCTTCTGCCACACCCAACTTTCGCTACCATACATTAGTGTCGGCACCAACACTCCTCTATGCACAGCCAGGCGCCTTTTATGACACTTTCTGGCTGCTCATAAAGGCGTGAAGTGCCCCATTCACTCGATTCCCAGCTATCACTCTCCTTTCAATATCTCCTTCATGCTTACTGTCTCTCGTGAACAAAGTCCCCAAATACACAAACTCAACCACTTGCTCCAACCTCTCTCCATCTACAGCAATTTCACAAACGGTCATACACTCATCATCTCTTTCAAATACCATCACTTTTGTCTTGCTTACATTCATTTTCATTCTTTTTCTCGCAAATAATCCGTGCATGCTACGATCTTCTGTAGCTTCTCAGCCGATGACGCTAATAAAACCTGGTCATCGGCGTAGAGTAGACATTTGATAAGCAACCCATTCATTTCCAACCCACATTCATCGTCTTTCAAATCTTGCAAACAACTGTCCAGAAATAGATTAAACAGCCACGGTGACACTACACATACCTGTCTAATACCCTTTTCGATGCTAAACCATTCAGTGTAAGACCCATTTACTCTCACGCAAGCAGAGGAATCCTTGTAGAGAGATTTCAAAGCTTGAACGAGATCGTCGCTCACTCCATACCCAGACAGTACCGACCAAAGTTCGTTCCTCACCACTCTGTCATAGGCCTTCTCCAAATCCACGAACGCGCAATAGACCTTTTGACCTTGAGCCAAATATTTTTCGGCTATGCATCGTAACGGGAAGACCTGATCCGTACATCCCATACCTTTCCTAAATCCCGCTTGTACATCCCATATTTTCTCATTGGTTTCTTTCATTATTAATTACCCTTTCAATCAACACTTTCGCATATACAATTTGCCAACGATGCTGAGTAAGCTAATGCCCCTGTAGTTCTTGCAGTCAAGTTGCGAGCCTTTTCCCTTGTACAGTGGCACGATGACCGCCTTGCACCAATCTTTTGGGACTAAGCCGGTATTAAGACACAAGTTGAAAAGGCGATACAACTGACTTGCTACGACGCCTTGCCCAGCCTTCAGCATCTCGACTGAAATTCTATCATACCCCGCTGCCTCTCCTGGTTTCATTCCTTTCAAAGCTTTTACAATTTCATCCATACTAATACTACATTCTTTATGTGGCAGAGCAGTTATATGATAAATTCTTGGACAATGTAAAATAATGACCGACGATGTTATTCATTCTGTTGTATTAATACAACATAATAACATGAATTTTCAATCAAAGAAAAGCGTAAAATAGTATTGATACATACCATGCGTAGACAAATGACCATTACTTATAATATAATAATATGATAAATATTGGAGGACAATCTTACACAAATAGACCTAGTCCCAACCAAACTAAGCATAGCTTGTACTATGGGTATAAATAATTGAATCAAAATAATCCTCATAAATTATTTATTTTCATAATTAACAACCGTTCGCATAATACCTTAAGAAATAAGAGGTTGCCTAAGTCTATTAAATATTTCAAAAGCAATTTCCAACAACCGTTTAAGTATCTTAATAACTTAGATATAAATATCATCATCTAAGTTTAAACCGAAGTCGTATTTCAATAAAATAACGTTCAAATATCACCATAGTTAGAGAAAAAGGTATTAATTAGTACAGGCACCTTGGTACCTTGATGAAGACTGAGTTCGAATGCCTATCAAAGCTACGTGCTAAAAATGTTATTATAGGCGCGTTACCCTATTCTGCTTCTCCTTGCAGTGCTAACGGTCATGCGTGTAATCTTAATAAGCTTATGTATAAGCTGACGTGCCGTCATAGTGACGTTATATTTTTTGACACTAATAATGCTATTAGTGATTACCTTATTACAACTGACAGACTTGCTAAATCTTTAGCATCTTTTATTAATTCCGTTTTTGGAAATATAAGCTCCCCCTCCCCCTTGGATAGGACGATATCTCCAATAGCGGATTTGTCTTTAAACTGACTGTTGGGACAACGGAGAAGCACATTAGTGTAATTTTATTACACCAAAATATAAATCGCTTCACTGGCAAAATACTAGATTTAGAATTATTCACGGAAGAGCTTAATGTAGATGTAGTCTGCTTAACAGAAACTTGGTTAAAGAATCATATGATGAAATTTAATGTTAATAATTACGTATTGGCCAGCGCATTCAACAGAACTACCGCAGAGGGTGGTGGCTCTATTATTTTAGTCAAAAATGGGTTAACTTTTAAAGAACGTAAAGACCTCTCAGGTTGTTCTGTTGATCGTGTTTGTGAGATTGCTTGTGCAGAGACGGATCAGTATCTGATATTTTGCATTTATAAACCACCATCAGGTGACTTAATATCTTTTATAGAAATTATGGAGGATGTACTTAGTAAAGCAATAAGTGGTAAAAAACCAGTAGTGGTCTGTGGCGACTTTAATATCGATATTTTATCACAATCAGTCGAAAAAGATAAGTACATCACTCTTTTTAAATCGTTCAATTTTGACTACTTATTTGAACCAGAGTTACTCCGACCTCTGCCACTTGCATAGATAATATTTGGTTAAACTGTCCTCATCTAGACAAAAGCATAGTGAATGGAGTCGGGTCGGATCATAAAGCTCAGATGGTCAGGCTACCTTGCGAAGTAAAACCTCCAGTTATAGACATAAGACCCCTGAGTAAAAGTAGACTAGAACTACTAAAGTCAAATCTACTAGTCACCATGCCGAACACCCAGGTAGAATCAAATGATCCGAATGATCAATTCAAAATGCTTCTGAATACAGTGTGTAACGAATTTAATAGGACTTGTAGTAAAAAGCGTATTAAAATAAATAATAAAATGAGATTTAATGATTGGGCAACTACCGGAATTCGAAAGAGTAGAGATAACTTATACCAACTTTATGAAAGGAGATCTGGCACCACTGACGAACGCTTCCATCTTATTCCAAATTATTCAAAACAGTGTGCACAAAGGCATGAATAATAAAATAAAGCCCTCAGAAAACAAAGCCAAGACTGTCTGGAAAATAGTAAACACAGAGACTGGGCAGAGAAATAATAAAGAGTCCACAATTTCTTTGAAAATAGAGGATAATTTAATTACTAATGCACTAAAAGTAGCCGATGAATTTAATAATTTCTTTTCAAAAATTCCTGTAGTCACGACTAAAAGTTTGGAATCATCTACCCCAATAGCAGAATCCCTTCTGAATGAGAACGTAAAATTAGAGTCACTAAATATTTTCAAATTTCATCATGTTTCTCCTCTAGATGTACTGAAGTCTTTTAAAATGTTAAAAACAAAGAGCACTGAGAACTTATGGGGCGTGTGAGTCATGGTAATGGAATCTATTCTCGAGGTCGTTACACCCAATCTAGCACTCATTTGTAATAGTTTTTTAGACAATGGCATTTTTCCAGACTTAATGAAGTGTAGTAAAGTAGTTCCTATTTTCAAATCAGGTCATAGAGATAATCCTTCTGATTATCGTCCAGTTTCTATCCTACCAGCGTTTAGCAAAATATTCGAAAAAATAATGCTTACGCAATTGGTTTCTCATTTTAATTCACACAATATTTTGCACGCACAGCATTTCGGTACGCACGAAAGGTAGATCAACTACTGATGCAGGTGCAAGTTTAATAAAATTTATTTTGCAGTCTTGGGAAGAGTCATATGACGCCATTGGAGTGTTCTGTGATCTTTCCAAAGCTTTTGATTGTGTAGATCATGGTACTTTAATTTGTAAGCTTAATTTCTATGGTATCAGAGGACATGCATTGGATCTTATGAAGTCATATTTAACACAGAGAAATCAAAAGGTAGCGATAAATAAAGCACTTTCGTCAGACACAGTGGTAGAGATGGGAGTACCTTAGGGGTCTATTCTAGTCCCTTTCCTGTTCTTTGTTTATGTAAATGATCTACTCATTAAGAGAATTTTTCAAAGAAATAGATATTCTAACCCTGCCGTCCCTATACGTATTTGAAATTATAATGTATGTAAGGAAGAATTTGTGCAATTTCCCAACGAACGCTGACATCTACATCTGCATTAAGCAACTCAGTAATTGTATTTTTATTTTTAAGTTTTTGTTATATTTTATTATGATGCTATGTTTGTTATATTTTTCTGTTCGTGTTTATTTTTTGTTTACTGTGTGACTTGTGGCAATCAAATAAATTTTTTATCTATCTATCTATCTATCTTAAGCTCTTCCGTGAATAATTCTAAATCTAGTATTTTGCCAGTGAAGCGATTTATATTTTGGTGTAATAAAATTACACTAATGTGCTTCTCCGTTGTCCCAACAGTCAGTTTAAAGACAAATCCGCTATTGGAGATATCGTCCTATCCAAGGGGGAGGGGGAGCTTATATTTCCAAAAACGGAATTAATAAAAGATGCTAAAGATTTAACAAGTCTGTCAGTTGTAATACGGTAATCACTAATAGAATTATTAGTGTCAAAAAATATAACGTCACTATGACGGCACGTCAGCTTATATATAAGCTTATTGAGATTACACGCATGACCGTTAGCACTGCAAGGAGAAGCAGAATAGGGTCCCGCGCCTATAATAACATTTTTAGCACCTAGCTTTGACAGGCATTCGAACTCAGTCTTCATCTCAGAGTACCTAATATTTTAACCATCACCTAACATTAATACAATTGTGGTCTGTTCATTTATAAGGGCATCTTTAATATTATTTATGATTTTTTCAAATGAGGCATCGGGCATACAATAATTTATAACACGTACATACATACGTACGGTTCAAACAGAGAACCTCTGTTTTGTAGACTGTTAAAAATTACGCTTAGTACGCGGGCGAAGCCGCGGGCAAACGCTAGTACTTAATAATACTAGACTTTCGTTCAGGTATGTAGATTTTTTTAAAGACTACATTGCGCAAGGTACAGGAATTTAAAAAAAAAGTAAATTTTTATAAGCAAAATTATATCATTTCAGGAGTAAATACTATAAAAACAGTTATTTTGGGTTATCCATGTTTAACATAAGCAATGTTGGCACTTGGCTCACTGAGAGCTAGTAAACAAAATAAAAACATGCAATAAACAAACCAACAGGTACCCAGGTACTCAAGGTCCCCGCAAGGCCTAATGTGCAATACAATGTACAATCGGTTTTACAAGGATATACAAGTAGACCTAGCTTTCATGACACATTTAAAGTTATATTTCTTTTGTTTCATTAAATTTACGAATGAAAGGAATTTCTCTGATTGCTTGAGGATGTCCTAAATAAATCGATTCAAAATGAAAGGAATTTCTCTGTTTGCTTGAGTATTTCCTAAATAAATCGATTCAATTTCACTTACATCTTTTATTATGGTGGGCGTTAAGAATATAGAAATAAAACAGGGGAAGAAATATCAATATTAACGATGTTAGTAGTAATATAAAGTATTAAGTAATAAAATTTAGAAAACCAGATTAGAAAATTAAAGTCAGAGAAAAGCGCAATGTTAGTTTAAAACAACATAGGGACGTGCAAACTAATTGCTCAGGGCTTCGCAATGTAGGTTAGAAACAACATTTATATTTGCAGTGTTATTATGTCTCAGCATTAGTTTAATGTGCATTTGTATGTATCACAACACATATGTTGTGTTTCAAAACATATTTTAATCAAAAAAATACATGAAAAAAAAGAATAAGTATTTTTAAAGATTTTTTCGTACGGCCCTCTCTCGTCGTACACCAGTACGTGTCGACGCGGCGCCATCTTGCCACCAAATGACAACAAAAGTGCGCAGGAGCATTGATATGACCGATTTCGAGTACGCCAAAATACAGGAATACGAGTGATTTAAGCAACATCATGTTAATTTTAAAAACAAAGCCTCAGGATTTTTAAATATATATGTAGTTTCTAAACAACATTGCGAATTAAAGGGATAACATACTGTATGGAAAACCTATATTTATGAAATTTGGGGTTCTAGTTGTTCTAAAGGATCTTAATACATGTACCAAATTTGTTTTTTATTTTATGTTAAATAGATTTGGAGATATTGAGGGGTCAAAAGTGGCTCCAAACGGTTCTTGTAAATAACACACGGCTGCTGTCCGCCAGTTCCTGGGGTGAACTTGGCTGGACACGCTGCCGCGTGTCTAGAACCCCAGTCTACCTAAGGTAAGTAGACGTTTACTCTTCAGGTGTGGCTATACGGTTGACAAAATGCCCTTTCCACGAAGGTAGCCTTGGTAGTCTTGGTGCTTACAACCTTATATCGGCTACATGGGTTCCACATTTCGCGGAAATTGTGCTGAAATCCTGTGAATGTAATTATTTAGCATTGTAATTTTTGGACATTTGAGTATGTACTATGAGCTAACTATATGTTAACTAAGTATATTATTATATAAATAGCTGAAAATGAACCTGGCGCGATATATGTTAGCTCTTGTAAATAACTGTCGCTATGCTGCTGCCGTGTTACGCACAAATCAAACCTGTGTATGGGCACTAAAAAACTTAACAAAATGACCTGTTGTATGTAGTTGTGACGTGTTGGAATAGACATTTGTTTTACTTGTGGTACACATTTTGAATATGTACTCGTAATGTCTATTCGAACACGTCAGAACTACATACAACAGGTCATTTTCTTAAGTTTTTCAGTTATAATAATCGGAATACGACTAGACCCGAACTAGTTATCAATTATCGTATCAAGTGATTGAAACTTTCATTATTAGTCAATGTCAAATGTCAGAATGAAAACTGTTACTATTTGGCCATTTGACATGACAGATGTTAAACAATACGATAATTGATTGACACTTTTTCGTGTCAAGTTGTATTCACTACATTTGTACAGAGCGTTTGTCCATAAAAATTAACTTTTGACACTTTCGAAATGATAAAAAAGTGATGAGGCAAATCGAAAGGCACGGCAAAAACTTGTGTTCAAGCCTAGGGTTACGTACTATGGAGCAAAAATGTAAGAATGTAACTGAACATTGTGTGCGTTATTAGATACGTTGCTAATTTTAGGGTGAAAGTGGCAGGGGACGAGTTTAATTAGCACACCTAGGGTTAAGAAATAGTCAGCCACGGAAGGGGTCTACCACTGGCTTACCTGTTTTTTTCCACCGTGCAACTACGTACCAAAAAATGTACCACGCAAGGCACGCAACTTGTATGGCCCCTTTAATTTGTGATTTCATTTCATTTTGATTTGTTGTTATAACGCCAATAGTGAGTAAAACATATTCAACAAACAACTGTCTACTTATTACAATTCATGAGTTACAGCCCGCGGACCAATGATATAAGAATACAATCGTATTATTATATTTGTGCCGCGGACCGACCAATGGACGGACAGCGAAGCAAAAAAGTCCCGCTGGCACCCTTTGGGTCTGGATTCTAAAAACCAATGATCAATGATTAAAACTGTCCCGTAATAGTAATTAGGAAGTGGCTGGCACCTATAATTATTAAGTTAAAATTTAGGGAAACAAAAAGTTATGTATTATAAGATACTTTGTTTATTGTTATAAACATATCCTGCGGGTAGCGAGTAACCTTGATAACTTTGGTATTATACGTATAAAATTAAATTAATTACCGAGTGTAATTAAAACAACAAACACTGGCTTGGCGCTCCGTGCTTTCCAGAGATTTTCTGAATCCTTCACTTACACAAGCAACATTTTCGCATGTAATTTTGTGCAGCCCCCTGTTGGCTTTAATTATCAAATTTAGATACAATTGTTGGCACCAGTCTCAGTGAATGATAGTGCTGGCAAGGGTACTAGCGCAATTTAAATATATTTTCTTGCCAGTCCAACCTGATTGAATTAAAATAAATGGTACACTCAATGGCGTAAACGCAGCCACATTAAGCTGTCACTGTTTGACGTCGGTCATATCTCATTCATCCCTCTCGCACTTTGCACTCTTACACACACATTTATATCTTGAGCTGTAAGTAATAATAGGATATTTAATCGTATATTCATAAATTATGTGTATTGAAAATTAATTTGTTTTGTTTTAAATTTGGTTCGGTGCATAATTTACAGGTTGTTTATTGTCATCCTCCATTTATTTTTAATGAACTCATTTGCTCAAAGGTTAGCTGGAAGAGACCCCTTGAAGGGATAAGCTCGCCTTTGTACGCATACTTTTTGTTCGTTTATCATTTTGTTGTATTTTATGTACAATAAAGCAATACATACATACATACATACATACATATTTTGTACTAAGTACCAAGTAGCAAGTCTTACTGGTAAGGGTTAGAAACACCATCATTGTGGGGTAGCTAGGCTGTGAAAATTATAATACGAACAGTATTTTCTCTCTCTTCTGTACGTGTTTTTATTTTTACTACTGAATCATTAACATTTTATTAGTACTTTTCTTCTATTAGTACTTTTCATATTTCATTGCATTTATTAAAAATACCACTATATTATATTATGCCTCGGCGGTAATGACTAATGAGGATTCGTGGATGTGTATCTAATGATTCAGCTTCGCGTCTTCCGTGAAAAACAACTCGTCCACTGATTCCTTTTTTCTTGGTATCTGCAATAATGTTCTATTACAGGATTACAGGACACTGTTACTTTACGTACACATACTTGTGTACGTAAAGTAACTTTCAACTACTTAACTTTTACCACAAAGCAAATATTAATTTTATATTCAGCAGTAACGCTGCTCAAGAAAATTACAAATTTCAAAAGTGAAGTCAAACATTTGTGAAGGATTTCGTGCACGAGCTTGGTTGTTCCGATAGCTCAGAGACTAGAGCGATTGGCCGCGTATGCCAGATGTCGCAGGTTCGAATCCTGCTCGGAGCATTAATTTTTTCAATTGTTCCCTTTAATTTGAAAGCAAATATATCTATTAAATAATACACATTTTCTAGTTTTAGAAGAACCCAACACTTAAAATTTAATGATCTCTTTTATTGCACAGCATAACATGTTCAAAGTCCAACAATGACAATTATTGCATGACATAAGTTTAGGTATCGATAAATTAATGACATTGTATCTATCGAGCAATATAACAATCAGCACATTATTGTTCGTTTATTCCGACAAAGATGAAAATTGTCCGTAACTAAGGGTAGCTTTGGAAATATTTGAGTCAGGTTTTAATAGTACCTTACCCTTTCTGTAAGTGCAACTCAAATTTTAATTAACAAACAAGTAAATAAAACATTATTTTTTACATTATATCCATATAAATATATATAATATCTTCACTAATATTATGTAGGTACCTAGCTATCACAAATCTTAAAGCTGAAGCCGTGCTATTTTATGCACTTACTCATAAAATACGAACAGTTATAATACACTTCTGACTGGTTATCATTTTTGCAATACGTAACGTAATCCTTAAGAATAAAGTTTGGTTAGACCGGATCATTGAATTGAAAAAAAAAATCCTAGAAAAAAACTATTAAACAAAATGTACGGGTAGTGTATCTGAATCTTGAGAGTGTTTGTAGAGGTACTTTGAAATCTTTTAGGTAATGAAAATATTTATAGTCCTCCATAATTTTTATAAGAGAATAGGCACTTCGAATATTTAAATTGTTCCACACTCTCCCATTTGATCTGAATGAGGAGCAAGATTTTTTATACTTATAAATACGGTAATTTTATACCAATTTATTTCCATGTATACTAATTTACGGTGGCAAACAAGCATACCCGCCTACTAGGCCGTATTTGACCAACTTGATAAATGTCACCTGACAAACCGACTCAGCGATGTACGTTAAATTGTCAACATAATTATTAAACTTTCACCTGGCAATGTAAAAGTGATTGCTGAATTATCATTGTTGCTTACCGATCCAGTAATATACCAAGAATTGTCAGACGACAAACTTAAATTTAGTAGGCCTCGTCTAGCTTGATAAAAAAATGAATTTATAATCGGATTGCTTGTATATATTGAATGGCACAGGCAATCCAATTATAATCTTTAATCGTTTCATTTTCGTAATAACAAAAATATATTGATACACAAACACAATTTAAATAATATTACCATCGTAATATAAGTAGGTACATCTGTTATGATTCCGTGATCGCATCGCAAGTAGCTACAAAAAACATTTACAATATAAAAATTGTGCTTTATTTTTGTACAGTTCTTATTAAAATACAAGGAAATATTGATGACATATTTTAAAGGTATCTAAATAGCTTACGGCTGTATTTCATATCACACTTTGGTCTAATAGCGACTACGTCTTAACGATAATTATATTTATAACGTACGTTATCGATTGTTTAAAATATACCCGTAGATACATATAAAACAGTCAATTCGTTGTTTGCGAAACCAAATATTTTATCTGGAAATTAGGAAAGGCAATGCACTAGGTGTTTTAGCCAAAGGAGAATTTAACTTGGCGTTCGCCTGTTCCATAAAACCCCATTTACTAAGGAGAAATTTTAATTGTATTACGTCTAGGAAATTGTTAAACACATGTTATCTTGTTGAACAACACATTGTAAATATTCTTTCTCTTTTGTTTCCATACTCCGATTTACTTATATTAAGTAGGTTAAGTATTATCATAGTAATAAGCATATTTTGGGAAAAAATGACTGACTGTCGAGTTTCTTTCGGCGTTTCCTCTCGGCAGCAGTCTTCTTTTTCAGAAACGCTACTAGATTTTGACTTGCAAACGTGCCATTGCAGCCTACTTGCAGAATAATGTTCATTTATTAAATTTAAAAACCTCAATGTCACCGACATTTTCTAATCAAAATTTCGGGGACAGGCACTTTACATCTACATAGTTGTATTTATGCTATATTAGTTTTGTTTATATTAATACTTATTCATAGCATAAATTAAGACAGCCTGTTAAATCAAGCTACTAAATTCCTTGAACAATACCTATTACTTTTCCACTAAATCAATATATTGTTTAGCGGAATAGCAAAGGAATATTGTTCTAGAGATTTTTCATGGATTTCAATCAATTCACCAATTGTATATTTGGTAAATTAAAGCCAATTTTATTACCTGAACTAAAAAGCCCTTGTTATAAAAACCGCTTTACGGGTTTCTAAAAATACAAACCTGAAAATGAAAACAATAGATTTAGTAGGCTTCAGAAAGGGTAAAATTTCGACATAGAGAAACAAATATGAAATATGTTACGAAATGTTTTCTTTCATATAGGCACTCTGAAAGTAGGTAATACTTGACCTACTTAAATAGCAGGTTGAAACTTGAAAGTGATGCATGCCGCCCCTAGGTTAGAAAAGCAATTGAAAAAAAACACGAACGATGATGCGTATTGATTTTAGGCTATGTCAATAATTATAATTGATTAAATTATGGCAATAAACACATGTTGATTACTGTTGTTGCCATAGTGTTTGAATAAATTTTACGACCCTTTTTTAATATAACTACTTCAATCCTGTCCTAAACTCATAATAAAAAAAAACATCACTGGCAGAAAATTTTACAGCCCCACTACCATTTAAGTGTATATTTTTTATCCTCATGGATATAGGTAACTGTTGTACTTTGTACACTATTTATAAAGTACCAAGCTACTATAAAATAACGATGAAACTAATATGTTCTCAATTATGAAAATGGCGAGCAGTTCTGAAGATGCTTAATTATTGATAAATTATACGAGTGATCGGCTTCCCACGGAAAGACCCATGTCACAACTCTTAATATTTAATGACTATTAAGAAGCTGAGAAGAACAAGAAATTACATTTCCATCAAGACGTGTACCAATTCACTTTCCTATTGGTACTCCTAAAGTCTACAGTATAATAAAACATGGCAAGTAGTGAAAATTGAGTCAACTAGAGTATGGAATCATCTGTTTCGAATAATTAACTAACTAAGCAAATTCAACTCAGTTCCAAATGAAAATTATTTACATTTCTTTGAAGGCATAAGGTCTATCAGTTGTACAATGGGCCTTAGAAGGTTATATTATAAATAAAACTGCCAGCAACACTGACATTAAGCACCTATAAGAAGAAAAAATGTAGTGCAAGTCCCGAAAATGCACGTAATGTGTTATGAAGTGGTCTTGGTCTTCAGCAGAAGAACCGGCCAGTACATGGTTACGAAGAGAAGGAATAGGGCAGGGAACACGACCCGAGACAGCTTGTCGATCTCCCTCCAAAGCACTCGTTCTTGGCCCGTGTCCGCGTCTAGCCAAGCAACCTGAAAAAAAAACTCGGTTGAGTCACACCAGAGTAGAGTCCATACATAGTGGCGTGTCTTTAAAATAATGAGCTTGCTGTAACTAGTCACTATAGACACAGAATATAGTACTACGTAAAAAAGGCCCACCGTTAACAAACCCCCCGTTTAGGTAAGCCAAACGTGTGTAAGCGTGACCATCTCTTTCTATTGTACGCAACGCGCTCTCGCGATGAAGTCACGGAGTGGGCCGCGCCAGCTATAGAGTACTGTTCTTGTATCCTGTACAATTCAATTTGTTGTTACACTTAGGTCCAAAGAATTCTTTGGATGGGGGCTCTTTTTGCCCTTGGTAATAAACATACAAAGGTTCAATAAACAAAAGTCGTCTGTCCTGTGTGTATATCATGCGGCTTATGTGGGTGTAGTAAGTTGTGTTTATATAGAAACGGGATCGATGTTTAGCGAATTATGGGTCAAGCTTCTGTCCCTTTACTTGACATAGATGTGTCCACAAGACGCGAACCTAAATCTGTGTGTGACTCGGTTAGCTTAGTTAATGTAACTGCTTTTAGCGACATAGATTTAGGTACAATCCAGGGGCGTCCTGATGAAGAATGGTTTTAAGAGTGCCGTGTTTGATTTGCATGAAACACTACTAATGTCATTGATATTAATAGTAGCTTAAATCTGGACAGTACGCGGGCGCCGCTGGGCCACGAGCGCTGCTAAGGGAAGAAAATTAGCATGGCTTTCCCGTTTCTGCAACGTGGAGCAAAAGCAAATCGTTTAAACTTATAAGCGTCGCATCAAGTTTGTTGCACTCTTAGCACCACCCAGGGGTCACGTGTGGGTAACGTTGGGTACTCCCTAAGGACGTGGTGCAACTTCGACCCCCCTTGTCAAGTGAGTGGGCAACTTGACAGTTAGAAGTTCTCAAGCCACCCGAAGGTTTCTAACTTGGCTTAGCAACTGCAGTCATAGACAACAACCGGGATCAACGGCTTAACGTGCCTTCCAAAGCACGGGAGCGCTCAGTTCGTAACCACTGATCCAAGGACTGACCCCGCCCGACATTGCTTAACCGCATACCGCACGCGGTACGCGGGCGCTGCTGGGCCACGAGCGCTCCTCACACATTCCATTCCATTAAAACATGATACACATATCTGGTATCCCTTCCTCCCTGTAATACACCACTACAAGAAAAAAGTTTCTATAGAAATGCAATAATCTACTATACTTATACCTAATAATAATAACCTATGGAAATAAATTACATATAGTTCGTTGCCCTGCCCTAACTTATCAAATCCTTAACTTTAAGGTTGAAACTAATAGGATATTAATAGTCTGTCCGGTCTCGGGTTCGGCAAGTTAAATAATTATAGTTCAGGAGAACACAATGAATATTACGTGTGCCGAAGGGTTTTTGAAGTTGTTCAATAGCTTAATACTTGGGTCTTGCTATGCCTACTGCATAAATTACACCACTTTTCAAAGAAAATCTGGACATACGAGTATGTACGTATATAGGGAACATCATCTGATTAACATTTTGATCATGGGTATGGGTCTCAGCTATTTGTTTTAATATAATTTCTAATGGTACTCTCACACTCGCTTTTATAACAGCAACTATCTTTTTTCATTATCATATTGTTATATAGCCTTATCCTTGTTACACTATGTTATTTGCAGAAATTTCGAAGCGTCTGGTTGACGTAACTGGTGACCGAAGAGCTGGCGGTTTCCTCGCTCAACGTATCAGCATTGCGATACAGCGAGGAAATGCCGCCAGCATCCTCGGTACAATGCCTCAAGGGCCCGTTTTAGATTTAAGTTAGTTTTAGAAATTGTGGATGCGTTGAAAAGTATGAAACTGGGTAAGGCTGCGGGATATGATAGGGTAACTACTGAGATGATTCGGAGCGGTGACGGAGTTTCTGCAATCATGCTGCATCGACTCTTTAACTTGTGTTGGAAACACGGCAAGGTGCCGGACGATTGGACAAAAGCTGTTATCGTTCCAATTTACAAGGGAAAGGGTTCGCGGCAGGATTGCAGAAATTATCGTGGAATCAGTCTTCTCAGTGTAGTTGGGAAAGTGTATGCGAAGATACTGATAGAAAGAGTTGTGAAAGAGACTGAGGAGAAAATGTGGGATGTGCAAGCAGGGTTCAGAAAGGGGATGGGGTGTGTGGATCAAGTTTTCTCCTTGCGATGCATCACCGAAAAATGCCTGGCCAAAAGCCAGAAGGTGTACTCTGCGTTTATCGACTTAGAGAAAGCCTATGATAGAGTGTCGAGGAATGATCTGTGGTCAACCTTGTCCTTGTATGGGGTAAGCAACCAATTGATTCGAGCATTAAAATCCCTTTACGAAGGTTCAAGCGCTTGTGTAAGAATCAATGGGGGCTACACAGACTGGTTCAGCATCCAACGAGGTGTTAGGCAGGGTTGTGTGGCTTCGCCGTGGTTGTTTGACCTATTCATGGACAGTTGTTTGACGCCTTTGAAAGAGAGTGAATGCGGTTTGAGAATGGGAGAGTTACTCATCAAATGCCTCCTATATGCTGATGACCAGGTTTTAATTGCTTCATCAGAGAAGGAGTTGCAGGAGATGGTAACTTGCATGAATGACTCACTTAAGCGGAAAGGTATGAGAGTTAATGTGTGTAAAACAAAAGTGTTGGTGTTTGAAAAAGATGAATGTCGGACTGCGTGCAATATTGTGATTGACGGTGAGAAAGTGGACCAAGTGCATGAATTTGTGTACTTGGGTTCTTTATTTACAAGAGATGGAAAATGTGATGGTGACATTGAAAGGAGAGTGAAAGCGGGAAATCAGGTGAATGGAGCATTGCACTCGTTTGTCAGCAGCCAAAATATAACACAAAAGGCTCGACTAGCGGTTCACAAAGGAGTGCTTGTTCCTACACTCATGTATGGAAGCGAGACTTGGGTATGGCAGAAAAAGCATGAGAGTAGACTGAATGCGGTTGAAATGAGAGCGTTAAGAAGTATGTGTGGGGTACGTTTGTGTGATCGGATAAAAAATAGTGTGATAAGAGAAAGATGTGGAATAGAAGATGATGTAGTGACTAGGGTTGAGAAGGGTATGCTTCGGTGGTTTGGGCATGTAGAGAGAATGAGTGAAAGTAGAATGACTAAGAGGATTTACGCTCAGGAGATGAGTGGTAGGATCGGAAGGGGACGACCAAGGCGAGGTTATCTAGATCAAATTTCGGCGATACTGAAAAAGGGCCAGGTCAGAAGTACCCGCAACCGACGAGCATGTATGAGAAGATGTATGGATGTGATTGAAGCGAAAGAAGTATGTAAGGACCGTAGTATTTGACGTTCTTTGGTCTCTGCCTACCCCATGGGATAACGGCGTGAGTTTATGTATGTATGTATGTTAATTTTCTTTATATTATTTTGGTTAAGTATTCTTGTATATATTTTCGTTGTACATAACTATGTTATATAACATTTATAACAGCTAGTGCGGGAGCACCATAATAAGTATATCACACCAGTGCAAAAAATAATTATAAAAACTTGTCGTTCTGATATAAACATTACATTTCCTGTAATTACTATTATTGTAACGATCTTGAAGTAGCACTGATATTACTGAGAAATTGGTCAAAAATATTCGTGCCTACTAAAGTCATCAGAAAAGTTCTTCTCTTCTATAATATGGCCTAATTTTAATTGGATCTTCTAACAATTGGAAGTTGCCTCGCGTCCAAATTTAGGTGCGACGAGGTGTCACCTGGATAACCTGGATTACCTTATGGAAAGTAAACCATCAAAAGGGGTCGAAGTTGCACTACGTCCGTAGGGAGTACGCACCTTTACCCTTCACGTGACCCCTGAGTGGTGCTAAAAGTGCAACAAACTGGCAACCGTACTGTCTTCTCGGAGATCTCACGGTTCGAAAAAAATTAATAAACCATCAAAATATCACAATCAATTTACATAAAATAACCGAAGTAGTAAAAGACTTCAACAGTAAATTATATATAACTCATAAGCTAGCAATATGGTTCGAGTGACCTTGCGTACGAAGCAGGAGGGCCTGGGATTGAATCTCGGTCATGGCATATACTCGTATTTGTGTGATGAGCACGAAAATATTTGTTCTTTTGTCTTGGATGTTTTCTATGTACTATTTAAATATTTATCTATCTATATAGGTATGGTACTGTCGTGTAGCACCCATCGTACAAGCTTTGCTTTGTTTGGGACTAGGTGGATTTGTGTAAGATTGTCTCCCAATATTTATTTATTTGTTATACAGGGTGATTTAGGAGACGTGAGTAGGACCAACACTACATACATAGTAAAGGGCAATGAATCGTTCACCGTATTTAAGTGACACTCATACCATTTTCATGTATTTTAATATTTGTTAAGTTAAAGTTTAATTGTTTACAATCATGGTCACCCTACAACAATTGGTTTATAAAGATCAAACCTCTAACTGTTATGACAGCACTTTAATTACGAAGAAAGTAAATTGTCACATTGAGTGAGATACGATATTTCAAAAGTAATCGGACTCAGATGTCATCTCAGATGACATTCAATTTGAAACGTAACACTTGACTGAAGTATTGATGATAACTATGATGTTGTAATGATGACAACTGCACTAATTTATTGGTGTCAATCAAAGTCCTGTCTGAATCGGCCCGGTCAAACTATATAATAATAATAAAATTATTGATTAGCAGGCAGCGAAACTTTGGTGCCGATGACATCATTATGACGAAACTAAATTGGCATATAGGATGTTTTTATAAATTATACACAACATAGTTATTAACCTTTACCACGCTTTGACAGATGCGACAGTTGTCACTAGCATGCCGATTTAATAGCAATGTCAAAGATTTATTGTATTATAATAGAAATTTGTTAAATCCATATAAAAGTCTTGATGTGTCATTTTTGATCCTTCACTTTCAATGTGCTTTTTAGTTTTTAAATGTTTTTCTATGTTACTTGGTTTAGCTGTAAAATTTTGCTGACAGCAGGAGCAAAACATTTTTTCATTTTTAACAACTGAAAAGGAAACGTCTGCAAATACGGCTGCAAAGACTCCATGGCGACTACGGTCAAGCGATACCTATAATGTGTATCTTATAAATGTTGTACCTTATCAATTCACATTTCTTAAATTCACGAATAAAAAATACTAAAACGATGAACAATATTGCCTTCGATAATTTTCTGATGAAAATGACAAAGACAGTTAAGTAATGATGTTTTTATAAGTACTGGCCGTCTCAAGTGTCAATAAAATATCCGTGTACTAAAGAGGCCAATAAGTTGTTAGTGATTAATGATTATCTATATATCATCTAAATAAAAACACTCTGTATGAAGCCGCTACGACATACGTCTGTCATCGGCACCAAAGTTTCGCTGCCTGTTGATGAGCAGGCAGCGAAACTTTGGTGCCGGTGACATCATTATGACGCAAATTCACATATAGGTTGATTTTATATAAACAACATTGCGACACTCCAATGATTATTAATAATGCAATAATGGTAATGTCAATTTTATTTTTTAATAAAAAAAAAATACTATTTACATTGAAAATAATGTAAATATTAAAAAACAAAGACAATAAGAAAAAATATTTCACTAAGTAATTAATTATAAAAAATATATTCGGATTAATGAAAAATACAAATTATATTTAGTGGGTTGTCGAAAAATAAACAGAACGCTTAGAATTCAAACACAACATCGCATCTTCTAATTTAAATACATACCTACATACATATACTGTACATAATGCCTGTAATCGCAACTAGAACTAAATTATTGTTGTTAGTTAACCTTTCATCATCAAAATCGATTCCTTCAATAATCCAGATAAAAACACTCTGTATATAGCTGGACGTCATACGTCTGTTATCGGCACCAAAGTTTCGCTCCCTGTTGATTAGCTACAAAATATGGCACAATATGGTGGTACCATATTGTACATATACATACAGAAGTCGAAGTCGGAGTCGGAGTCTTTTCTCGAAGTGTTTCGTCGTTTTATACCCTCATAAAGTTGGTTTCCGATGTACCAGATAGTTCATATTCTCAGGATATGGTGACAACAATAGACTAATTAAACATACAAAATCTCAATTGAATAGCTTTTATTGATTTAGATTTAATTGATATCTAAAATACCCCGATTTCGTCACTAACACACTAATGATCATCAAAATGTTTGGCTACTTCCAGAAGTGCTAGAAAGCTGAAATTTGGTATGTAATCTAAGTTTAGTATACAACCAACAAAAAAATTCATAAACTTATAACTTTCGCTCCCATCCCTTAAAATGGGGGGGAGGTGGAAACTTATATGAGACTTTCACCGATTTTATGAATTAGGACATGAAAGTTTACACGGGACTGTAGACAGTAACTAAAAAACCTATTAATAAGACTGCCTAGCAAGTTACAAAAAGAACTGAAATCCCACCAAAAACATTTCATGTAAAAACATATTTACTGATATTTAGAATTTGTTGAAGTTAGGGTCGGTAGAGTTAGGCCGTGTAGATTCAGAAGCTTGGCTCTACATGAGATCTAATATCTTTTTCACAGGGCAAACCTAATGTGGTCGTCTTGGCAACATTTTACATGAATTGTTTTTGGTGGGATAAACATTTACTATACGCTTTGTTTTCAATATCTTCTGGACATTTATGTATGTTCGCTTTAGACCCGGGCTAGCGTCGCCGTCGTTAAAACGGGCTGATAAGACTATCCTATTGACATTTTAGCGAAATCCGGTTTATAATACGAATAACGCCCTATTGGTAATAATAACTCTTTCACTGCTATCCTACGCTCGTTGCGCTACACTACACCCGTCTATAGTAAATTAATCAACGTATGTAGGGGGGGCTACCCTGTTAGTTAAGATTTGGGTCTATATTTTAGCCAAATTGACCGATTTGGCCCGGGCACGAGGGCTGTTCTAGGAACTCACGGTCTGGACTTATTAATTATTACCTAATGCTTACTGTGTGTATTGTATTATACCAGTCCCTTTATTTGGTACCGGGGGTGTTAATCTAATGATTCCGCGCCCGCTGACTCGCCACCAGGAGATAATAGACAGTTCTCAACTCAACAGATCTCCGATGTTGAACGGAACACATAATATAAAATTTCATTTTCCAACAAAATTTCCTGATGCATCGGAGATCCTTTGACTTGAGATTGCATGCAGCGTATGAACGGAAGTGACCATTTGCGTAAATGTCCGATATAAAAAAAATATATTTACTCTTTGAATTAGGCATATTACATGCACCTATGAACGTCAATAAACCACCTAGAGTCTGACTAGCATAAGTCTGCACCAGCAATTTAAATTTATTGTCTGTAAATCGGTATATGATAACACTGAAGATAGGGCACTAATTAGTCTTGATACTTGTGTATGATCTTTAATATTTAAACAAGTGAAAATAATAGTACTAGCAGTGAGTATTAGTATATATGTATGTATAAATAAATAAATAATGTATGTCAGCCTATATACCTACGCCCCACTGTTTCTTACAAGCCTCCTGTCATTCTCGAAAATTGCATGTTCGTGTGCTGGAATCGTACGTTTTTTCTCATGAACGGATTTATTTTTATTTTTAATGGCAGTTTTACTGATTAGGCCACGTAATTTTGATGTTAGTTAATAGTACATTACGATACAAGTGCAGATAACAGGAAATTCGCAACGAGTGGTCATAAATTAAAACACGGCCGAAGGGAGTGTTTTAAATCAATACGAGTTGCGAATTGCGAATAACCTATTCGCACGTGTATCGTACAACATTTTACAGTGCATATGGCTCTCTAAAGTTTCGACATATGCACGTAATCTGCTGATTACCGCACTCGAGCGGTAAAGTAGCACCTTATGTACTGTACAAATAATTTTCATTTTATTGTGCGTTTTGTTTGCCCTATGTCAAAACTACCACAATTATTGGCTATGTGCACGTCTGAAACGTCAAACGTCAAAGGTCCCGAGACAATGTCAAAACTCAGAGATGTCAAATAATGACACATTGGCACCTAGTTACCAAACATCCTGTATATGTTGTAAAAATCGTCAATTTTAGTAACTTTTATAAAAAAGGGATTACAACCTGTATAACTATTAGCTTAGCTGCAACATAATTCTCGTTGCGGGTTCTGGTAGACGAGAGGTTTTTAATGGAATTTCATACAAACATTGAAAAACTACCAATATTGTTTGATAAACTCACCGGTCAAAGTCATGATGAGATGTAAACATTGCCGCTTTTCTGCGATAATCACCTCTCGTTGTTCTCTCACGGTGTCATAATTATTGAGCATTCGGAATAATAATTCTCGCTCGCCACTTTTATACGGTTTGCCCATAATTAGTGCTAACAATCGTAAACAAATTATTTCAATTTAATTCGTATGACACATTCACATTTGACATCTGTGTCAAATATAAAACATTGCCATACGTAATTTTTAAATGGTTGACAGTTCATTTGCTTGGAAGAGATATACTGGTCTGACTCTACCTTATGTGACAATATTTTTCTCTAAATAAACGCCATTTTTTTTAAACATTGTTTTTATTCAATTGGCAACACTGTTTTCTTATTAGTCTATCTATGAATACCCAGCGTCTAGTTGTACCTATACGAATATTATTTGGTCATTTTAAAGGTAAGTTTGCATTCATTTGTTTTATAATGTATACAAATTACTTATATATTATCTTGAAAATGTTGTCTGGTGTATGATATAAAGTCTCATGCATGACTGATATGAAATAATAAAAGTATAAAGTCATTGTGATGTCTCAAGTTTTGAGTTTGTGTTCCTTTGGGAATTCTTATCGTCACTTTTATGGTTTTGAAAATATTTATGAAAGTGTGTTTTTTTTACTTTTTACGTTTGCTTACTTACCAGAATAATTCAAGAAAATGGTACTTTAGCGTGAATGATGTTATTATAAAAATGACAGATTATTTTATTAGCTTCCTAAAAATATAGATTTTATCGTCGTACATTAATAAATAATTATGTTAGGGCCAATTCCGTAATGCAAGTACCAACGTCTTACAAAACGACGCGGTAAATCGGCTAAATTGGCATGATGTTTATCTTTGAAAGTGCATTTGTTACGTTCCCAAATAAAAGGTGTTTTTGACAATTATCCATAAAAATAATGTTTATTTGCATCGTTGTACGCATAAATTAATATTTAAAACCGAAAAATTGATACTTTTTACCTAGAGGCGACATATTTCGGAGTATCCATGTCGGAGAGTTCTAAACCCGACTCGGAATCGGATTCTAATGATTTAACTACCTTAACAAATGACTACAGCCACTACCTTAATACAACTTTATCGATAGGTAACTTACGTGCATTCAAATAAGATTGACCAGAAACAAATTCTGAAGAAATAAATAATTTCAACAGCTGGGTATCTAAGTCGGAAGGGTCGAAAGTCGAATTGGAATTTGGAATCGGATGCTAAAGATTTAATTACCTGAACAAACGTTAATAAACACTACCTAATTGACCCAGATACGTAATTGGCGAACGTACAAATAAGTTTGAAAAGTAAAAAAATTCTAAAGAAAAAATAAATGACTCAGAAGGAATATCTAAGTCGCAGGGGTCAAAAGTCGCGTTAAAATTGGATTCTAACGATTAAACTAGCTGAACAAATGTCTATCAGCACAACCTAATTGACCTAGATAGGTAACTTGCGGGCGTTCAAATAAGTTTGGCAATTAAAAATATTCTGAAGAAATAAATAATTATTCAAGTGGAGTATCTAAGTTGAAGGGGGGAAAAGTCGAGTTGTAATCGGATCCTAACGATTCGACTACCTGAACAAACGTTTATCAACACTACCTAATCTATCTAGATAGGCAACTTACGGGCATTTAATTAAGTTTGACAAGTAAAAGAAATCTGAAGATAACAACAAATATTCAAGTGGAGTATCTAAGTCGGAGGGGTCAAAAGTCGAGTTGGAATCGGATCCTAACACTTAAACTACCTGAACTAATGTCTGTTAACACTACCTAATCGATCTAGATCAACTTGCGGGTGTTCAAATAAGTTTGACAAGTAAAAAAATCTATATTAAATATAAATTATTCAAGTGGAGTATCTAAGTCAGAGGGTTCAAAAGTAGAATTAGAGTAGGATCCTAAAGTTTTAATTGCCTGCGCAAACACTAATTAACTCTGCCTTATCACCTAAATAGGTAACTTGCAGATATTCAAATAAGTTTGACCAATAATTTTTTTAACAACAATTTTACTAGTCAACCGGAGTATTTAGTCGGAGGAGTCAAAAGCCGAATTGGAATAGGATCCTAACGATTTATCTTCCTACCCAAACGCCTATAACACTACCTAATCGATCTTGATAGATAACTAGCAGGCGTTCAAATAAATTATACCAGTAAAAAAAATTAAGATATACTAAATTCGAGTTATAATCAGATCATAACGATTAAAGTACCGGAACAAACGTTTATTAACACTTCCTAATCGATCTATATAGGTACTTGGGGGCGTCACAGCTTAAGCACAATTAAGGGGGAAAGCCAAGGCAAGACGTAAAATTTTGTACGCAGCTCGGTCGGTGATAGAAAGAGCCTAAGATCCCATGTTTAAAATCCTCGCCTTAGGGCCCTAGGCTTGGGCTGGAAATGCCCGTGACCTGGGACGGTTTTTATTTTACCGCCTTATATGCATAAAGCAAACTAAATAATGACCGTCTGCAATATACTTACTGAGAAAACATACAGACTAATATTTACACCAAGGCGCGATGCCAGCGCTCGCAGCGCAGTCGAGCGTCGTGATTGTCAGTCAACGCGTAATGACCCATGTCGAGCAAAATTGGTCAAGATTTGTTTACTTTTAAAATGATCTACTTATTTTGTAATAACATACATTGCTCTGAAGTTATGATTAATTGAGTTATAAGCATCTTTTATCAGTACTTATGCAATCATGCGGGGTAAAAAATCACATTTTATAAAATATTTTTAATTGTATAATCTGACCTTCATGGTAAAATTTAAACTATTTTTTTTTATACTGGCCGCTTTATTTTTTTCTTACATATGTTAGTCTTTTGTTTTTGGTGGTTTTAAATTGTCAACTCGCAGCAAGAATGGAACTCACTCGTGAAAGTATTCGTGCTATGATTTATTACGATTTTCGACGTGGTTTAACGCAACAGCAGTGTTTCGCTCAGTTAACTTCGACTTTTAGTGATGAAGCTCCATCAAAATCCACTTTGTATCACTGGTTTAGTGAGTTCAGTCGTGAATGCAGTATGCTCACATACGAAGTTAAGGAAGGTCGTCCGAGATCGGTCGTTGTACTGCAAAATATTGAGGTTGTCCGCAAACTTATAATGCTTGACCGTCATGTTACATATCGTGAGATAGAAGCGATTCTAAGCATTAGTACTATGACTAGCATTCTCAACATGAACATTTACTTGTAAAAAAATTTGTTCGCGATGGATCTCGCACAACTTAACCGAGGATCAAAAAGGGGCTTGCGTCGATTGGTGCAAGAAAATGTTGGAGAAATACAACGGTGGTGACTCAAAAGCTGTTTATAATATCTACACAGGTGACGAATCCTGGATCTATGCATGCATATGATCCCGAAACTTAACAACAGTCAACGGTATGGGTGTTCCAAAATGAGCCAAACCCTACGAAAGTAACTCGTGCAAAAAGCACCTTAAAGCAAATGGTGGCCTGCTTTTTTGGTATTTATGTAATCGCAATTCAACGCTCTCACATAAAAAAACTGACCATACAGGTAAAGTAAAGGCGCCATCACATTGGTTTATCAACATCACACTTAAAAATACTTTAAGATTGATAATGTCGAAGATAAACCAATTTAAACTTAATTTTAATAGAAGTAACTTATACGTATATCATTGACACATAATAATACAGGATTTTTAACATAACGATTTGTTCTGGTACATATGTATCTAGGTACCTCCCCTTGGAATATTGCTACTTTCCATTTTGTTACTTTTAGTAATTTTGTAGTAGTAGAAGTGGCAGCAGGAGCAGAAGCCACTGAGTGTTGGTGACCTCGTGGTCGTCGTCGATCCAGACTCGCCTCGAAACCGGGGCGCACGTTGCACATGTACCATTTGCTGATGAGTGCTAGTTTCGCACTAGGGTGGGAAGTGTAGACGACGGCCTCTTTGAAGTGCCGCTGGCTCCTAGATGTTTTTACAACTGTCACATTTTTTCTGTCATTTATGTCAATCAATAAAATTTGCACATTTTTTACCACATTACGAGGTTTTACTTAATATTTAGGTGTACAGCTAAAAACGAAACATGATGTATACATAATTATATTCATCATCATCATCATGTCAGCCGAAAGATGTCCACTGCTGGACATAGGCCTCCCCCAAAGACTTCCACAATGACCGGTCCTGCGCCACCCGCATCCAGCGGACACCCGCGACCTTTACCAGGTTATCGGTCCACCATGTCGGAGGCCTGCCCACGCTACGCCTTCCGGTACGTAGTCGCCACTCGAGAACCTTTATATATATATCGGTCACTTTGGCTCTGCTGCGGATGACCGTCGGTCGTACATATATTACCTGAAGTATACTTTGTCGGCGCTCGACCCCAATGAGATGCGGGGTTGCAGCGGGTGCGGGGTGCACGGCGGGCGTCGCGGCGGGGGGCGACGTCGGCGACATCATGTCCACCTTGCGACATCTGACGCCGCTGCCCTCCCAGGCTGCCACCGTGCCGCACGAGCCTTTGTCGCCGTTGAGACGCTAAAACAGAACAGACGCGTCAAACCGTAGAAGGAACTACTGAACTGGGGTGGTCAAGAATATGTGTTACTCGTGCCAGCAATACTGTTATTAGTGCTTGATGAATTAATGATATTAGCTAATTTTGCCATTACGTTATTTGCATGTGAAGCGACAATTGGAATCGATTGCTCTGCCAGTGTTCATTTGCTTGGTCAAAACCCGCTAAGGATAATGAAAAGCGTTTCTTACTCTTAGTAGATATTTAAGATATGTTAACTGTTATTGATACGATACGACCACAATTCCCACACGAAAGTACATATTATTATTATTATGTTTAGAGATGTGCGTAGGGCAAAAAACGTACAACTGGTATGATCCTCGGCATCGACTCTTGCGCCTTGTTTTTATTCATCTGATACTGTTTGTCCAGTACTTTGACCACCACGAACTCTCCCAATGCCGCAAATACAAACATCATGCATCCCGCCATCCACAAGTCCAGCGCCTGAAAATGTTTTTTATTGCTTAATATCAAGAAGCCGAAATTTTATTCAGGGGGGTCAGGGAAAAAAGTTTTAAGTACAAGAGGAACAATCTCGTCGGTCGCGATCAGGGTTACATCCTTGGCTGTCCAATCGCCTTCTGCCCGTACCCGAGACAGCCCAGGCGTAAGGTCATTTTATTAACAAACAGTTTACGCTTAAAACAGAGGAAGGTCAAATAGCAACTTGCAAGGACAGACATCAATCACTCAAAAGTCAGAGCCGAGAATAAGCAGCCAAGGACGAGCTTACTAGCGCAGTAAAATCGGAAGGTGAACTTTTTACCGATGTTTTCTTTGACACCAAGTTCAGAAACAAAACGTCGGCTCAATTTCAATCTAGGCACATTAAAATTGTTATAGTGCCTTGTCGACAATAATCCAATGACGATATTTTCACATTAGAGAACAAAAAAAATTGAGATAGTGTTTCACAGATATATAATATTCAATTAATAGAGATCTAAAGATCACTATTAATTTAACCTGAATTGACCTAAAGGTTCAAGCTGTACTCACCTTCACGTAAGCTACTGGAGGTATATCAGCTCGAAGACCAGTGAACATGGTCACCAGCGTCAGCATGCAAGTGACTAGCAAGGTTACACGACCAGGGATAGCATCCAGATCCAACCAGAAACTGAACCAAGATAGCATAACCACGAGGGAAGATGGAGCGAATGTCTGGATAAGGTGGTGGCCAATTTGCCGCTCGAACCTGAAGTAGACCACCAACCTCGAGTAGTTACCTGAAAAAAGAAACATGCTATGTTGAAACTGTTTGTATCTCTACACAATAATTATTAATTAATACAATTAGTCCAATCATACAAAATAACAATAGAATAAAGCAAATTTACTGCTCTACAATTTATTTAAGTACACATTTTTTTAAAGGAGCTATAGAAACCGAGATCATCGTGAAAAACCGATTTTTGTTAACTTTGACCTTGAATAACTTGCGACCCAGACACCAGATTTTATGACACTTTCAAGACAACTTATAGAACGTGAAAATTAAGGTATAAACAAGTTTCCAGCTTATCTCTTTATATCTCTCTCAATCCGCGGTTGACCCCTTTTAATTGCTAAGGCAACAATGTGACCGGATTAGGTAAATTTGGAATTTTGACTTCACAATAGTGGTAATAGACAAGGAACTAATAGATTTACATTTATTTATTTAAACATAAAAATTAGCATATTTACCCGTGCATTTCAACTAAAATATTTTTTATCATGTTCGCAATAACAATAAATAAAAATAGAAATAGGGTATAAAAATTCAATACACGAAATGGATAGGCATGTATCTCCTAAAAGGGATCATTAGTTACATTTCACAAAAATATACAACCATATTCAGACAGATATAAAAATTGAAAGATCAATGATACAAAATAAAATGAAATAAGTGAACTAAATGGGTAGCTCCAAATAAGGATTGCTATCACAATATTGAAAAATACAAATAGCAACTAAATAGCTATATTTACAAAAACCAATGTTAATAAACCAAATGAAATGCTTAAAATGTTATGTTCAACGACTTCTTAACAGAGTACAACGAGTTATCCAACAAAAACAATCCAATAAAGAAAGTCAATCTACGCCTAAAAGTTTCGTCACTGGATTCGTTTCTGAGATCGGCGGGTAGGTAGGCATCAAAATAAGTAAGGTAGGACCAATAACCCTGGGATTTTTCCTTGAAAGCGCCATGCGACAAAGGATTGTTCTTAGGCGTCCTAATGAAAGTATCTGCTTACCAGTTACATTCACTCGTGTAAATTGTGAAATGTTTTTTCTTACAAATAATACGAGTAGTGCGTCATTATCATAATACGTTGTGTTGAAAACAATTCCGACAGGGATGCCTGTGCTTAATTCGTATAAGTACTCAGACTGTAGATTTCTGCATGATACGCGCTCTTTGTGCATCAGTGGAGTTTCCTCATAAGAATGTACCAAAGGACATCACGGAATGAATATGCGCGAAATATACTTGTTTGAGTGCATCACCTGCGATTACCAGCTTTAATTTTGCTAGACGCAAAGAGAGCACTGCTCAACCTATCGTATAGACCATCAGCAATACGCTTCCAATACTAATTGCATAGAATAATAAACCCAAGAAACCTGTTTTTTTCACACAGTGGCATCGAACAATTTCCCAATGAGGTTCCGCTCGAAAACATTCTCCATTATAAAAATAACAGTTATATTTACCTATCGTACGTGGACCCTAGAGCCAGATTAACCCGGCACTATACCGAATATATCCCGGACATCAGCCTGTACGAGAGTAGAATGGCTCTTAAACAGCTAAAGAACAACAGGGCACCCGGTCAAGACGGAATTACAGCTGAACTCCTGAAGGCGGGTGGAAAACCGGTCCTTAGGGCCCTTCAAAAGTTGTTCGACCCCGTCTTACTGGAAGGGAAAACTCCAAAGGCATGGAACAGAGGTGTGGTGGTGCTGTTCTTCGAAAAGAGTGACAACGCCTTACTGAAGAATCACCGCCCCATCTCACTTCTGAGCCATGTCTATAAGCTGTTTTCAAGAGTCATTACGAACCGTCTCGCACGCAGGCTAGATGACTTCCAGCCTCCCGAACAAGCCGGTTTCCGAAGAGGGTTTAGCACCGTAGACCACATCCATACGCTTCGTCAGATTATGCAGAAGACTGAGGAGTATAACCTGCCCCTCTGTCTAGCGTTCGTGGACTACGAGAAAGCCTTCGATTCGATTGAAACCTGGGCTGTACTACAATCTCTCCAACGGTGCCAAGTGGACTACCGCTATATCGAAGTGCTGAAGTGTTTGTACGAGAACGCCACTATGTCAGTCCGACTCCAGGACCAGAACTCGAAACCTATTCCGTTGCAGCGGGGAGTCAGACAAGGAGATGTTATTTCTCCTAAACTGTTTTCCGCTGCACTGGAGGATGTGTTCAAGACTCTGGACTGGAGAAGGCTAGGCATCAACATAAACGGCGAGTACATCACTCACCTTCGGTTTGCTGACGATATAGTAGTCTTGGCTGAGATCATGGAGGATTTAAGTACAATGCTCAATGACCTCAGTAAAGCCTCCGAGCGAGTTGGTCTAAGGATGAACATGGACAAGACGAAGATCATGTCAAATGCCCATGTAGCACCAACTCCCGTAACAATCGGACACTTTACGCTCGAAGTTGTAGACGATTACATATACCTAGGACAGACTGTCCAGTTAGGTAAGTCCAACTTCGAGAAAGAGGTTAATCGTCGAATCCGACTCGGCTGGGCAGCGTTCGGGAAGCTACGGCACATCTTTTCGTCCAATATTCCGCAGTGTCTCAAGACGAAAGTCTTTGACCAGTGTGTGTTGCCAGTGATGACATATGGTACTGAAACGTGGTCGCTTACTATGGGCCTCATAAGAAGGCTCAAAGTCACCCAAAGACCAATAGAGAGGGCTATGCTAAGAGTTTCTCTGCGTGATCGCATCAGAAATGAGGCCATCCGCAGCAGAACCAAAGTGACCGATATAGCCTTTCGAATCGCTAAGCTTAAGTGGCAGTGGGCGGGGCACATAGCACGCAGAACCGATGGCCGTTGGGGCGGAAAGGTTCTCGAGTGGCGACCACGTACCGGAAGGCGTAGCGTGGGCAGGCCCCCCACACGGTGGACTGATGACCTGGTAAGGGTCCCGGGTGTCCGTTGGATGCGGGTGGCGCAGGACCGGTCATTGTGGAAGTCTTTGGGGGAGGCCTATGTCCAGCAGTGGACGTCTTTCGGCTGACATGATGATGATGATGATGATGATCGTACGTTCGAACAGTTACGTAATTACCCTGCCGATTACGATATTCGACGGAAAGTCGTTAATAAATAAGAGAAATGGGGTAGGTATATATAGGGTAGGACAAAGTCGACCCATGAGGTATACCTAAATTTATATAACCTGAGTCAGATTCTTTTCTCTTACTTATCTTTTCGAACTTGTAGTTAAAAGAATATTTATTTATTGCACATTTATTTATTGCACATATTGCACATATTAAATTATGTATATTTATTTATTGCACATATTAAACAAAAGGCGGACTTAATGCCGTGAGGCATTCTCTACCAGTAAACCATAGGGCTAAACAGAAACTTGTAAAAGTTTTTTATTGTACTCAATGCACCCAGATTTAAAACTTTTTATTTTACTCAATGCACCCAGCATTGAGTAAAATAAAAAGAAAACATGAAAAGTTAAATATTTTTTAAGTATTGATATGATTTTTTCCTAAACTACATACATACATTTATCAGGGAAAATATATACTTACAAGTACATATATACAATAATAAATAAAACATATATAATACATCATCATCATCCTCCTAGCGTTATTCCCAGTACAGTTGCATCCTGAAGGATGCCTGGGGTCCGCTACCTAATCCCAAGAATTGGCGTAGGCACTAGTTTTTACGGAAGCGACTGCCATCTGACCTTCCAACCCGAGGGGGAAACTAGACCTTATTGGGATTAGGCTTGTCAAGTGAGTGGGCGACTTGACTGTTAGAAGTTCTCAAGCCGCCCGGAGGCCTCTAACTTGGCTTAACGACTGCTATCATAGACAGCAATCAGGATCAACGGCTTAACGTGCCTTCCAAAGCACGGGAGCGCTCAGTTAGTAACCACTCAAAGCGGTCACGCATCCAGGGACTGACCTCGGCCGACATTGCTTAACCTCGCACACCGCACGCGGTACGCGGGCGCCGCTGGGCCACAAACGCTCCTAATAATACATATAAATATATATATACATATATAAATGCATATGTTCATACTATTGCATAAGTGCTGAGGTTACCTACCGAATACTTTCCTATTTTTCTAACAGGTGCTTGTAGAGCATATGTTTGAATGCCATCTTGCTTACATATGTGTATAATAATTTCACGAAAATTTACAAACCCAATTCGCTTTAACCAATCCAATCCAATATATCTAGAAAATTTAAATTGTCAATTTGCAATACCCAAAGAACTCGATCCTGCCAATTTATGGTAATCGGAGAAATCAAATAAAACCATTTGGTGTACTGCTCCCTGCTATTTAACAAACCTACCTGCATCGGTTCTTGAATGGTGGAGCGTGGGTTTAGCAAAGATAATGAAATTAGATGAATTGTCATTAATGCTATGTGATATGTGATGTTATCTTATCAAAGGTAAAGTTGTTATTTATCTGCGGTATACAAAGCAACTTTATTGTATTATTCTTATTTTTAATTGATTTCTCCGGAAACTTATAAAAATGTAGATAAAGATTGCAGACGTCTACTAATCACCCTCGAGGCTGTCGCCACAGGGTCACTACTCTCGCTATCCACCACCACCACCATATCAGCCTAAGGACGTCCACTGCTCGACATAGGCCTCTCCCAATTTCATGGAGGGTTAATGGCATAATCGCCACGATTGGAATGCGGCTTGGCGATCGCAGTTGCTCCCGTGGAGATGTTCCATCCAGGGATGCTGCAGCCCATCCCACGGTGGTCTTGGTCGTGGTTTTAGGACATACCCGGGGCCCACTCCAGGTGACACTTATACCTACTAGTAAATAAATTCAGTTAAAAATCTATCGGCTTCGTCATTTTGACACCTCTCAGTTTCATTCCTTACAATACCTACTAAATAAAGGGAGAGATGGGGTGAGAATTTATAAGGGTATAATATGTCTCAATACAGGGGTAATAAATTATATTTATAAATATCCACTGTAGCCGAGCAGTAAGGCACGTAACTTTCTACCTGGAGGTGACGTGTTCGAACCCCGGCTAACTTCTGGAAGGAATATAATTAGATATTTTACAGTTGCTTTTCGGTGTAGGAAACTGCGTGAAGAAATCTTTCTAAGCCCATAGTTTTCCCCCTGGGAAGAAGGTCAGATTGCAGTAGCTTTCGTAAAACTAATCTCGGGATTAAGTGTGAAAGCGAACCCCGAGCTCCTTAGGGCACAACCGGGAAAAACGCTAGGAGGATGACGAAATTAATAAAGTCTTACCATCCTTGTCAATCATATAGCCATTGGTTTCCTCGAGCCGCAAAGGTTCGCCAATGTGGTACTGCAGAAGTTTCAACTCCGGGTTGATTGTGACGCCTGCTTCACTCCATCGGAATCTCACCTTCTGATTGCTGTACGAAACTGTAAAATAATTAATAACAATTGACCGAGCGAGCGATGCGTCTCCGATTCAGCTTTCGACAAAATTCTTTCGTATGTCTGTCTATCTGTCTGTCCGGATGTTCTCCTCTACAGGTCGCATTTCTCAACCGATTCTCGTGAAATTTTGTGAGCAGGTTCAATAATTATATAGATTTTTTTGTTGACACAGTTTTTGTAATCTTTGTAAAAAAAAATACGAGGTCTACAGCTCACAGAGCCACTAGTTATAATTGGGATTTACGAGGGGTGATCCATCAGTTTTAACGTTCTTATAATCGGTATGAACCATTCTGATACTGATATTATTTTAATGTCGACTGAACCAATGTCATGGCACTAATCAACATGAAATTAGAGAAATATATATACATTATTGTTTTTCTTTAATTGCTGAACAAAAAACATTATGTATGAAAATATAACAAGACTACCAAAATAAGAGTAAGGCGACTTCTTACTTGGCAGGGCGGGAGCGGTATGTGTATTTTGTTGTTTGACGTGCGTTGACTGATGTGAGTTTTCCTCATTTGACGAAATACGGTCAGTTTTACGTTTGCGCAGTAGTAATACCATGCCCAGAAGCGGGGCAGTACTGCATTTGTATCGGTTGACAGTTTTCTCGTATCATACCGCCTCCACATCGACAAATCAAGAGGGGCCTTAGTTTTGCAATAATTAGGAGTGGTGTGGAAAAGTCCTGATGCACTAATAAATACGATAAAATTGTGATTGAAGGATTATGATTTAAAGAATAAGCTAGTTATCAGTGCAGTAAAGTTATATTACGCAAACGGTTAGAACTCACGTATAAATTGTCACTCCGGGCGACATGTTACATATATATGATATGATATGTTAATGTTGTGTAATTTATACGTGAGTTCTAACCGTTTGCGTAATATAATTTTGAAATGACTCACGAAAGTTTAAATTCAAGTATCAGTGCAGTGTTTATGATGTCCAGCACTTTCATCAAAATTAATGTTCGGCATAATATATGTGCACCAGGAGTAGCTTTAGGTTGGAATAAGTCTTGTAAGTGAGTCTTGTGAGTTACCTAGGTAAAAAACCAGCCAAGTTCTTGTCGGATCACGCACAAAAAAGGTTCCATACCGACACCTATACTAGTCCTCATCCATACTAATATTATAAATGCGAAAGTCACCCGTCTGTCTGTCTGTCTGTTACCTCTTCACGCTTAAACCGCTTAACCGATTTAGATGAAATTTTGTATAGAGATAGTTAGAGTCCCGGGAAAGGACATAGGATAGTTTTTATTCCGGAAATCGTTATTTAGGGGGTGAAAAGGGTGGTAAAAGTTTGTATGGGCGCCTACTAGAAATTAAATAGCAGTTATTTCTATAATATCGTTTGTTATGAGTGTAAACCCGCTAAATCCATTTCATGACATTTTTTCGTTTTACCCACCATTATGTAGCAAAAAAAGATGCATCACCTGAGAAAGACAGCTACCACGGCCAGTTATTTTAACAAATTGCTTAAATCACATGATGAGTTCCCTCCACGAGTTTAAAAGTTATCGGCTAACTCCAATATACCCGCCATTTTCGTAAGAATTTTGGTCGATCAGACGTGTGTTCTCTCAAAAGATGTTTGAACTGCGTTTCGTGTTATTGGTGTAAACGAAGAAGTATAACATCGCAAAGGTATGTACTATTATTGTTTTTTATTAATCTTTTGTAGCTTTTGAGCTGTAAATCCAATACATTTACCGTTTCGTGTTATTGGTGTAAACGAAGAAGTATAACATCGCAAAGGTATGTACGGTTATTGTTTTTAACCGACTTCAAAATTTCAAAAGGGGAGGTTATCAATTCGGTTGTACGTTTTTTTTTTTTTTTAATGTTTGTTACCCCATAACTCCGTCATTTCTTAACCGATTTGGAAAATACTTTTTTTGATTGTAAGTATATATATCCAAGTTGGTCCCGGTCTTGTCAAAACGCAGTTCTGATGATGGGATCCACGAGAAATTGAGGGAACTCCTCAAATCTTCAAGGCAAACATATAGTAATTTTTGTGTTTTTATCAACAAGTCAAGCATTTTCATCCAAAAATGTGACATTGGATGAAGTGGAACTGCTGATGATGATCAGAACAGAACTGTTCAACGACAAAAAGTTCACGTTTGGCGATTTGTCCTCCTAGCTGTGTTTGTTAAGCAAGTTCTATTTTCACGATAAATTTTTGTCATGCTTGATTTCTGATGATGGGATCCATGAGGAATTGAGGGAAATCCTCAAATCTTAAAGGCAAACATATAGGATTTTTGTGTTTTTATCAACAAATCGAGCATTTTCATACAAAAATGTGACATTTGATGAAGTGGAACTGCTGATGATGATCAGAACAGAACTCTTCAACGACGAAAAGTTCACGTTTGGCGATTTGTCCTTCTAGCTGTGTTTGTTAAGCAAGTTCTATTTTCACGATTGATTTTGTCATGCTCGAGTTCTGATGATGGGATCCATTAGGAATCGAGGGAACTCCTCAAATGTGAAAAGCACACAAATAGTGATTTTAGTATTTTCATGAACTAATCAAGCATTTTCATTCATAAAAGTGACATTTGATGAAATGGAACTGCTGATGCTGATCAGAACGGAACTCTTCAACGACGCGTAGTTCACGTTTGGCGATTTGTTCTCTTCGTTTTGTTTGTCAAGCAAGTAAGGTTTTTTCATGATTCCATGAGGAATTGCGGGGACCTTGGTCTTCTACCATTATAAACATACATTATAGCCATTTTTATTTTATTGTATATCTATCTAAGAGTGCACCATCTAAGTATAATAATTTTTTACCGGCCTCCCCCATTGACGTCGGTTTTTTTTTCTTAAAAATTATTTATTAATCTTTTGTGGCTTTTGAGCTGTAAATCCAATACATACTTACAGCTCAAAAGCTACAAAAGATTAATAAAAAACAATAACAGTACATACCTTTGCGATGTTATACTTCTTCGTTTACACCAATAACACGAAACAGTAAATGTATTGGATTTACAGCTCAAAAGCTACAAACTGTTTTAGGATTAGTATCGCGATGAACGTACTTAGCAGGTATTTTTCATATTCTCAAAATAATTTTGTTGCAGTGTCTTAAGACGAAAGTGTGTGTGTTGCCAATGATGACATAATGGGCATTGAAATGTAGTCGCTTACTATGGGCCTCATAAGAGGGCTTATGAAGAGGTCTATGCTGGGAGTATCTCTGCGTGATCGCATCAGAAATGAGGCCATCTGCAGTAGAAGCAAAGTAACCGACATAGCCCTCCGAATCGCTAAACTTAAGTGGCAGTGGGCGGGGCACATTGCACGTAGAACCGTTGGCTGTTAGAGAGGAAAGGTTCTCGAGTGGTGACCACGTACCGGAAGGCGCAGCGTGGGTAGACCCCCCCACAAGGTGGCCTGATGACCTGGTAAAAGTCGCAGGAGTCCGCTGGATGCGGATGGCGAATGGTTGGTCATTGTGTTACCCTTTGGGGGAGGCCTATGTCCAGCAGTGGACGTCTTTCGGCTGATATGATGATGATGATGATTCGTTTTGAAAATAGGATTTCTATTAAAATTTTGTCCGTGCGCGGTAAAGAGCATGTCATATTGAATGTAATCATTTCTCTAGGGGGTGTAAAGAAGGGTGAAAGATGGATGGGGAAACAAATAATTCTAAAGCGAGAATGAGTTCTACGCAGACGAAGTCGCGGGCAAAAGCTAGTTTAAAATAATTATACAATACATTGAAACAAAAAAGGTTGTATCTACATAGGCCTTTAAAAAACTCTATATCATTTTTAGGGCCTATCTGTATATATCCTACCCTGTCCTATCCAATTAGGTCAAAGAGGAAGAGGAAGACATGAAGCAAATAAATAAGAAAGTAGAAGTCGTGTCGTGCAAGGAAATGGCTCTGGATAGTATAAGGTGCAACTGCATGCATCATCGGCTACCTACACCGACAACAGTTTAACTCTTTTCTTTTTTTTAAATTTAATTTTGCTGTAATTACATACAAATGTTTATATAAAGTACATACGAAACCGTGTAGGTTTGTCTTGATTTAGGTAGATTCCACCGCGACATATCATAATGTTCATCTTAAATTCATGATGTCATATAGATATCCCACACATCTTTTCTTCACATTTTTTTATCTCCTGGTTACATGTATGGGGTGCCATTCGTAATATAATATTTTTTCGTAATTACACGTCACTTTTCTGTAGTGGTTTATAGAATAGGTACATCTTCCTACGACATTTCATAATTGTAGCGCTTATAGTCTTGAGAAAATAGACGAAACTATAAGGGTTCTGATTTTCCTATTTTGGCTACGACACCCAAAAAAAGTAAATTTTAATGCAACATTGGGACAAATAAAGTATAGCTGTTGCCTTTGCATACTTAGCTGTCCCACTGTAGTTGATGAAGCACTTAAAGAAAAGAAGGACAGATAAGAAAATTAAAAGAAAAATGTATTTATAGACACGACAGATGCAAGTGTGACCGGCAAATCAAATGCTAAATACTCACAGCTTTCGATGTAAATTGGACAGGACTGTATGTCCATAGGGTAAAGTTGAAATTCCATCTGGCAGGCTATGATGGCATGCATCCTTGCCGCGTAGCGTACCGTCTGGTTCCGATACAGCGTGACGGAGGAAAATTTGTGTGTCAACTCTGCTATCTCTGCAAAGTCACAATTCACATTTTAATATTTTATTCAGTGTTGCAGTTACATAAGTTATAAAATGAAATGAGGAAACAACATCGTTAAGAACGTAACAACATGTTAACTTGGAGGAATGTTGTATGACAAACTCTCCATGAATAGAAAATTACTCATGGTGTTGGAATGATCGAAGTTTTATTCTATGACTTTGATCTCCGTCTTTTCTTTACAAATAAAACAAGGTGGATTTAAATAAAAATGAACGATTATAACCCACAGTAATTAATATTTTACCAAATGGGGCTAAGAATAATTACGAATCAGAATATATGCATGTATTGAATTGGGGCTATATAATACATCGATCGTGCTTAAACTTCAAATGAAACTGCTTCTCGTGTACAAGTTAAACCATTGATTAAATATATGATTAAACTTGGATATGGAACTCTTCGACAGTAAACAGAGAAAAAAAAACATGGAATCGAATGATAACGCAATTAACATGTTAGTATGTAGTATGACTTATAAAATCAGTGGTGTTTGGTGCAACGGTAATTGCATGATAAGCATAATGATATCATTATGCTTATAGGCATATGCCTATGCTAATACTGGGCAGACAAATATTCCTTTGACTTAAAAATTGGCGATAAAACGTGCACTGGCTTCACGGATGCAAAACTCTGTACCATATTTTTTTCTTTTTTTTTCATATTATGATATTTAATTTTTTGTACATTACCATATTTTAATAGGTATTTATTTATTTTTTCTGCTGTACCATGCAGTATATATTAAAGTATTTCCTGCTCTATATTTTCTTTTCATTACACCATAGAGGTAAGGTTTTGGATTCTATACGGATCTGCATTAGGAGTAGGTAACATAATGATGTCTTCAATCTTTGTAAAAATCAGAGTGGCCTCAATTGGATGTTGATGGATAATGCACAACTAGGAGGACCCAAGAAGTTTTAAATAAAAAATAAAAAAAATTGAAAGAAGAGACCTTCTTGATCATCGTCGCTGGAATAATTGTCCAAATAGCCGTCCTATGGTCTGTTTTCATGACAACAAAATGTCCGAATAGCAATGGTCAAAAAATTTACATCTAGATAATAATAATAATAAATCGTTTATTTTCAGACCAAATAACCCATATGTTGTTATAATGCTGATCGTTGAATCCTGCTAAATGATGTCCGCCTTCTCGTTTATTGTAACTTTTTTTCTTGTATAACTCTGTCAACATCGAAATAACTAACGAGCGTCTCGGCTGTCAAAGGAACTTTGGACCTACGAGGTTTACATATGTATGTGTAACAAAAGGGCTGCGTTTTTTTTGTCTAATATTTTGTTAAATATTGTTAAAAATAATTGGGGTTGATCGGGTTAATGGGAGATTACATTAAAGGTGTAAAAAAGGACCATTTTGTTGTGCATTTGCTAATCTCATTTTTGTTTGATGTTTTCTTCTTTTTCTGTTGTATTTTATCTGTCACTAATACATATTTTACTATTCATTACTTAATGCGAGTAAGCACGATCGTTGTATTCCAAGTTCCAGCGTCAAAAGCACCTCGAGTTTTTTTTTATCAATGGAATGAACATGAAGAATCAGAACTCATCACACGCAGGACTATTTAGTATGGGCATATTCATATACTTAATAATACAAAATTACTATATTAAGTATATATTTACACCAATTATAAATTTAATATCAAAAGTCTTATACGTGTAATTTTTATGTAACGCTACACCAAAATATTGCCTCTTTATTAAGTATTGTAATTAAACAAAGTGATAAAATGTGCACTCCTTTGATGAAGTTGAGACCTAATTTGGTACTGGAAGACATACTGTGAAAACTAATTTTCTAACTGAGTGTCCTCCAAGTGAAAGTCCTCTCTTCTTACAGTTGAAATAAGTTCATGTATTTTTATATAAATATGAATATTGTTACAAACATAGTATACGCCTAAAACAATTAAAAAGAACTCATTTAATTATTTCGATATTTCTCTTCATTTTCTCATTCTCATAATGGAACCCATTCTTCTTCTTAGTGGACTCTCAGTCAGTAATAAATTAGAGAGTGGAAGCGCAATTATCATACAGGTGGAAAACCATGTGACTCCATACAGACGACTGCCTGATCTAATACAAAATGTGTAAAAGACTAAGAGCCATATTCATAAAAAATATATTTTCTTATTAGTCAACAAATCATTTTTCACTTAAAATATTTCATTAATAATCGAGCACGCCCCAAAGTCTTGACGTTAATGACAAATTATAAATGAATAGTACATTACTACAGAGGCCGGGACGAAAGGGTTGACGGCCGAAGATATCTAAATATATAAAAGAAGAAACTGACTGCCTGACTGCCTGACTGACTGACTGACTGACTGACATATCAACGCACAGCCCAAACCGCTAGTCCTAGAGATTCCAAATTTGGCACGTAGGTTCCTTATATCGTCTAGGCGTGCACTAAGAAAGGGTTTTTCAAAATTCAACCCCTAAGGGGCTGAAATGGGGGTCCGAAGTTTGTATAGGGAAACAAGATTAGTTTGACTATTTTATTCGAAACTTCAAAGGAGTATTTCTAACGATAAATGAGTAAATACGTGTTCAAGGTTTTTTGAGAAATCAACCCCTAAAAGGGGGAAATACGGTGACAAATTCTGAAAATGTCTAAATATCAATATGGGTGTCGTTTTTATGGTTTTTTGGGACGTTAATTACGAAAATGGCATCGATTTTGAAATTTATTATTGCGGACATGAAAACTTTTGAAAGTTTGTGCCAAATTTCGAAAAGAAACTGACTGACTGACTAAAATATCAACGCACAGCCTAAACCGCTGGTCCTAGAGATTCGAAATTTGGCATGTAGGTTCCTTATAAAGTCTGGAGGTGCGTTTAGAAAGAATTTTTCAAAATTCAACCCCAATGGGGGTGAAATGGGGGTCCGAATTTAGTATGGGGAAACAAGATTAGTTGGACTATTCTATTTGAAACTTCACAGGAGTATTTCTAACGATAAATGAGTAAGCATATATTTCAAGTTTTTTGAGAAATCAACCCCTAAAATGGGGAAATGTGGTGACAAATTCTGAAAATCGACATAGGTATCGTTTCTATGGTTTATCGGGTCGCTGATTACGAAAACAACAATGATTTTAAAATCCCACGTGGAGAGAGTGAAACACCATCCCCCCTGTTGCGGTGCGAAGGGGTTGAAATGTTTTTGTATTAATATGGGTGTCGTTTTTATGGTTTTTTGGGACTTAATTACGAAAATGGCATCGATTTTAAAATTTCATTTTGCGGATATGAAAACTTTTAAAAGTTTGTGTCAAATTGCAAGAAAAAACTGACTGACTGCGTGAGTGACATATCAACGCACAGCCCAAACTGCTGGTTCGAGGGATTCCAAATTTGGCATGTAGATTTCTTATAAGGTCTAGAGGTGCATTAAGAAAGGATTTTTCAAAATTCATCCCCGGAGGAGGTGAAATGGGGGTCCAAATATTAATATTGGTGTCGTTTTTATAGTTTTTTGGGACATGGATTACGAAAATAGCATCGATTTTAAAATTTAATATTGTAATTATGAAAATTTCGTAAAAGTTTGTGCCAAATTGCAAGAAAAAACTGACTGACTGAGTGAGTGACATATCAACGCACAGCCCAAACTGCTGGTTCGAGAGATTCCAAATTTGGCATGTAGGTTCCTTGTAAGGTCTTCTTCTTCCTCGGTCCCTCATTTCATTACTAAGCATCACGAACACGTATGCTCTGTCTCCATAGAGTGCGGTCATAAACCATGTGGATCACACTTTGCATACTACTTATAAGGTCTAGAGATGCATTAAAACATTTATTTCAAAATCTAATCGCTAATTACGAAAACAACAATGATTTTAAAATCCAACGTGGAGAACGTGAAATACCATCTCCCCGTTTAGGGGCGCGAAGGGGTTGAAATGTCTAAATATCAATATGGGTGTCATTTTTATGGTTTTTTTGTCATTTATTACGAAAATAGCATCGGTTTTTAATTTAATTTTATGGACATGAAAATTCTTGATAGTTTGTGCCAAATGGAAATTCCTCCGGTCCAGTAGTTATAAAGCAAATCAGTTGTAACAGAAGGACTGACAGACAGCCACACGTGATCCTATAAGGGTCTCTTTTTGCTTTTGAGTTACGGAACGAGCCCAGCGTATCCTAATAGATTTTTAGGTATGATGTGATAGCTTTATAGAGGTTAGTCAGGAATAACTAAGATTCATTAACAGATGAACAAAAGTCAGTATACGAGCAAATAGTAAGAAGTGCGAATGGAAGTAAGGCCAAATTTTATTTTTGTATGCTCCAATGGAAACTGCGCAACTTGCCCTGCGATATATTTTCTTCATAAAAAACAAACTTGGAAGCGGTACAAACACTGTTTGCATCTACATAATACTTAGATGTTTCTGACTTGCAATGACAAATTCACAACAAAGTTTGATTTTAGGTAAACGTGGAAAGTTAGTGTTATGGAAGACCAGGTGCGTTATGTTCAAAGTGTTTAAAAACTCTACTGGATGGTTTACCTTTTACATCGTCAGTATTTACCACCGTATTTCTGTACTTCAAAGGACCAGAGTTTATCACCGTTGCTCGGTCGTTATCAGACCTTCTATTGGTGTTAGTGTAGTGCACAGATACTATTACTAAGGGCCATTTAAGACATGCTTTTATTTCATCGGCCTTTTACCCTTGGACCTCTCGGAAAAGTATGATAGTAGTTTTCCATCCTTATTTTTGCCAAAATCAAATGAAATTCAACAGTTTGCCGGTTCTCAGATTGTATACTGACTTTTCATCTGTTAATGACTCACAATCCCCAAACTTCGTATACCGAAATCCCCAGAATGTAACAACTACTTTTCTGGAAACTGCATCTAAATCGGTTCAGCCAAACGCGAGATAATCGTGGACAAACATATATAGCTGCATACGTACATACATACATACATACGGGTCAAACAGAGAACCTCTTTTTGTAGTTAGACGGTTAAAAATTACGCTTAGTACGCGGGCGAAGCCGCAGGCAAACGCTAGTATTATATATACGGTCTAGCGAAGCGAGGTCGGATAGGTCTGAGGCGGGCAACCCCCCAGGTATGATAGTGCTTTTCTCAAACATGCAATGAAATAAACAAAAAAAAAACTAAGTTTTATTTTTAATACGCATAGTGGCAGAATGTCATGATGCCTGATGCAATTTATGTGAAATGGAAATTAAATAATTTTTAAGAAAAAAAACCGACTTCATTGGGGGAGGCCGGTGAAAGATTATTATACTTAGATGGTGCCCTCTTAGATTCCATACAATGAAATCAAAATGGCTATAAGTATGTTTATAATGGCATAAGACTAAGTACCCTCAATACCTCATGGAATCCTCCATTAGAACTCAAGCTTGTTTAAAATATGTCTTGAAAACCTAGCTTGCTTGACAAACATAACAAAGAGAACAAATCGCAAAACTCCAACTATGCGTCGTTGAAGAGTTCTTTTCTGATCATCATCAGCAGTTCCACTTCATGAAATGTCACTTATTTAAATGTAAATGCTTGATTTGTTTATGAAAATACTAAAATCACTATAATATGTATGGATTTTACATTTGAGGAGTTCCCTGGATTCTTCATGGATCCCATCTTCAGAACTCCAGCTTGACAAAGGATTGTCATGAAAATGTAACTTGCTTAACAAACACAGCATAGAGGACAATTCGCCAAACGTGAACTATGCGTTGTTGAAGAGTTCCGTTCTGATCATCATCAGCAGTTCCAGTACATCAAATGTCACTGTTTTGAATGAAAATGCTTGATTAGTTCATTAAATTACTAAAATCACTATATGTGTGCCTTTAACATTTGAAGAGTTTCCTCGATTCCTCATGAATCCCATCATCAGAACTGCGTTTTGAAAAAAACGGGACCAATTTGGATATATATACTTGCAATCAAAAAAAGAATTTTCAAAATCGGCTGAGAAATGACGGAGTTCTGGAGTAACAAATATTAAAGAAAAAAAAAACATACAACCGAATTGATAACCTCCTCTTGTGAAATCTTGAAGTCTGTTAAAAAGAAGACTTTGCCGGCCTTGGCCTGCCAGATTTCTATGAAATTCCATTAACGACCTCTTGTCCTAGCCGCACCTGAAACGTCATACTTCACAACCTATTACAAGGAACATAACATCAATATTTAATTGCACGTTTGAGAAAATTTATTTTATTTTAAGATTTTGCGAAATATCAGTTGCTATTTCAAATATTCCACTTTCGGTCTTGATTTTGCGTTAAGAAACGTTTGTTTTGCTGCCCAATATTCAGTAACATTTTTTGTAGGTATTTAATGGATGGTACAAAGTATAAGTACTTCATCTACGTGGACGAGGGTGGTGCTAAGTAGGTACTTCAACAGTTTTTACGACAAAGTTGCTTTTAGTACAAAATTGGTGAGTTATATTATTAAATACCGAATTTTTGGGGGCTCCGTTTGATGGCAATCAGTAGGCTGATTGATGTTTACTCATCTGTCAGTGTCAATACTTAATACAAATAAAGTATTGAAGAGCTAAGTAGGTACTTGTCTGTAATATATAGTCCAATTACAGCGAATTTCAATTATACGATAACATCGACAAAACGTGGTGCTTTCTCCCTATCCAACTTAAACCGACAAGAAAAAGGACTGTTAAAATTTAATTATACTAATTTATTCGTAACTGACAAACGCTGTGGAAAACAGTGTACACAGGTAGAGGTCCCTGAGAGTATCCTTAGGCGGTATAGGGTTGGATGAGTATGAAAAGGGTTCTTTAAGGCGATCCAGGGGAAATCTTTAATGTTAATTCATGCGGTATGGTTTACGATACGATTGAAGAATACAAATAGGCGCACGAATAAGAATTATATTATTTTTTATGAATACGGCTGTTGAAAGACGTGGTCTAAAGCAATCATTTCCAATTTTGCAGTTATTTGTCTAAAATAAACAAACGTCCTTGATGTAGTGGTAAAAGTCTGTGCGACTTAACGTGACGCCGTGTTTTTTCATATCACAATTATTAAGGCGAAGGGGTAGGCAAGCTCTTTCCATACAAATTTTGTGCAAGTTTTTCTTCGTTTATGTTTGCGCTACAGTTATTATTTTTGGTCATATGCTTATTTTTCTGTTAGCGACGATTTGATGTTTTATTTATTATTTTAATTTATTTGTTAATATTTTTTATTTTATTTGAAATGAAACAAAATTTCAACATCAAGTTCTGCGTATATCCAATTATGTACAAGCAAAAAATAAAATGATGTAGTGCCAAAACTAACGAATAAAACTTGCACAACTTTTGTATGGAGAAGGCCTTGCCCTACCCTTCGCCTTAACCCGATTTATTTTAAATTGGTGCTACCGATTTTATTAGATTCCATTTTAGTTCTATTTTCATACATAAACTCTGGGATGCGCTAGGAAGAAAATGTAATATCACATATCACAATCAGGAAATGTTTGGTAAAATCCTACTTATAATACCACTCTTTAATGAATGAAACACAAATGAGTGTAATGCTAACTGAAAAATATTATCTAGGCAGTTTCATTCAAAAGATTTTTAATTTAGAAAGAATTAAATTGTTAAATTGGATTACTTTTACATGATATCTAGAAGGTAGACGCTCGACAGAACTTTATGAGCTTAAATAACCGGTTTCTGACTAAAAAAAGGAACAAAATGAAAATTATGTAAATAAAATTGAGCTGACTGGCAGCCTGACTTGTCTTAAAGCTTTTTTAAAGGTTATAATTAGGTACCACACTGATCAATAGACGATCACTGCCTTGGTCGTTTACTCCCCCAACACCGGCCCATAATGCCTAGGGAGGTTATCACGCATCTTATACGTAATGACCGCCTAGTGCCAAACGAAAAAAACAACTTGTGTTTCAATTGATTGATTAATTAGTTCTGACTGCAGCTATTAAACAGTAATGCTAAGATCGACCTAACAAAAATAAGGGCTTAATCTGAATTGAGTATGTATGTGTGTAAGCAACTTATTTTGTACAACAGTTTAAAACATATCCATGTCGCACTAGATCAGAGTACAAATGCATGAGTGTATTAGTGTGGATTCATCTTGGGATTAACTCTATTGGGTTTTGGTCGATATTATCTAAGTTGACTTATTTCACGGCATTAACAAGCGTCACGTCAAAAGCACAAAAGAACAAGCGGTTTGTAGGGTTTTGATCAATACAGTGTTTCCAATCTCAATAACTTAAGGGGCAACATTACCAGCCGACTGATGACGGTAGTGTATAGCTCCTCCTAAAATATTACAAACCCCGTTTAATTTATTTGATAAATTTTGATCGGAGAGGTTGGGTATCCAGTTTCCACCAGTATTTAGTTAGACGTATGTAATTAGCCGAGCATCATCTTCAGTTGCAGAAAAATAGAAAATATAGCTAACCGATGAGTGAAGCTTCCATATAAGTGACATACAGTTTCGTGGTTTAGGGAAATAGGTCGATTTGTATGAAAACATACATTTATCTGACATAGTGAAAACGTAGTGTAAGGGCTCGACTCTATAAAAGTTCAATTACGGGTTATATAATATAAATAAAAAATATAAAAAAATAAGACAACTGATCAACGTTGAAACAGCTCGCTTAGTTTATCGTAGTTACTTTCATAGTCGTCGCCGTACGGTATTCTGGTTTGGGTTAAAGCAGCTTTCATACTGAGAATCTTTGTGTTACAAAAAAGAGCCATTCGCTCCGTATACAACCAGGGGCCTATACCACAAAACTTTACATGCGTACAATTGTACAATTTGACAAAATTGTACTTTTTTCCATAGATAAAGTTGTAAATTTTGTCAAATTTCACGCGTGTAAAGTTTTGTGGTATAGACCAATGGTCTCATGTGAATCTGTAAGAGAACTCGTCTAAGGCGCAGGGTAGGGCAAGCCATTCTCCATACAAAGGTTGTGCAAGTTTTGTGCGTTAGTTTTGGCACTACAGCATTTAATTTTATTTTTTGTTGGTACATATTGGATATACGCAGAACTTGATGTTGAAATTTTGCATTATTTCAATAAATATAAAAATAAAAAAATAGAAAAAAATATTAAAATAAAAAAAGAAAAATATGAAGACATAGCTAACAAAAAAATAAGCATATGGACCAACAATAGTAACTGGAGTGCAAACACAAACGAAGAAAAACTTGCACAAAGTTTGTATGGAAAGAGCTTGCCCACCCCTTCGCCTTAAAAAAATTATCATCTTAGCTTATGTTCTGGCAAGAGCGCGCTACGTGTATTAACACGGGCTATTAAAACTATTACTCGCACTACAAGTACAAGCGAGTTAGTACCTATCATCAGAAGGACACAGTCCTGTTGTGCCCTGTTTCTGTATTTTAGGACCCAGTCCTGTTGTACCCTGTACATTAAATTTAATGGAAACGTAAACAATAATATTGATTGCAATAAGATAATTTATTATGACATTCGGTTTATTCTGTAACGAAGTTTTTTTTTATATAAAATGTAACTATTGAAACATGCATAAATAACAAAATTCCTAGTATAAATACACTTTTTCAACAATATCACCTAAATGTTAGTAATAGGACGCTGTATTAGAATAAATTATACACTTGTAATCAAAGGGGCGACAATTTCAAGCGTGCGTAAGCAGTATCTAGTATTATAAAATCTGTGGCAGTATCTAAATGTCATTTTTCATAGTAACAATAAGAGTTACGTAACTCGTTACGTGATCTTACGATTACGATATCGCAAACTCAACAATAATAACATACATAGTAAATACCGCGTTTTGAACAGTAATTCTAAGATTAATCACCATGTTAGCTTGAAATCTTATATCGTTACGTAATCAAGTAAGTATTAAATTTTAACTTTACTAGCAGATCTCGCGATTAAGTAAAACGAATTTTAATATGCTTTTAAGCATTCAACATATTTTAACAATACAAGCAGAACACAAACAATAACCTTTTTATACCTTTACTTTATCCCATTTCAACGTTAACATCAAAGTAAAATAATATGACAGCTTTCTGATACAGAAATGCCATTCAGGCCTATATCTTTTATCTTTTTATTGTTAATTAATTTGGATACGCTGTTTTGAGAATGTTTCATAATAATAAGGTAAATATCCCTATGTTTGACACCTTAATACCCAATTGTTGACACCTATTGTTGACCTGCATCGTTATGATTTAAGATTGAAAGTATGAAATATTGAGCCAGTGCCAAGTACCGGGGCGTTTACCTTATATTATAACATAAACTTAGATATTTATTAATTTGCATGATTATAATCCGCATCATCAATTCATCATATACCAGCCGAATGACGTCCACTGATGGACATAGGCCTCCCCTATAACCAGCATACAAATAAATAAATATTAGGGGAAATCCTATACAAAACGAATTTGTCCATACTAAGCATGGCTTGTGATTATGGGTACTATTTAAGGATATAAATACATATTTATACAGATAAATAAATTCATAGAAAACATCCAAGACAAATGAACATAATGTATATTTTTGTTCATCACACAAATATGACTACCGGGATTCGAACATTTCGAACCCATACTTTAATTATTACTAATGTAAGGCATGATAGAAATCAACAGCTATCCCATTGATGTAAAATAAAAAATTAGAACAATAAAAACTGCGTAAGTGGGAACAGTACCCCACTAAAAATGATTTTTGAGAGCCTTTAGCATGTATGTATAACAAGCTAACATTAGAGGCCCAAAGAGATGAAATTTAGATGGATACATTCGCCTTATATTAAAGTTTTTAAATTATTTCACGTTCATTACTCATCAGCTTCGTAATATTAGATTGTTCTGCAAATATAATTATCAGAATGTCGACAGATCTGGAAACAAAAGCGTTTGAACTCGAAACTTTTCTCATTATTTATCATTTATTGCCTGTTTGGTGCGATATGTTGGTAATGAATTTAGGATTAATGCAGCTCCAAAGCAGTGAAAACAATTGAAATTTTGACTTAGTACGATTAAAATTTTCTGTGTCACAAAATCATGAATCTTACGATTAATAAAACCAGTCGCATATAATATTCCTGAACGGGTTCATAGGAATGGGCGCCGACCTCTCAAGAGACTCCCTAAAAGGCTGGTTCGAGGGTCAGATCAAAAGGCGGTACACTGGATATTCTTGTAGGTTCCTATATCTGTCGCCCTAACCACTGCACATATTTAGGTGCATTTTCATGATTTAGGTGGCCAAAATTATTTCAGTATATTTTTTCGTTTTAAACACGATATCTAACGCGAAACAAATATTTTTGCAAAGTAAAAAATATTATTTTTACAGTTACTTACTGCTGTGGCGCAACGACCCGAAGTGGATCTTGGCTTCCGATACCAAAGACCGCTAGACTGTTTACTTCCAGTCAACGACGGCTTGCAACTCAGGAAGGTCCCTCTGCACTCTCTGCACTTCGTCGCTCCATCGGTACCTAGGACGCCCAACGGGTCTTCCACCAGTTGGACGGCCCGAGTACGCTCTCCGGACTGCACGATCGTCACCCATTTGGACTACATGCCCGAGGTATCGGAGTCTCGCGACTTTTGTTTCTCCTATGGAGTTCGGCTTGGACACTGGATCTTCGCCCTCTTGGTTTCTACAAAGTCGCCATGTGCCGTCCTCTCTACGAGTGTGTCCCAGAACCTTGACCTTCCGTTCCGCCACAAGCAGCGCGTGTTCCTCTTTCTCTGTTAAGGTCCAGGCTTCGCATCCGTACATCAGGATCAAGCTTATGACTGTTTTATATATACATAGCTTGGTGTTTCTGGTCATTAGCCTGGACACTAAGACTTTATGCAGGCCAGCTGCACAACGAAGGGTGCCTTGGATCCGAATTTGTATCTCTTTTTCCCTTTGGTTGCTATCTGTGACGGTGCACCCAAGATACCTAAATTTGTCGACTCCCTTGTATGAGGTTTGTCCCACCGTTAAGTTCATCCTACGAATGTTAACGTTTCTGAATCACTTCATATGAAGGTACTCAGTTTTCGCATGGTTAATTCGTAGACCAACTTGCTTGGCTTCTTCCTCCAAACTCTGGGCAACCTTCCGGACATCCTCTTCGTTTTCTCCTAGAAGGGCCAAGTCGTCAGCGTACCCAATGATCTGGTGTCTTCCATTCAACTTCACCCCACCATCAGGAATTGCAGCTTTCCTGATGACATATTCGAGCACCAAGTTGAAGAGAATCGAGGAGAGCGCATCTCCTTGATTGAGCCTGGGTATAACGTCAAACTGGTCCGTTAGTCCGACTAGCTACTCTTATCATCATCACCAGTTTGTCGGGTATTTTAAATATCTTGAGTATGTGTACAGTGACTCCCGGTCGATGCTATCGTAGGCCTTCATAAAATCTACAAAAAGGATATGGCAGCTCTGGGCATATTCCCACCTCTTCTCCATAATCTGCTTGGACAGGAATATCTGGTCTACTGTGCTCCTATTTCTTCGGAACCCACACTGGTAATCTCCTACGGTTTCTTCAGCAAAGGGCGTAGAGACAGTAGAACATATGCCAGGATTTTGTATGCGGTGGGAAGTAGAGCGATTCCCCTGTAGTTTGTGCATCTTGATGTGACTTGTCTCATTGTGTACAGTCAGCTGCAGAGAAACCTGACCACCCTACATACAAACGTCTATGCAGGGGGGGGGGGGGGTAGGTTAGATTTCTCTGCAGCTGACTTTACATAAAGCTTCATATAAATCCAGCATTTACTCTTACAATAAAATAAAAAACTAAGTTGTTTAGGAGTTTCCAGGTAACTTTTGATAAGTTTTGAGGAGTGTTGTTCCATATTTAAAACAAAAGTTAAGTTATTCGTCGTTGCATTGTCCTTCTCAAAAACTGCGTATGACTATTATAGACATGATTGTAGAGAGTCGCTTGGACCCTCGACTGAACTTGACTCTGCATAAATATTTTTTGAGCAATGCCCTACTACATACTACATATTAGACTTTAAGCGCATCTCTTGGTGCGCACTTGGAAAGTAACCATCAAGGTAATGATTTTGCACTTATTCTATTGAGGTAAGTTGAAAAACTGGTAACTTAAAGCTGCTGTTCACTATAAGATGTTGAATTTGAACTGTTTTGTAAAATCTGTGTTACAAAAAAGACTTAGTTTTTTGTGAGCTCTCGAGAAAATGTCTGTATCAATATCAAACATTTTACCTGTGACTTTAGAGTTTAGGAAGTACGGATCAGGGTGCCAGAGGTTGTCAAAGAACTCCGGGGGCAGAGTCACGTGGTCGTCGCCCTCCTCAAAGATGTCTTCTGGAAGCTGCAGCCGACTCTCCACCCATGTTTGTCTTATGAACATGTCCACTCTGAAACGTTTCGTGATTTACATATAAGTGGCGAATATAAAATACCGCGTAAGGTCTTTTAGGGCGGAATGTAAAATCAGATTGTATGGAAAGTTTGACAAGTTTCTATGGGATGACAGCTGCCGGCGCAAGTGCGCTGAAATAAAATTGATGTCACACTGCATATTATAGGATGTTCTAATAAAATTCGTGTTATACGTAAACTCTCTATGACGTTCATATTTAGATTCAACATTCCTATAACCTGTTATAAAACTTGAAAAACTATCGGTTCCTCACCTGCTTATAAATTAAAATTCTAAACAGAAAAAAAAATCCTTTATAATCGTCGGGTGCAATAGGCCGTATTTGAAAATATCATTATAAATGCATGATTAAATGAATGATTATTAAAGATTTATAATTACTATAACACCAATTGGAATCATCCTATATGCAGCGTGACGTCAATTTTACGTCACCGGCACGAAAAGTTCGAGCCATGTTGATCAGCCTGTAATCGTAAGTAGGTGCAACCCACCCTTAGTCCTTACTAGCAGGGTAATTACGCAACGTTAAAGAGCGTGCATAAGGTATTTGTACGTTTAGATCAAGTGTGATTTTGTAATTTTCCATATCAAAAATAATAATTACGTGACCACCCTGCAGACTCAAACTCGGTAGCGGACGCTTATTTTTTAAGGAAATTACAAGATATCATAATTTCCCCGCGTGCTGAAATTGGGCAGCAACGGCCGATAAAAATAAGCCATAAGTAATTCTTTTGTATGTATTTTTAAGTAAAGTATGATTTTCAGCGTTTTGGAAGATATTTTTAATTGAAAAGGCATACCACTCACTTTTTTCATGCAATTGAATTTACGAACGTGGACGTTAAATTGAGGTAAATCTCTTGTTATATTTTATTTTATTTTATTTTTACATTATCTCATATGACGAACAAGCCAGTTTCCGAAGAGGCTTTAGCACCGTAGACCACATCCATACGCTCCGTCAGGTTATACAGAAGACTGAGGAGTATAACCTGCCCCTCTGTTTAGCGTTTGTGGACTACGAGAAAGCCTTCGATTCGATCGAAACCTGGGCTGTACTACAATCTCTCCAGCAGTGCCAAGTGGACTACCGGTATATCGAAGTGCTGAAAAGTTTGTACAAGAACGCCACTATGTCAGTCCGACTCCAGGACCAGAACTCAAAGCCTATTCCGTTGCAGCGGGGAGTCAGGCAAGGAGATGTTATTTCTCCTAAACTGTTCTCCGCTGCACTGGAGGATGTTTTCAAGACTCTGGACTGGAGAAGGCTAGGCATCAACATAAACGGCGACTACCTCACTCACCTTCGGTTTGCTGACGATATAGTAGTCTTGGCTGATACCATGGAGGATTTAAGTACAATGCTCAATGACCTCAGTAAAGCCTCCGAGCGAGTTGGTCTAAGGATGAACATGGACAAGACGAAGATCATGTCAAATGTCCATGTCGCACCAACTCCCTTAACAATCGGACACTTTACGCTCGAAGTTGTAGACGATTACGTATACCTAGGACAGACTGTCCAGTTAGGTAGGTCCAACTTCGAGAACTAAGAGGTTAATCGTCGAATCCGACTCGGCTGGGCAGCGTTCGGGAAGCTACGGCACATCTTTTCGTCCAATATTCCGCAGTATCTCAAGACAAAAGTCTTTGACCAGTGTGTGTTGCCAGTGATGACATATGGCACTGAAACGTGGTCGCTTACTATGGGCCTCATAAGAAGGCTCAAAGTCACCCAAAGGGCAATGGAGGGAGCTATGTTGGGAGTTTCTCTGCGTGATCGCATCAGGAATGAGGCCATCCGCAGCAGAACCAAAGTGACCGATATAGCCCTCCGAATCGCTAAACTTAAGTGGCAGTGGGCGGGGCACATAGCACGTAGAACCGATGGCCGTTGGGGCGGAAAGGTTCTCGAGTGGCGACCACGTACCGGAAGGCGTAGCGTGGGCAGGCCCCCCACACGGTGGACTGATGACCTGGTGAAGGTCGCGGGTGTCCCCTGGATGCGGGTGGCGCAGGACCGGTCATTGTGGAAGTCTTAGGGGGAGGCCTATGTCCAGCAGTGGACGTCTTTCGGCTGACATGATGATCTCATAAATATGACGATTATGTATATTTTTATTTTTTTTAATAATCTACACATATGGGTATTACCTTAAATAAATGACTTATTATTATTATTCATGTTCAAAATTTAGAATAGAATTCAAAATAAATCCAGAAGTAAGATAATTAAAAATCTGTTTTTACATACTTATTAAAATGAAATAACTTTCACACGGCAATCATTGAACAGAAATCCGTACACATAGAACTTTGTATTTTAAAGATCTTGTAGTGTCCGCATCGAACTTATCATTACATTAGAGAAAAATCAGCATGTTTTCAATTTAGCATTTGTGCAAGCGAAAACGACAATTAATGTACGGTTGAAATCACAAGGGTCTTAACTTACACCTTTGTACCTAATCGCTTTAACGTTATGATACTGTCATGCCTAATACTATATTTCCAACGGGTATAAACGACGATGTACAGTCAACAGCTAATGCAGATGATCATTTTATTACTTTATCCCATTAACGTAACCGACGCTATACTACGACAGTTTGTTGGGATGCGTTAAAATAGTGAAGGTGACAAAGTACTAAAATGATCATCTACCTTTGCTGTTGCCTATACTAAAGTGTCCAGCTATTTGTGAGGTCGAATGTTCATACATCATACGTGTAACTTCCATAGATCACCAACGATAGGTAAATTACCCGTTTTCCATATACCACTTTATAATATTTTTACAATAAGTGCAGATCGATGGCATTGATCGAAAAAAAAAACATTTCCAATTAACTGTTTGAAATACCGCTAATTGGAATCGAATACACTTCCAACGAGCAATAAAACACATTAGTTGATACGCTCTAACCGCTTGTTCGAAAAATAGCGTAATTACTCTGCTGGTAAATTACTTAAAAATTTGCCAGTAATTATGAACATTAAATAATCAGAATAAGTACTCCTATCATTTGATAACAATCATAGCTTTGGGCGATATTTGGAAAGCTTTTTCGTAATAAAAAACCCACCCAAACAATGGTCGCGTAAGGTACGGTTTCAGAGGAACTTCCTCCCTCGGAGGCTCCGGTTGTGTAATGAGCTCCTTGATGAGATTTTCCCGAAGAACTACGCTATGGGATTCTTTAAGAAAGGAGTGTATAATAATAATCTATACATATAATAAAGCTGAAGAAGGTCGAAAGTCTGTACATGGAAGAAATTCGAAAAAAAGTTGGCTGGGGATACTTAGAATCTATAACAATACACGTTCCAACAGTTTTTAGAATTTTTGTCTGTTTTTCTGTTTATATGAACGCGCATCACGTGAAAACGGCTGAACGGATTTTGATGAAAACTTTACTAATCTGTCGAGTAAATACCCGGTCAGGTTTTAGGCTATAAAAATTGTGCAAGTTTGGGTGAAAAGGTGGTAAAAAGTGGGGTTGAATTTTGTATGGGAACTCCTATAATCCATGAGTTACGGGTTTGAAAATTGGTAAGCACATACTACCTATAGATGACGAAGAAAAAACATTCAGATTCAAAATTTGTGAAATCTTAAGATAACTGAAAAAAAGATGTAAAGACTAGCGGTGCGCCGGGACGCTGTGTAGTGTACGCGCCAGTCGCCACGGTCTCTTCAAAATTTGAATACTATTAGCGTTTAGCCCTTTAACTCTTAACCACTGACGTACGAATGAAGTACGTCGCGTAAACTGTTATTCGCTCATATATTTTTTTCTGATGGGTAGTCTTTAATGCCGGTTTTAGTATTTTCCTAGCATGCAGTGACGCGACCAAAACTGATAAGAACGAGCGTGTACGATATTTCTAAATAGTTAAATTTATGTTCTTGGCGTATGTGCTTCGTATGGTCAGTGTTAGTGTAACTTTTTTAACACGATTAACAATTAAAGTTTTGTCGATAAAATCAACGGCGCGAGTATGAACACCTCACGAAAAAGACAAAAAGTTGAAATTATTGAAAAAAATGCATATCAGGCCAAAAAATCGTTGATCCGATGATTCTTCGGCAGATGAAAACGATTACATTTCGTCTAACTGAAGGGATTGTTCTGGTGCAGAAGCCGAAGTCGAACCTGCCGTTAAAAATTCCTTGTAACAGATTTTCGAGAAAAAATGTTTATAATTCTATTGAAATCATCCTTTTTACGTCTATGAATAATCACATTATTGATTTTTTGTTGATTTTTTATATTTGGGATGCTCTCGCTCTGTTGGGATGCTCGACCTTCGGCCTCACGTGCCTTACATTCATAGAGTCCGCTGCTGGGATGCTCGATCTTCCGCCTCGCGTGTTTTAACACTCAGCTTCGGGCCTTTGGCCCTCTGCCTAATTAAAGCCCACTCTGTTGGGATGCTCAAACTACGGCCGTAGTAAGGCCCTAAGCCTTACTACTCGCCTTGCATGCCTTACTACTCAGTTTAGGGCTTTCGCACGCATCGCATATTGAACTTGGCTGCCATTTCACATTTATGTTTTTCATGGGATTTTATTATCGCTAATAACTATTTACGAACTTGCCTGTTTCACATTTGTTAAATACAGGCACGATCATTTAAAACTTGGTTTTAAGTTAAGTCTACAAAGCTTAATGTGATTAATTAAAATGTGGGGGTTATCTATGGTTAAAATGTACTGAATGTGAACGTACCAATAATGAAACAGAATGAATGTATAGTAATGTGGTGTAATTTTGATTTGCAATAAATACGTTTCATTTTCTATTACAGTACAATATGTAGGTAGGTATTTATATAATGTGGGCAAGAGTTCTTGCGCGTAAAATAAATTAAATAGATAATACTTAAATAAAAAAAAATACTTATTCTATTCTATAAGCAAACTATGCCTAATATGTTATTTTAAATTAGAACTATGACAAATAACTATCGGACTATACGATGGTATAACTAATGAGTTATATTATATAATGACATGTAGAAATTGTTAGATACTTTTATTTACTGTCGTGCCCAAGTTAAAACATAATTATATTTATTTTAACATAATCGATAAATTCGTACATTAGGTATGGGTACCACTCTAGCCCTGCTACCAATTGCTCCGATAAAATGACAAACGGAAAGGAGCACGAATAGCGCGATACATTGCGGTGACATTACGGTAGTTCCTTAATCGGTGCCATTCGCAAGCAAGCAATGTCAAGCATCCATACCGATTCTCTCATATTAACGGAGTAATGGCGAATGTCATAATCCATCGCAATGTTTTCCAAAAAACAATTATTTTAGTGCTTATCAGTGAAAAGAAATCACTTCCGGCTGATCTTTTAGGTTGTAGCTTCGTTATCGGTACGACAAAATTGCACAACAAGGCATTTTTAAAGGGTATAATTCCACATTCGCAGTCCATTGACAACTGAACTGCCTTTTGACTGCGTTTGACAGGTGTATGTAAATCCGATCAAACACGCGGCTACGCGTGCCCCACCCATCACCATTTCTATAGTATTTATTTGTTCTGTGGCCATTACTAAATGTATTTCGCTTCTGTATCAAATAGGTAACAATGTAGCATTTAGCGATCTCGAAATGAGCACAAGAATAGCCTGTTCCCTATAAGACAGGTTTACCTAGTTTAGGGCACAGGACACCGTTCTTAGGCTTCTTTAAAATCTATAAGTGCACTCTTTGTACTTCACATCCATTTAAGCTGATATATTGATACCCAATAAATATAATTTTCATTTTCATTTCAATTACCCCGCAGGTCAAAAATAGACCTTACAGGTCGGTACGTTTTGTTTGTCTTTTTTTTACAAAAATTACAAAACACAATGCCAATTATAAAATATCCTCGTATATCCCCGTGTCGCGCCGGGCTAAAATAGCACCACCCCCTTTCTACCCTTGGGTATCGTAAGAGTCGACTATGGAGACCAGGTTGAAGTGTGTTGTGGGTTGTGGGGACAGCGCTAGCAACCTGTCACTGCAATATCACATTTTCTGCATCTATAAACCTACATTTGCTGAAAGTGACACTGAAGTTATATAATTTTCGTGTGCTCTGCCGACCCATTTTGGGAATATAGGCTTGAGTTTATATATGTATGTATGTAAACTTGATTAATAGTTAAGTGCAACTTATCGAAAAACATTTTCACTAATATAGTCTACCTAAACCTTTTTATAAGAAAGACATTAAGAGGGCGCAGTACGCTCGGTTCTCCATAGAAACGTATTTAGGCTCTCATTTTAAAACGCAATGCTAGAATAACATGAAACTTTGTATGCACAATTGGATCCGGCATATCTAGGTCGGAAATTAGTTTTTGTTGCTAGAAATTGTAAAAGAAAAAAAAAATCAGCGGTTTTTTAAGTTTTTTACGGCTTGTATGAAAAGCTTAATAATCGTTGTATTTTTTCTCCATTATAATTTTAAGCAACAGAAACTAATTTCTGACATAGATATGCCGGATCCCATTGTGTATGCAGTTTCATGTTATTCTAGCATGGCGTTTTAAAATAAGAGCGTAAATACGTTTGTATGGAGAACCGAACGTACTGCGAACTTTTAAATCTCTGACCTACACCGTCCTTACAAAAAGCCATTAACCTAAGTTAGACTCATTCAAGCTCTTAGTTTTCTTTTATACTTCGTTTTAAGTCTAAAGAATTCGAATATTGCGAGAATGTTTAATGCTTTGTATTTTGGTATAATAAATTTACTTATTTCATTCAGCATTCCAAGGACTTTGAATGCATTAGGTGAATGTCAATGGGCACGTGGACTGAATTTGTAAATGCATTCTCAGCAGAAACGGGCTTAAAAAGAGATAGTTCTAAGGATCGAATGCGATTGTTTGGGTACCGTATGGTACATCAAAATAACAATAAGGAGCTGATATTGAATTACTTCGGTGTCCTTCTAATTGTATCACGGACAGACAGCTGTTTGTCCGTCTGTCAAGTCCCTCTGTCTCAGAAACGCGTGAAGGTAAGTATCAAGTTGAAATAAATAGATATCAGAATACTTGGAGCTGCGCCAAAATCCAACTTTTAACGTGTATGGCCGATTGTGCCGTATTTTTAGGGTTCCATCGCTAAAACGTCGAAAGCGGAACCCTTATAGATTCGTCATATCTGTCCGTCCTGTCCTAGCATTTTTTTTTCATTGGTTTCGTATGTTTCTGCGGGCTGATTTCAGTTTGTTCTTCTCTACCGGTCGCATTTATCAACCGATTCTAATAAATTTTGTATGCAGGTTCGATTAAATTAATAATATTGTTTTTGTCACGTCAGATTATGGAAATTTTCAAAAAAATAATAGCTTAGTGATGGCGGATCGTTACTGAAGATTCCTGAATGTAATTTGATACGTTGGTGCCGTTAATAAGGACTTATATAAGATACAATGTCGGTATACGCTTCCCTAAGGCGTCTATCTAGCTCTATTATATTTACTAACTCTTGGTAACAAATTTACTCAAATTAATTTGTAATTATTTATGGTACCCTTGCACTTATAATTTATTATTATAAATAAAATAAAATTGAATAAATGGCCTTCCTTCCGTCCGTTTGTCCGAGGTTACCTTGACTACTAGAAAGCTGTCATTTTATTTATTTATTTATTTATAATTAACAGCAACTATTATTACAGGTTTACCCTAATGCAATAGTGCCTTAAATATGATTTGAATAAAAACTAATTAATTACAGTAACTGGACACTATACACAAACATACATTCACAAACTCGGACATAGTACAATAAAAAAGGTCAGTTTGGTCAGCAACTAGATTAAGCGTGTGCACGGCACGGCTAAGAGGCGCTTTACGAAGCAAGTTGGTTCTGCCATTCGGCTCCGCCAGCAACCGTGGCCGCCGCCGCCGCCCCGCGTACCCGTCTGGCACATTAAAACTTAACTGCTGCAATATACCTGGGTTGCAGATATTACCACGCATAACTCTGACTAGGTAGCATGCCAATGTCAGATCCCTACGCATTTTGGCATATATATAACGCCAACAAAACGCTAGAATAAAATATATATAAAGAATAAGTAGGGTGCCTTTTTAACCGACTTCAAAATTTCAAAAGAGAAGGTGATCAATTCGGTTGTATGTTTTTTTTTTGTTTTTTTAATGTTTGTTAGTCCATAACTCCGTCATTTCTTAACCGATTTGGAAAATTCTTTTTTTGATTGTAAGTATATATATCCAAGTTTGTCCCGTTTTTGTCAAATCGCAGTTCTGATGATGGGATCCATGAGAAATTGAGGGAACTCCTCAAATCTTCAAGGCAAACATATAGTAATTTTTGTGTTTTTATCAACAAGTCAAGCATTTTCATCCAAAAATGTGACATTGGATGAAGTGGAACTGCTGATGATGATCAGAACAGAACTCTTCAACGACAACAAGTTCACGTATGGCGATTTGTCCTCCTAGCTGTGTTTGTTAAGCAAGTTCTATTTTTACGATTAATTTTTGTCATGCTTGATTTCTGATGATGGGATCCATGAGGAATTGAGGGAAATCCTCAAATCTTAAAGGCAAACATATAGTGATTTTTGTGTTTTAATCAACAAATCGAGCATTATCATACAAAAATGTAACATTTGATGAAGTGGAACTGCTAAAGATGATCAGAACGGAACTCTTCAACGACGCGTAGTTCACGTTTGGCGATTTGTCCTCCTAGCTGTGTTTGTTAAGCAAGTTCTATTTTCACGATTAATTTTTGTCATGCTCGATTTTTGATGATGGGATCCATGAGGAATTGAGGGAACTCCTCAAATCTTAAAGACAAACATACAGTGATTTTTGTGTTTTTATCAACAAATCGAGCATTATCATACAAAAATGTGACATTTGATGAAGTGGAACTGCTGATGATGATCAGAACAGAACTCTTCAACGACGAAAAGTTCACGTTTGAAGATTTGTTCTAGCTGTGTTTGTTAAGCAAGTTCTATCTTCACGATTGATTTTTGTCATGCTCGAGTTCTGATGATGGGATCCATTAGGAATCGAGGGAACTCCTCAAATGTGAAAGGCACACAAATAGTGATTTTAGTATTTTCATGAACTAATCAAGCATTTTCATTCATAAAAGTGACATTTGATGAAGTGGAACTGCTGATGATTATCAGAACGGAACTCTTCAACGACGCGTGGTTTACGTTTTTCGATTTGTTCTCTTCGTTTTGTTTGTCAAACAAGCAAGGTTTTTTCATGATTCCATGAGGAATTGAGGGCACTTAGTCTTCTACCATTATAAACATACATTATAGCCATTTTTATTTTATTGTATATCTATCTAAGAGTGCACTATCTAAGTATAATAATCTTTTACCGGCCTCCCCCATTGAAGTTGGTTTTTTTTTCTTAAAAATTATTATAACTGGCATTTTAACAAACTTTCATTTATAATAGCTTTTCCAAATAGTCTTGGCACTTAATCGTGTTTTTTGAAAATAGCTTCAAGGCCGCCTGAATCAAAACTTACCTAAAGTCCATGTCTTCCACGTTGATGGAGTTGACATCCACCACATATATGCTGAATTCCACCATCACAGGGTGGCCTTTGCGAGCAGGTGGCCGCACTTCTGTTAAAAGATTGCAATTCGCATTAAATTAATTCACGGGTTTAGGAGGAAATTTGAGGAGAGTGACTTCTCGGCAAATAATGTAAGTAGTTTCTTCCACTTTTTAGGGTTCCGTAGCCAAAATCGCTAAAATGGAACCCTTATAGATTCAACGTGTCTGTCCGTCCGTCCGTCCGTATTTCACAGCCGATTTACTCGGAGATTATGAGCACTACAATTATGAAATTTAGTAGGAAGGTGTATGCTACGAACCGTTATAGAAATATGATGTGAAATTACGAAAAAAAATATTAAACAGGGGGGGTCAACATTTTTTTTTCAATGCACATAGGCGTGTGGGGTATCAATGGATATGCCTTCCAAAATAACATAGAGGTTTTTAAAAAACTTTTCCATTTAAGTCAACCGTTGGAGAGATATTAGCTGTCAAAGTCGTAAAAATTGTGTCACGCGCCCCCTCTAGTTTCCAAACTATAAAGTTTAAAATTCTGAAAAAAATCAAGATGATGTACAATTATAAATACAAACAAAGATTTTTGGTTTAAATAAGATAGGTTTAACGATTTTTGAGTTATTGCTGAAAAACTGTCTTGCCCAAACAAAACGGCTTAAGTGCCTTGACTTCCCTATGAAGATACGACCTTATTTAACAGACTTCAAGATTTTAAAAGAATAGGTTATCAATTCGGTTGTATGTTTTTTTAAATGTTTGTTACTCCAGAACTCCGTCATTTGGAACCGATTTTAAAAATTATTTTTTTGATTGTAAGTATATATATCCAAATTGGTCTCGTTGTTGTCAAAACGTGTTAGAATATATTAAAATAGGCTAACTAAGTAGTTTTGTCTATGCTTATTGTCTATTGATATATTTAACAGTTTATTCTAAAATTTGAATATAGTTGTCACTCATGCGAATGTTGTTTTTTCAATAGGTTATGGTCGCTTCCATAATTGTAATAAAATAGTGATTTTATTAGTTAAAAACGACTGGATATCGCAGGAAACATGACAAACTATATTGCCAATGTGCCAAAATTGAAAGGTAGGGAAAACTACGAAGAATGGTGTTTTGCGGCTGAAAATCTTTTGGTGTTGGAAGGGATGTCGGATTACATCAAACCAACGGCTGAAACTACGGTAAAACCAATAGATGAAGCAAAAACCAAGGCAAAGCTAATCATGACGATTGACCCCGCATTGTACGTGCATATCAAGGATGCCAAGAGCTCGGCAGCATTATGGTCTAAGCTTAAGAACATGTTCGATGACTCTGGATTCTCGAGAAAAATAACCTTGCTTCGCCATTTGATCTCTATAAGACTGGAAAACTGTGACTCAATGACCTCGTACGTCACGCAAATGGTTGAAGCGGCACAAAGGTTGAACGGCACAGGATTAACAATAACGGACGAATGGGTCGGATCATTGCTATTAGCAGGTTTGTCTGAACGTTATTTTCCAATGATCATGGCAATAGAACACTCGGGTATTACAATAACGGCCGATGCCATCAAGTCGAAATTACTTGATATGGAAGTATCGAACGAGGCCGAAAACAGTGGCACTGCCTTCGCGGCGAGAAATTTTTCTTCTGGCTCTAATAAACTTAAAAAACAAGTCGTACCGTCAACGTCAAATTCAAAACTGGTGACAGTGGCAGCAAAGAAAACTAAAGTTTGCTACAAATGTAAAGCCGAAGACCATTTTCGTAAAAATTGCCCATTGTTGAAGAAAAATACCAACAATTGTGTTTTCAACGTCGTATTCTTGAACGGAAAGTTTAATAAACACGAGTTTTACGTGGATTCGGGAGCAAGTAAACACATGACCGTGAATAAAGACTGGTTGAAGAACACTAACCCTACACCGTGTTTACCAGAGATTATTGTTGCAAACGAGTCGAAAGTTTCTGTATTGTGCTCCGGAGATTTGGAAATTGTATCAGACGCAGGGCGCTGTATAACAGTGAAAGATGTGCTTTGTGTGCCAAGCTTAACAACAAACTTGATATCGGTGAGTGAGCTTGTCAAGAACGGAAATCATGTCACATTTGATGATAATCATTGCTATATTCATGACAAGAACAATGTTTTGGCTGCAACAGCTGACTTGACCGACGGCGTTTACAAGTTGAGACTGCAAACAAATATTTTGATGGCTGCACCAGCAGTAGCCAGCGGTGAGTTGTGGCACAGACGATTGGCGCACATAAATAGCCAGGATCTGAACAGAATGAGAGACATAGTGAAAGGTTTGGATTATCCTACTGCCTTGGACATGACAAAGGCTGATTGCAAGACATGCTGTGAGGGTAAACAAACCAGATTACCATTCTCTAATGTGGCCGAGCGTAGTACTGAAACACTACAGATAGTACACGCTGACGTGTGTGGTCCCATGGAAGTCAGTTCACTCGGAGGTGCTCGATATTTCCTCTTGATTGTTGATGACTATAGCAGGATGACATTTATAAGTTTTTTGAAGCATAAGAGTGAAGTCTTCAGCAAATTTAAAGATTTTAAGGCGGTTGTTGAGAACCAACAGAATAAATGCATCAAGGTACTTCGCTCCGACAATGGATCAGAATTTTGTAGCAACGAATTTGAGAAATTTCTAAGAGATGCTGGAATATTGCATCAGAAAACGAACCCTTATACACCGGAGCAGAACGGTTTCTGCGAAAGAAATAATCGATCAGTCGTAGAAAAGGCTAGATGCATGCTATACGATGCTAGATTGGATAAAAAGTTTTGGGCAGAAGCGTGTCATACGGCTGTATATGTCAAAAATCGATCTATTGCATCTGGGCTTAGCAAGACACCTTTCGAGCTATGGTATGGCGTGAAACCAGATCTAAGCCATATTCGTTTGTTTGGAAGCACAGTGATGGTACATGTGCCAAAGGAAAAACGCTTAAAATGGGATATGAAAGCACAGAAGCACATTCTAGTTGGATACGGGGATAACGTCAAAGGCTATAGACTATACAACCCCAGCAAGAACACGATTACCACCAGCAGGGATGTCATTGTGATGGAGGAAGAGCAAGTCATAGAAAAGATAGATAAAGAAGACACATCAGTTTGGTTACTGAATGATGACAAATCTGAGAACAAAGAGAGCATCGATCCAGTGGGGGAATTATTCCAGAACATTCCAGATACCACGATGGACTCTGATGACTCTTCAAGCTCTTCAGTATACATAGATGGTGACGATTTACCAACTGATAGTCCATCCAATGAAGCTCCAGTAGAGTGCGCAGTAGAAGAACAACCAGTTCCAGTAAAAGATATTGCTGTTGAAGGCAAGAGAGTGAGGAAGCCACCGCAGCGATATGGTTACAGTAACATGTGTGTTTTCGGTACTGAACCTGAGGAGATTACTTTCTCTGAGGCTGTTGAAGGGCCTGAGAAGGAACAGTGGAAGCAGGCGATCAAGGAGGAGCTTCAGTCATTCGAAGATAACGGCGCATGGGAACTGATTGATAACCCAGGTGACGTCAACATTGTGAAATGCAGGTGGGTTTTTAAAAAAAAGGTAGAAGTAGACAATAGCGTGCGTTACCGTGCTAGACTTGTGGCGAAGGGCTTTACGCAAAAGCCCGGAATTGACTTCACAGATACATTCAGTCCTGTAATAAGGCATTCTACCTTAAGACTATTATTTGCTCTTAGTGTAAAGTTGAAAATGGACATTACTCATTTAGACGTCACAACCGCTTTTTTAAATGGTTATCTAAATGAAGACATTTATATGAGTATTCCTGAAGGTTTTGTAAACAAAAGTGGGGGAAAGATATTGAAATTAAAACGCGCAATTTACGGGTTAAAACAATCATCATTGGCATGGTACGAAAGAGTTCGAGATTGCTTATGTAAAAATGGTTTTAAAAACTGTCAATATGAGCCTTGTTTGTTTACAAAAATGGATGGACTCGAAAATAATCATAGGATTATATGTTGATGATTTTTTGTTTTTTTCAGACAGTGAATCTGAAACAAAGAAACTGAAAGATGTACTAGGTTTAGTATTTAAGTTGAAGGACTTAGGACCAGTGAGACAGTATCTAGGAATGAGAATTAATGTCAACAAAAAGAAAACTGTCATCACGGTGGATCAGCAGCAGTATATTGAAAAAATATTGCAGAAATTTCAGATGTCAGACTGTAAACCTAAAGGTACTCCGATTGAGCCTAAGTTGAATATTCAGAAGTTTGAGAAATGTGTTGCTGGTATTCCTTATCAAAAACTTATTGGTAGCCTGATGTATTTAGCTGTATTGACGAGACCCGATATCGCCTACGCAGTAAGTTATCTTAGTCAATTTAATAATTGCTACAGCGAATTACATTGGAATTATGCCAAGCGAGTGTTACGATATTTGCAATGTACTAAACATTATTGCTTGAAATATAAAAACGATAATTCTGAACTGTCAGGTTTTGTCGATAGCGACTGGGCTAGTGACGCATTAGACCGTAAGTCTTATACTGGCTTTTGCTTTGTCATGTCAGGGTCAGCTATTTCCTGGCAAAGCCGGAAGCAGAAGACAGTATCCATGTCCAGTACAGAAAGCGAGTACACAGCACTCTCTGAGGCTTCCAGAGAAGCTGTTCACTTGCGAAACTTGTTGATTGAAATCAATGGAAAGGTTGATTCTATAACTTTGCATTATGACAATCAAAGTGCAATTAAGTTGGCGTCAAGTCATCAGTGTCATAGCCGGTCAAAACATATTGACGTTCGTTATCACTATATCCGAGACGTTGTAAAAAACCAGATAGTCAAAATTGAGTACATTCCGACGGACTGTATGCCTGCAGACTTGATGACAAAAGGATTAAGTTCCGTTAAGCACTACAAGTTTATGAATCGTTTAGGTATAATTTCTATATGAAATGTATTGTTTATTTTAATAAGTGGGGATGTTAGAATATATTAAAATAGGCTAACTAAGTAGTTTTCTCTATGCTTATTGTCTATTGATATATTTAACAGTTTATTCTAAAATTTGAATATAGTTGTCACTCATGCGAATGTTGTTTTTTCAATAAAACGCAATTCTGATGATGGGATCTATGAGGAATCGAGAAAACTCTTCAAATATTAAAGGCACACATATAGTGATTTTAGTATTTTCATGAATAAATCAATAATTTTCATTCAAAAAAGTGACAATTGATGAAGTGGAATTGCTGATGATGATCAAATGGAACTCTTTAACGACGAGTTCACGTTTGGCGAATTGTCCTCTTTGCTGTGTTTGTTAAACAAGTTAGATTTTCAAGACTGGTGCTCCACATAAGAGACTAATGCACTGGTGCTCCACATAAGAGAAGCTGTAAAAAGTATTCACTTCACTAATATTATCTTAGCCTGTCCAACATTTATATGTGGCCGCCCCCTTTACAATGAAAGGGTAGAAAGTTTTAACTATACGTTGCTTAACGATTTGTGTAACCATAATAAATGCTTCTATGTTTATGACAGTAATGCTAATTTAGAACTTAATATGTTTTCGGTGTGGAGCGGTAGGTTAAATAATCATGGCATGAAAAATATTATGGAAAATCTACAATATAATATTTCTTGGACCTTAAGCAACTCTGGTTATGGTAGGAGTAACGATAGTCTTCATAATAATGATTTTTTTCGTGCCTAATTGTGCAATGCATGACAGTCTAAATTTGCTTCACCAAAATGTATGTGGCATTACAAATAAAATTAATGAAATCGAGATCTACCTTGAGGAGCAAGATAGACCATTACAATATGTATGCTTAAGTGAACATTTTCTTAACAAGAGTTCCGTTACTTCTCTGAATGTACAAGGTTATAAAATAGCTTGTCACAACACACGGCTAACAAAAAAAAGAGGAGGCACTCTAATTTTGGCGTTGAATAGCAGAGATACAGAAGGACTAGTGTTTTGTGACAAACTGTATTTAGCCGAAGCCTTTGAAATTTGCGGCATAAAAGATATGCACACTAGTGTACATATCTGTTGTTGCTATAGAGCGCCATACTTAAATAATTTTAGCATGTTCATGGAAAGATTTGAATTACTGTTAGAGCAACTTTTTAATAAGAAGGCTATCATCTGTGGTGACTTCAATGTTGACTTGATGACTGATAACAAACAACGTAATGATTTTCTCAGTCTACTAAATTCTTATAATTTTAGGCATCTCATTGATGACGTCACCTTTAGAAGGAATGATTCTCAGTCTTGCATCGACAACTTCATCACAAATTTACCCTCAGATTCCATTTTGTCCACCAAAATTGATCATAATGGTCTAGCTGACGGACATGCTGCTATCTTTTGTGAATTGCTTGCAAATGTTAATAAGAACAATGATTTTCAACAACATTTTATGGTTAGGGAAAAAAGATTTGTAAATGATAAGGTAAGTCTGCAGTCATTTAGGTCTCGGTTGAAAGCTGTTAACTGGTATAATTTGGGCATTAACGGATTTCTTGAAATGTTCTTGGAATTTTACCGCTTAAGTTTTAGGAAGACTAAGAAAAAAATCAAATTAATAAAGAATTCTAAAATTAGGTGGATTTCTAAGGGCATAAAAGTAGCAAGCAAAATGAAGCGTGTTTTGACTAATTTAAATAAGAAAACGTGTGATCAATCTGTCCTAGATTACAGTCAGAGATATATAAATATTTTTAGAAGAGTCGTCAGATATGCAAAACGGACAGCAGTTCAATCAGAAATAAGAAATGCTAAAGGATCGGCCAAAGTAATATGGAATATTGTGAACAAACATCGTAACAAATCTTCAAAACCGCAACTTGGTAAACTTGTCCTGAAGGTAAATAATAAGGTTTTTGATAATCCTCAAGATGTGGCTAACTTATTTTCAAAAGGTTTCGATCACAGTAATGATCCAAACACGGGCGATTTGCGTTCTGCTGTAAATATTCTTGAACAATCTATTGACAGAAAATTCAATGACATGCCCTTTAATACAGTTACTTCGATCGAAATAATGAAAACGGTTCAAAGTATGGATAACAAAAAATCTTGTGGTTTTGACGAAATGCCGATTTCGGTGATCAAGGATTGTATAGACTTGCTGGCGGGACCATTGACTTTTTTCTTTAATAAATGCTTTGATTTTGCCTTATTTCCGGAACAGTTAAAAGTGGCTAGAATCCTACCTGTTTATAAAAAAGGATTAAAATCTGACCGTAAGAATTATAGGCCGATCTCGCTATTGCCAGTACTTTCAAAAAGTTTTGAGAAATTGGTCAAATCACGTCTCTTAGATCACTTCTTAGCGTATGATATTATCAGCCACCGGCAATTTGGATTTCAAAAGAATCTAGGGACCACTGACGCTATTGATACTCTTGTAAATGATATAGTGAAAGAGCTTAATAAGGGAAAAAGAGTGGCGAGCCTTTTTATTGACCTAAGCTCTGCTTTTGATTTAGTCGACCATGGGATTCTTATGAAAAAACTCGATTTCTATGGAATCAGAGGCAACGTATATCGGCTCCTGTTAAATTATCTTCAAAATAGAAAACAATTTGTAGAAATACTGAATGTTCAAAACTTTTACGAAAAATCTATTGCTTCTAGGGTCACGGATGTTAGGCGGGGTGTCCCTCAGGGTTCAATTCTGGGTCCTTTATTATTTCTCGTATTTACTAACGACCTCATACATTTTATTAATAATACAACAAAAAATTGCAAGTTGACGGTATATGCAGATGATACCAATGCGACTGTTAGTGCTGATAGTATTGATGAATTGAATAAAATTATGAAGGATGCAGTCTTAGCTTTCAGCAATTGGTTTTCAAAAAATAATTTACTTGTTAACACTGATAAGACTAAATTAGTATTGTTTAATTATAATTCCAAAAAGACTGATAAACTTGAAGTATTGATAAATGGAAAGATCATAGACGTAGTAGACCATGTTAAATGTCTTGGCGTACGTATTGATTCCCATCTAAATTGGAAACCTGAGCTGGAGTTTGTCGAAAGCTCTATTGCATGAGCGTGCTATGCCTTACGGTGTCTTAGGGAGGTCATGGGAATTGATCAGCTCAAGACAGTCTATTACGCCTTGATAGATTCGAAGTTAAGATATAGCATCAAACTCTGGGGAAACAGCTATCAGTATAATATTAACAGAGCACTTATTATACAAAAGAGAGCAGTTCGTACTATGTTTCGCATACCTCCATGGGTCTCGTGTAGACATTATTTTAAAGAATTAGGAATTCTCACGGTACCCACTTTGTATGTCTTGGTGCTGCTCATAAAGTTCCACAAGAATGAATCATGTGAGGATAGATATAATCGCTTACTCACGCGCACCAAAAACAGTAAACTCAAGTTCTATCCCAGACTCAAGGTCGTTGCGCATTCCGCTGCTCACCAAGCCATAAAACTGTTTAACAGGTTGCCTACTAAATTAAAAATCATCACGGATAACTCTTTGTTTCATAGGGAATTGAAAAGTTTTTTATTGAGAGGTTGCTTTTACACAATCGATGAAATATTTGACAGTGTTTAATTTTAATTATTTTTGTAGTTTACTTTCCTTGATATTTGACATTTTTAATTTGCTTTTGTGACTTTCTTTTTTCTTCTCTAATATTATTATTGTTATTCTTAGTATGTAACTATGTAATGAATTGCAAATGTATTTCAAACACAATACCTGTATTGTTATATGAATAAATACTATGACTATGACAATTATTTGAGACAAGACAATCAAGCTAGAGTTCTGATGATGGGATCCATGAGAAATCCAGGGAACTCCTCAAGTGTAAAATAAAAATAAAAAACCATTTATTTTGTGTAACGGAGACACATACAATACATTAAATGAAAAAAAAAAACAATTGAACAACCAGTGCATACACAGTCCTACCATTTAATCACAATGGTGGAAGTATGCAGCCCCGCACAGTGTAACATGATAGGACAGTCAGGCTTATCCGCTATCATTCTCAGAATGGTATTGGGACTGTCCCGCACCCGGCGCACCAGGGATGCAGCGCGTCCGCGCATGGTCGCATAAAAACAGGCAACGCGCGCCTCCGCAAACATCCCTGATGCACTACAGAAACGAGGCAGTCCCACTATCACCCGGAACGCGTTATTATATTGAACACGGAGGGCCCTATAGGCCCGTTGCGAATACTGCTCCCAGAGGCTGCAGGTATATAGGGATGTACAGAAAGCTCTAAACAGGGTAATTTTGACCTCCCTGGAGCAACCTGCAAACCTCCGAGCTATCATATTCGCCCGCACCGACAAGGCCCTCCGTTCCCGTTCTACGAGGGTAAATCAAAAAGTTCTTAGAATAAGGGTGAAAAACAAAAAAAAATGTTTTCTTACTTTTTATTTTTCTACATAGTCTCCTTGTAGTTCTACTCTAAGTATCGTTTCTAATTTTTTTTTATTCCATCATAAAAAAACGATTTTCCTTGGGACTCGAAAAACTCCTCTACAGCACCCACTACGGCGTTATCATCTCGAAATTTAATTCCGCGGATGTGCTCCTTTTATTTCGGGAATAGGTGAAAATCGCTAGGAGCCAAGTCCGGAGAATATGGCGGGTGGTCAAGCAGCGTGAAGTCAGCTTGGCGGATAGCAGTGAGTGCCAATTCTGAGCGATGAGCTGGGGTGTTGTCGTGGTGTAACAGTACGCCCGCAGACCACTTTCCCCGGCGTTTTTCTATGATCGCCTGCCGGACTTTCGGGATCAATTCTTTATAATAGGGACCTGTAATGGTTTTTCCTTTCGGCAGGTAGCCAATGAATAGGATTCCTTCCGCATCCCAGAATACAGAGGCCATAACTTTGCCCGCCGTCGGAAAAACTCGATTTTTTTTTAAAGGTGGCGAAGATGGTCGTTTCCAGGTCATGCTTTGTTTTTTTGTTTCGGGATCAAAATGGTGGAGCCATGTTTCGTCCATGGTCACAAATCGGCGATAAAATGCATCCGGGTCACATTCGATGATTTCCAGATTCCGCTTCGAAACCTCCACACGCTGTTCTTTGTTTACCTCATTTAACATTCGCGGAACCCATCTTGCGGAAACTTTTTTAAACCCCAAAACGTCCGTCAATATTGATTGCACGCTGCCAAAAGAGATGTGTAGGATCTCTGCTAACTGTTTGATGCTAATTCTTCTGTCTTCCAATACCAGTTTTTCAATTCTCGCCACATTGTCATCAGTGACCGAGGTGGAAGGCCGGCCGGAGCGAGGGTCATCTTCACAGTTGGGCCTACCTCTCTTAAATTCGGCAACCCAGTAAGCAACCGTGGAATATGGTATAGCATTAGTATCTATAGTCTGCTGAATATCCAAATGAATTTCCTTAGTGGACATTTTTTTCAGACAGAGATACTTAATCACGGCACGTAACTCATTTTTGTCCAATATGACAGATTTTGAGCGATTTGCTTCACATAATAACTAATTATGTGCAATTGGTACGCGTAAGCAAATTAAATTTGCCGCCATATTATGTCATAATGACAGCTAAAAAAAAACAAAAACAAACTACATTTAAAAAGGTTTTATCACCATGCAGTTGCAACTTTTTGATTCACCCTCGTATATCTAGGTCGTCCTTGAGATCGGCCGCAACTACATGACCTAAATATTTAAAATGGTTGACTCGGTCCATGGTACTGCCATTAAGGTATATAGCCGGAAGCTCCGATACCTTCTTGCGGTCGCTCTCAAATACCATGTACTGGCTCTTTTTTTCATTATATTTAAGGCCGTGATTCAAGGCATAGGATTCGCACACATTGAGCAGCCTACGGATACCACAGACCGACACGCTCAGCAGCACCATATCGTCAGCATAACTTATGTTGTTAACACAAACACCATCCACGTGACAACCGACATGGAAGCTACTAAGCCCCTCGATCAGTTCATTTACGTACAGGTTGAAAAGGGTAGGTGAGCTCGACCCCCCCTGTCTCACTCCACATTCCAACCTGTACTCATCGGACAGTGCGTTAGCCCATCTAACACTGTTGACCTGGTTTCCATACCAGTACCTAAGCGTACGAACCGTTTCCGGTGGTACACTGGTTTTCTCAAGCTTCTTCCATAATATATCATACGAAATAGGTCAAAAGCTTTAGATAGATCTAAAAAACAGGCAATTACTGGTGTACTTAAGGCACAGTATTGCTGCTTCCGTAGAGCGGTCGCGGTCGGAAGCCAAATTGGTTATCATGCAATTTCACATGTTTACTTAACTGTGCATTAAGCACACTGTCAAATATTTTAGCTACAATGGTTGCAAATGATATCGGCCTGTAGTTATTTTTATCTGACAAGTCACCAGTTTTATTAAATAAATTGTAAAGTAAATTGCAAGTTGACGGTATATGCAGATGATACCAATGCGACTGTTAGTGCTGATAGTATTGATGAATTGAATAAAATTATGAAGGATGCAGTCTTAGCTTTCAGCAATTGGTTTTCAAAAAATAATTTACTTGTTAACACTGATAAGACTAAATTAGTATTGTTTAATTATAATTCCAAAAAGACTGATAAACTTGAAGTATTGATAAATGGAAAGATCATAGACGTAGTAGACCATGTTAAATGTCTTGGCGTACGTATTGATTCCCATCTAAATTGGAAACCTGAGCTGGAGTTTGTCGAAAGCTCTATTGCATGAGCGTGCTATGCCTTACGGTGTCTTAGGGAGGTCATGGGAATTGATCAGCTCAAGACAGTCTATTACGCCTTGATAGATTCGAAGTTAAGATATAGCATCAAACTCTGGGGAAACAGCTATCAGTATAATATTAACAGAGCACTTATTATACAAAAGAGAGCAGTTCGTACTATGTTTCGCATACCTCCATGGGTCTCGTGTAGACATTATTTTAAAGAATTAGGAATTCTCACGGTACCCACTTTGTATGTCTTGGTGCTGCTCATAAAGTTCCACAAGAATGAATCATGTGAGGATAGATATAATCGCTTACTCACGCGCACCAAAAACAGTAAACTCAAGTTCTATCCCAGACTCAAGGTCGTTGCGCATTCCGCTGCTCACCAAGCCATAAAACTGTTTAACAGGTTGCCTACTAAATTAAAAATCATCACGGATAACTCTTTGTTTCATAGGGAATTGAAAAGTTTTTTATTGAGAGGTTGCTTTTACACAATCGATGAAATATTTGACAGTGTTTAATTTTAATTATTTTTGTAGTTTACTTTCCTTGATATTTGACATTTTTAATTTGCTTTTGTGACTTTCTTTTTTCTTCTCTAATATTATTATTGTTATTCTTAGTATGTAACTATGTAATGAATTGCAAATGTATTTCAAACACAATACCTGTATTGTTATATGAATAAATACTATGACTATGACAATTATTTGAGACAAGACAATCAAGCTAGAGTTCTGATGATGGGATCCATGAGAAATCCAGGGAACTCCTCAAGTGTAAAATAAAAATAAAAAACCATTTATTTTGTGTAACGGAGACACATACAATACATTAAATGAAAAAAAAAAACAATTGAACAACCAGTGCATACACAGTCCTACCATTTAATCACAATGGTGGAAGTATGCAGCCCCGCACAGTGTAACATGATAGGACAGTCAGGCTTATCCGCTATCATTCTCAGAATGGTATTGGGACTGTCCCGCACCCGGCGCACCAGGGATGCAGCGCGTCCGCGCATGGTCGCATAAAAACAGGCAACGCGCGCCTCCGCAAACATCCCTGATGCACTACAGAAACGAGGCAGTCCCACTATCACCCGGAACGCGTTATTATATTGAACACGGAGGGCCCTATAGGCCCGTTGCGAATACTGCTCCCAGAGGCTGCAGGTATATAGGGATGTACAGAAAGCTCTAAACAGGGTAATTTTGACCTCCCTGGAGCAACCTGCAAACCTCCGAGCTATCATATTCGCCCGCACCGACAAGGCCCTCCGTTCCCGTTCTACGAGGGTAAATCAAAAAGTTCTTAGAATAAGGGTGAAAAACAAAAAAAAATGTTTTCTTACTTTTTATTTTTCTACATAGTCTCCTTGTAGTTCTACTCTAAGTATCGTTTCTAATTTTTTTTTATTCCATCATAAAAAAACGATTTTCCTTGGGACTCGAAAAACTCCTCTACAGCACCCACTACGGCGTTATCATCTCGAAATTTAATTCCGCGGATGTGCTCCTTTTATTTCGGGAATAGGTGAAAATCGCTAGGAGCCAAGTCCGGAGAATATGGCGGGTGGTCAAGCAGCGTGAAGTCAGCTTGGCGGATAGCAGTGAGTGCCAATTCTGAGCGATGAGCTGGGGTGTTGTCGTGGTGTAACAGTACGCCCGCAGACCACTTTCCCCGGCGTTTTTCTATGATCGCCTGCCGGACTTTCGGGATCAATTCTTTATAATAGGGACCTGTAATGGTTTTTCCTTTCGGCAGGTAGCCAATGAATAGGATTCCTTCCGCATCCCAGAATACAGAGGCCATAACTTTGCCCGCCGTCGGAAAAACTCGATTTTTTTTTAAAGGTGGCGAAGATGGTCGTTTCCAGGTCATGCTTTGTTTTTTTGTTTCGGGATCAAAATGGTGGAGCCATGTTTCGTCCATGGTCACAAATCGGCGATAAAATGCATCCGGGTCACATTCGATGATTTCCAGATTCCGCTTCGAAACCTCCACACGCTGTTCTTTGTTTACCTCATTTAACATTCGCGGAACCCATCTTGCGGAAACTTTTTTAAACCCCAAAACGTCCGTCAATATTGATTGCACGCTGCCAAAAGAGATGTGTAGGATCTCTGCTAACTGTTTGATGCTAATTCTTCTGTCTTCCAATACCAGTTTTTCAATTCTCGCCACATTGTCATCAGTGACCGAGGTGGAAGGCCGGCCGGAGCGAGGGTCATCTTCACAGTTGGGCCTACCTCTCTTAAATTCGGCAACCCAGTAAGCAACCGTGGAATATGGTATAGCATTAGTATCTATAGTCTGCTGAATATCCAAATGAATTTCCTTAGTGGACATTTTTTTCAGACAGAGATACTTAATCACGGCACGTAACTCATTTTTGTCCAATATGACAGATTTTGAGCGATTTGCTTCACATAATAACTAATTATGTGCAATTGGTACGCGTAAGCAAATTAAATTTGCCGCCATATTATGTCATAATGACAGCTAAAAAAAAACAAAAACAAACTACATTTAAAAAGGTTTTATCACCATGCAGTTGCAACTTTTTGATTCACCCTCGTATATCTAGGTCGTCCTTGAGATCGGCCGCAACTACATGACCTAAATATTTAAAATGGTTGACTCGGTCCATGGTACTGCCATTAAGGTATATAGCCGGAAGCTCCGATACCTTCTTGCGGTCGCTCTCAAATACCATGTACTGGCTCTTTTTTTCATTATATTTAAGGCCGTGATTCAAGGCATAGGATTCGCACACATTGAGCAGCCTACGGATACCACAGACCGACACGCTCAGCAGCACCATATCGTCAGCATAACTTATGTTGTTAACACAAACACCATCCACGTGACAACCGACATGGAAGCTACTAAGCCCCTCGATCAGTTCATTTACGTACAGGTTGAAAAGGGTAGGTGAGCTCGACCCCCCCTGTCTCACTCCACATTCCAACCTGTACTCATCGGACAGTGCGTTAGCCCATCTAACACTGTTGACCTGGTTTCCATACCAGTACCTAAGCGTACGAACCGTTTCCGGTGGTACACTGGTTTTCTCAAGCTTCTTCCATAATATATCATACGAAATAGGTCAAAAGCTTTAGATAGATCTAAAAAACAGGCAATTACTGGTGTACTTAAGGCACAGTATTGCTGCTTCCGTAGAGCGGTCGCGGTCGGAAGCCAAATTGGTTATCATGCAATTTCACATGTTTACTTAACTGTGCATTAAGCACACTGTCAAATATTTTAGCTACAATGGTTGCAAATGATATCGGCCTGTAGTTATTTTTATCTGACAAGTCACCAGTTTTATTTTTAACTACAGGTACAACGATCGTACGCATCATATCATCTGGCAAGTATGAATGCCTTACACATAGCGTGAAAAACATCGCCAACAATCTTGCTACATGAGGCCCTGCATTCTGGAGGTGCTTGACGCTGAGCCCGTCATGACCCGGAGATTTACCCCTGGTCATAGATTTTATAATCTTATGAATCTCCTTGGCTGTAAACGCACGACCAGGTTCATCATCACGGATCTCAGCTTCGCGCTTCCCCATCAGCGACGGACCTAAGGGAGATCTTATAAAGAAGTGGTCTTTAAACATATTGGCAATAGCTTTGTGGTCGCTCACGCCTCCGACACTTCCCGGCTGGCCAGCCACAGGCTTCATTTTATTTGTGAATTTCCAGAAACCACGGAAATCTTTTTTGGAGTGTTGAGAGCTGATAAGGTTCAGTTTGATTTGATTTTGATGTTTTTGACACCATTTCAAACGTGATTTGAACATATTGTGACTCTCAAGCATCTCTGTAAAAAGAGCGCCGTTTGTTGGTCTCCCACCAGAAATCCATTCAACAAACCTTTGTCTGGCCACCCCGTGAGCATCACAAATAAACTTGTTCCATCCTGCAACCTGTTTTTTATTGCTATTTCTCTTACCACCCCTCCCGAAAATCGCTGCTTTCCTGAGTGTTCTATGACCTGTACGTTATGTCGTTATTCTGAATAGGTGACATAGTATCACTTTTAACAGAGCTATCACTATCTTTTCGTGTCGAATCAAGAGTGTGAGATATTCCGGATTGACCACTATCCATACACCAAGCTCCGCGCCTATTGTTTACATTACATATAGACAAACGTGCCGGCGGACCTTCTGTGTTCATTTGACGTACCTCATTTTTGAAAGGCATTCATATAGTAAAAGGCATACATATAGTGATTTTAGTATTTTCATAAACAAATCAAGCATTTACATTTAAATGCAATTACAGTGACATTTGATGAAGTGCAACTACTGATGATGATCAGAATAGAACTCTTCAACGACGCATAGTTGGAGTTTGGCGATTTGTTCTCATCGTTATGTTTGTCGTGCAAGGTAGGTTTACAAGACATATTTTTGTCAAGCTTGAGTTCTAATGGAGGATTCCATGAAGTATTGAGGGTACTTAGTCTTCTACCATTATAAACATACTTATAGCCATTTTGATTTCATTGTATGGAATCTAAGAGTGCACCATCTATGTATAAGTATAATAATCTTTCATCGGCCTCCCCCATTGAAGTCGGTTTTTTTTCTTAATTTTTTTTATTTAATGTATTGTGTTAACGCCCAGCGTATGTGTGCTATGAATACACAGGCACACACACACTTACACGCGTCATCGACCAGCCAGCGCGGACGGGACCGCGCCCCCACTCTCAATACAACAGCTACCAAGCGCATACGCGTGCTTTTATTATATTATAACTACCATGTAAACTGTAATTCAGTAAAGGGAGTCAATTTTCAAGAACTTCTGCATTATTTCTCACCTTTGTCCACCGCCCGATAACTACGAGTCGCTCCTGTTTCTACATTTGGTCCCACGAGCCGAATAAAGAAGAACCATCGCCGCGCACAAGGAACAAAGGACCGCGAACAGTTAACGGACCGTTAAGTGGACATTTCGAGAAAAGGAGTTCATAATCAACCTACGGACGAGCACTATTAAGAAGCAGAAGATTCACCAGTCAAGGGAATTGCCATTAATCGGAAGTGAAAATCACGCCACAGGAAAAGTGAAAGTGGGAGTGAGGACCTGGGAGAGTAGCGTTACCGTGAGTTCGTTCCGATCTTTTCTGTGTTAGACGAATCCCTCTTTAAGTGTTCACGTAGTGTTATTTCGCACTTTAAACGCGAATTTCATACATAGCAAATTGCATCATCTATTTTAATAGCGGTATATATTCATACCTACCTTCCTAATTAAAATCGCACTTTAAACGCGAATTTCTTACATAGCTAATTGTAATATCTATTTAATCATTGTTCCTAAGTACATTCCTAATTAAATCGTACTTTAAACGCGAATCAACTTTGTAACTTTAATAGTTTCAAGTGCACATTTACAGTACTTAGGTACATACAGTATTTATTTTATTGTTATAATCACCTAATTACAAGAATTTCATCCCAATTTCACTACCTATCGCACTTTAAACGCGTAGGACCTTACATACTCATAATAAATAAACAATTGTTACCGCTTACTTGCAAACATATCATAGTAATTAATCAGTTTTTACATACCTATTACATTCAATATTGCATTAAGTAGGTACCTACATGCCCTGCTTAAAATCCCTATAGGTAACTAGTTAATCATTGATTTCGGATTGTGTAATCCTTTCAAGTTTCGTTCGTTAAGACCCAAGACTTTGTGCCTAGCCGTACATATCAACTCGTAGTGTTATTCATGTTATTGCAGTGTTTTTTTGCATATTACAGCTGTTGCTAAGTGCGCGGGCGGTACTTAACCTTCGATCGCTCGGCGCCCGGTAACTGCAAACCGGCTTATCTACTTGCTGATCAGCTGTTCACAAACTTCGCATATCTCACTGCACCATCATTGCGCTTCATAAAAACAACATTTAAGTATTCCAATCATTTATTTAATAATTGTTGCAGACTATTTGTTAACAAACTTTTTTGCTTGCAGCGCAAACATTACGTGTTGTAAGTACTTAAATTAATTCAGTGCATAGAACGAATGAATAAAATGGATATAAAAATATTAATTAAACAACGTGCCACATTCAAAACTAAGATTACTCAGTTTGAAAATTATTTAAAATCTCTAGACAGCTGTCCGCAACTAAGTAGATTGCAGGCTAGCGAACTAAACATTCGATTGACAAAAATTGAAGAAATTTATTCAGATTATGATTCTGTGCAATCTGACATAGAAAACATGTCTGAAATTCCAGAAGAACAATACGCGGATCGTGAGACATTTGAATCGAGGTACTTCGGTGCAGTCGCGCTCGCTCGAGAGGTGTTGGAGAGAAGCGGAACTTCTGCGGGCCTCGCGCAGGAGTCCAGGTCAGCCTCAGGTTCTTGTGTGCATCACGGACGGCCAAACATTAAATTGCCAACCATACATTTACCTAGCTTTTCGGGACAATATCAGGACTGGCTGGAATTTCATGACACGTTTAGTTCACTTATACACTTAGATGAAACAATACCTAAAATAAACAAATTTCATTAATTACGCGCTGCATTAAAAGATAGTGCCGCTTTGATCGTACGATCGCTTGACTTCTCGGCTGAAAATTACGATGTAGCTTGGGATTTGCTTTGCGAGAGATTTAATAATAAGCGACTCCTAGTTAATAATCACTTGCAAGCTATATTCGACATTGAAACATTAGCTAAAGAGAATTCCAAAGCGTTGCCTAGTATCATCGACACTGTCAATAGGAATTTACGTGCACTTAAAACCCTTAAATTGCCCACTGAGCACTGGGACATACTTATAATATACATAATATCACAAAAGTTTGACACCGCTACTACGCGTGAATGGGAACAACACCGCAGCACTTTGGCGGAGTTACCTACTCTCGCAATGTTATTGCATTTTATTAAGGGTCGTGCTGATCTTTTAGAAACAATGGAGGATACTCATAATAAACGCCGATACAGCGACAATACACATAATCGCCACAAATCGTTAGTGGTCAGCCCTCAATCTCCTCCTCCCGAGAAACAGTACATGTGTCCATTATGCAAAAATAATCACGCACTGTATCGTTGTCTTAAATTTAAATCTTTCTCGTTAGATGTGAGAATGCAAAAGGCTAAATCGTTAAAACTATGCTTAAACTGCTTACGTCAAGGACACAGCGCTAACGCCTGTAGAATTGGTTCTTGTCGTTTATGCAATAAACCCCTTAACAGCCTATTGCATTCCCATGACGCGGCTCCGGCAGCCGCACCCGCGCCGCACAGCAGCGTCGCTCTCTGCGCCACGCCGCACGCGCCGCTAGATTTACCGGAGTCTCCTGAAACAGATGAATACTATACAGAAAGGGAAAGTGATGAGTCACAAAATAATATCACTTTATCAGCTGTTCAAGGTAACTGCGTGCTTTTGTCTACAGCATTAATCCATGTCACCGATCATAACGGACAAAAACACACAGTACGCGCCCTGTTGGACAATGGGAGCACTTCCAGTTTTATTACTCAAAAATTATGTGCAAAATTAAACTTACCAACCGCTTCGACCTCGTCTTTAGTTGAAGGGTTGAACGCACAAACGTCACGTTTGACAAAACAATGCAGTGTCACTTTATCGTCACTTATAGAACCGTTCAAATCAAACATAAATTGTTTCGTTGTTCCACGCATCACGCAACAATTGCCTACAGTGCGCATAAATGACTTGTTGTTAAATATTCCTCCAAATATTACACTAGCTGATCCTACATTTAACATACTATCTGAAGTAGATATGCTTCTCGGAGCAGATATTTTCTGGAGCGTGCTATGCTCGCATAATATTTCTTTAGGTAAAAATATGCCGACGTTAAGTAAAACCAAGTTTGGATGGTTAATTTCCGGCCTCATACAAACAAACAAACAGTTAAATACAGTCCACTGCAACCATACTCTTATAACACACAGTAATCAACCACATGATCAATTAACACAGTTTTTTGAACAAGAATCGGTGCCTCAGCATAAACAAACACTAATGGAAGAGCAACAACGTAAGCAACATATTTTAGAGAACTTTCAACGCGATTTTGATGGACGATTCATTGTTGCTATTCCACAGAGGGAGTCTCCTGACAAGTTGGGTGATTCATATGACCGAGCGTCGAATAGGTTTCAAAAACGAAACCGGAGGTCTACTAAAGACCCATCATTCAAGAAACAGCACTGCGGGTATATGCAGGAATACATAGATTTAGGGAATGGGGAAATAAACATAAATCCTGATGAGGATACACACACCTGCATATTACCACAACATTTTTATCAGAAAAGTAGTCATCATGGCCTGTTGCTCACTCAACGTAAACAAAGGAAACCGATATTTAAAAATTTGAAATTCAATATACCTTAAGTACAACGCAACATAATTTTAATAATTACATATATCTCAGATTTCATTGCAAGGTTTTCTAATTGGAACGCATTGCAATGCATTATCGCAAATGTTCAGCATTACATATAAATTGCATTAAAAAAAAAAACCTTGCCTGTTAAAAATCAGCTTAATTAACATTGACACTCAAAATAGTCTGCTGAGAGTAGAAGGCAGAATATCGAATTCGTTTTATCACTTTGACACAAAACATTGAATATTTCCACATTCAACACATCACATGAACATGACTGTTCTCCTACTTAGATACTAACATAATTTACTCATACATACATCCTGAACCACGGCTTTAGGCTAAATATACGTTTTTTAGTACAGTAGCTGATTAAACCATACTTATGTACACAAGTCCGGTAATGATACTGAACTGAAAAGGCAGAGGTGTTAAATTAATTAAAGCTTATTTATGCATTTTTTGTCTGCTTGGCCGTCAGACCTGTACATATGGAGCTTGTGACTGATCAGTTAACCGTTTTAAACTTTTCTTTTGAACTAAACCGATTCATATTTTTCGCTAGCATATAGGTAGTGCCCATTTTAACGGATTAGCTGAGACTGCAGTGAGAGCAGTGAAGTATCATTTAAAGCGAATGATCTCCTCCACTAACTTAACTTACGAAGAGCTAAACACGGTCTTGGATCTTAAACTTGCGACATATGCCCCTGTCTTCTGATCCTTTGGGTCTTTTAGCTCCTTCTTAATGTTTTTATCGGACGAACTAACACGTTGCGTGCATCTCCTCAGGGTTCCGACACTGCTGCTAATATTAACACATTCTCACGTTATATGAAAACTCAACGGTTGAATGGCTGACTTCTGCTGGAACCGATTTTATGGCAAATACGTTTCAGAACTCACTTTGGAAATAATTGTGCTCGAGGACGACAGGCTGCCTCCTAATTAATCGTTACTGGGACGAGTCAAACTACTTTACCCCGGCTGTGACGGCGCATCAGCGTAGCCGACGTATTCACCGCGTCCTGAACTCTTCGACGTGCCTTCAATCGTCTATGCCCACTGCCAGTAGAAGACCAGAACGTTGTTCCTGGGGGGGCAACATGTTAACGCCCAGCGTATGTGTGCTATGAATACACAGGCACACACACACTTACACGCGTCATCGACCAGCCAGCGCGGACGGGACCGCGCCCCCACTCTCAATACAACAGCTACCAAGCGCATACGCGTGCTTTTATTATATTATAACTACCATGTAAACTGTAATTCAGTAAAGGGAGTCAATTTTCAAGAACTTCTGCATTATTTCTCACCTTTGTCCACCGCCCGATAACTACGAGTCGCTCCTGTTTCTACATATTGTATAGGTATAGTGGTTTTAAATGTAGATTAGGGGATGTCGGTCACGCACTTGGCTGGTTTTATTTTCAATTTGCAAGGAACTGGGTTATACTTAGTGTAATTTAAATTTTTTGTGGTTATTAGTTTGAGTATTTTTGTGTCCGATTTTCTTATTGTGATTCTTACTGAACTATATTAGTATTCGTAAATACTCGTCTAACCTACGTGGTATAATAGTACATTACTACAGAGGCCAGGACGAAAGGGGTTGCCGGCCGAAGACATATAGACGCGAGGCTGGATAGGTCTGAGGCGGGCAACCCCATATTTTCCGCCGAGGTATGTATAGTGCTTTTCTCAAACATGCAATGAAATAAAAAACAAAAAATCAAAGTTTTATTTTTAATATGCATAGTGGCAGAATGTCATGATGCCTGTGCCACAAATGTATGTGGAATGGAAATTAAAAAATAGGACTTTGCCGGCCTAGGCCTGCAAGATTTGTATGAAATTCCATTAACGACCTTCTTGTCCTAGCCGCACCTGAAACGTCATACTTCGCAGCCGTCATACTTATTTTAAGGAACATAACATCAATATTTCATTGCATGTTTGAGAAAAAATATTTAATGATAAATCTAACGCTATTATGTACATATTAACTTAACTACAAATACACATTTTGAAAAATATCACGTGACATTAAGGAGAGATGGTCTAGCCAAATCTCACGACATTTCTCGCAATCACACCAAGATGGAAGGAGGTAAACAACCGCCAAAATCACCTTACATAAATAATTAATGACCGCCCACCTTAAGTAGTCTGCTTTGCAGCGTTGTGGGGGAACAACCTCATAAGCAGATCATGCAGAAACACACAATATCCTAAAACAACATGACTGGAGGCGATATCGGGTTCGATACACTAATTGAGGCTTGCATAATATCTAAAGATAGGTATGGTATTTTACTAACGATGCAGATCAAATAACAAAGAAACATTTTAACGACCACACTAGTGGTCTGGATTGTATGCAGCCATCATTTCCGGGAATCGGTGTTTTGACTTTATGTTCATACCTGCCTAATCACCAAAATTGATGGAGTTCCAAAACACACAGCCCCGTGAATTGTGAATTTTTGAAACGTACACCCTTTAAGAAAATCACAATTCCGGTAGATGTGTAGGCGGCTTTCAACAATTCACTATCAACAAACCCAAATTATTATACCAACAGATCTAAGTTGTAAGCCTCGGTACGGTTTTTTTTTTTAAATATTAAGGGACATTTTACAAAAATTGAACTAGTCCCACAATAAGCTCAACAAGGCTTGTGTTATGGGTACTAGACGACGATATATTTAATAGATAGATACTTAAATACATAGAAAACATCCAAGTCTCAGGAACAAATGTCTCTGCTCACCACAGAAACAAATGCCCTTACCGGGAATCGAACCCGGGACCTCTAGCTTCGGAGGCAATGGCACTACCCACTAGGCTAAACAGGCCGACTATATATATATATATATAGGTTTGAACGAAACTATAATAAAATAGAACAATTACCTTTCACATAGTTCTCTGGTAACACTACACGTGGTTTAAGAGTGTAGTTTCTTTTTGATACAACGTCATTGCACAGCCTGAAACAAGGAAAACATATTGATTAACACATATTTTATTTTTTAAGTAAATATACTTCTTTATGCTTGCCGAGCGGCGCGGGCGCACCAACCTGCTCGGCAAGGCGCCGCTGACGCGCGCTGTGCGGACCCTTAACCTAGTAGCCGAGAACATTGATTTGTTTTGGTGTTCTAACTGAATTCACAAAGTGCACATTGTTCACATTATGTTATATGCGCCATAACTTAATATAATCTGTTAGATGTTAATAGTTACACCATTGTCTTAGGTTAAGTACCTGTAAAGATAGTTGTATGTGTGGAAATAAAATATATAAATAAATATTTTTTATTAAGGAGAAGGACCAATGACAAGCACTAGGGAAACCGGGTCATACCCGGCCTTTATTAAGGTCCATTTTTAAATACGTCTAGAACACCACTGCTGAAATTGTAGTAGCGCTTAGTTCAAGTGCGCGGTTTTGCTATCATTCGGTTTTTTTTAATATATCACGAGTACACTGTAATACATATTATTGCGTTAATTGGTACTAGAAACGAGTATTTTTTGATACCCTTAATATTGTTTTGTGTTCAACCAAATTGTTACAAACCAAGTTTTGGTGATTAATAATTGTAATAACTGTCATTTTTTTGTATACCTAGGTAAAAATAGACTTCATACGTATATTTAAATCAAATACTAAGTTAGATGGTGATTGCATGCAATAACATTATGAAGTAAATGTTGGTATTCGCAATATGTATGGTAAATAAATATTTCATTCATTCATTCAATTTACGTTGAAATGACACAAAACTTATGAGAATCGCCGACGTACATAATTTAATATTATGCATTATGGGAATTTGAATGCGTCTAGCATACCACACTGCTCAAATATATACTTGAATAAACTGTAAAAGGAGATTCGGCAAAACATACATCTGCATAATGAAGGGAAACCAATGACATCATATTATATAGTAAATAAAATTATAAAATATAGTGTGTTATAAACGATAAGCGTTTAAACTAAACTGGCGTTTATCCAATCCTCGAATGTAATAACGGCGCGCTCGAGTTATGTAAGCGAGACATAAACTAAGATGACATTTGAATAAAATGGTAATGAAATTGTTGGTTGCGAATTGGAGGCCCCGTTTTCAGGCCAAGGCGACATAATCGATTTCGTTGTGTGCACGCCATGTCACTATTTTCAGATTCGTAATGCCTACTCAATCGATTTACTCTATAATTTGTATCCATCATATCCGAAAATGTAAACACGACTATGTAGTACAGTCAGGATCAAAAGTGGCTACGCATATGAAAGTGTCAAAAGCTCTTATTCTCTTATAATAAAGACTTTTGAACTTTTCAAATGCGTACCTACTTTTGTTGCTGACTGTACAATGTACACGAAGCCATGAACTTTAATTATGCCACAAAGTGAATTGATGGGTGTTCGGAATCAGTTAAAAACGTTTATCTCTTGAATGCTATTTTGGTTGATGAGAATATACACGTACGTAGCAATGTCGAGCGGGGTCAGTCCTTGGATGGGCGACAGCTTTGAGTGGTTACTAACTGAGCGCTCCCGTGCTTTGGCAGGCACGTTAAGCCGTTGATCCCGGCCGCTGTCTATGATAGCAGTGGTTAAGCCAAATTAGAGGCCTTCGGGCGGCTTGAGAACTTCTAATAGTCAAGTTTCCCACTCACTTGACAAGCTTAATACCAATAAGGCGTAGTGCCATCTGACCTTCCAACCCAAGGGGGGAACCCTTGGGTTGGAAGTTCAGATGGCAGTCGCTTTCGTATAAACTAGTGCCTACGCCAATTCTTGGGATTAGGTAGCGGACCCCAGGCATCCTTCAGGATGCAATTATACGAGTACTGGGAATAACGCTAGGATGATGATGATGATGATGATGATGTGAATTGACACGTACCTTGAACCTTGATTTGAAAATTTGTAAGGCCGCATAAACTATAGGTATTAAAATTTAAGTAAGGTAGCAAGGTCTCGTATCGTTGTGGCATTTAATAATAGACTTTACACCACACCTTGCCAAAAAGCGCGTTTTTCCGCACGCTGCGCGTTCCGGAAAACCCACTTTTTGGCCAAGTGGTGACCTAAAATTGTGTACAAAACACGGGTCGTAAAACAGAAAGCCCTCTTTCGCATATTTATGACCCTCGCCTGCGGTTCGGGCCTCAAACATCTGCGATATCGGCCTTTCTTTGTTTGACAACCCTTGTATCGTAAATAGCTATTTAGTAATTTACCGTAAAAATGAGTAATAGACGTAGAATTTGGTTACTTGAAAAAGTTCCCTATGGTGAATTTTTAGGAACTCGGCTCCCCTCCAGGGAACATGTGTTATTAGTGATTATCTACCATCACAAATAAATTAAAGTAATACTTTCCAATGCTGCTAAGTCGACAAGTATAAAGCTACCAGAGATATGGAAAAAGGCTAATATTACTGTTAAGTGTAAGGAATATATCCGAGCTGGAATAAAAAAGTTGTATAAAGACTATTGAACTTTGGGTAAATTGAAATCTACAGATACGAAAATTAAATAACAGCCAGTCTGGAAAGGAGATCTAGAGGATCTTTGATATTGCGTGTCAAGATGTACTTACAAGGAGTGACGTTTTGCAAAATGATAGACTTCCTTATGACACAGAGAGAGGATCGCTTTCTCTGTTCAGGTGGTAACCTAAAAAAAAGTCACTCATAAATTAAGACCATGATGTGTCTCAGATTTCCATATCAACCTGTTCCGTTTACCGAGCTCGATTGACCAACAGAAGCCAAATGGCTAAGGAAATTGAAAACAACTTATTTGAGAATCCTCGACCCTTAGGGTTGCACTGGGACAGTAAATTACTACCCTCAGGTTCCTCTGGTAACAGCCTGAAAGATAGAGTAGTACTTGTGACAGGCAATAATTTCGAACATTTGCTTGGCGTTCCTGTTGTTTAAAGGTTTCAAATTCAAGAGGTAGACCGACTTAATCTGCGTCGCCATATCATTGGTATATGTTTTGATACTACGACATCTAATACAGAGCTCTTTCAAGGAGCATACTGTATCAGAATCGAAAAATAATATAAGAAGAGTTTATTATGGTTAGCCTGCCGGCATCACACCCATGAACATATCTTGAAAGGAGTATTTGACGCGTGCTGCCCTGTACCGTCGATTCGTACCTATGCTAATAATTTTGTGGAACCTCTAAATATTGTCCAATATTCATGAAATTTTGTATATATACTTTTTAAATAACTGAAACCCATGGGGTAAGCAAAGTCTGGAAAAATTTATCACTTTTATTTTCTCCATGCAAAAGTGAAACACCCTACTGTCCGTCCGTCTGTCTGTCTCTCCGTCTGTCACCAGGCTGTATCTCATGAACCGTGATAGCTAGATAGTTGAAATTTCCACAGATGATGTATTTTTGTTGCTGTTATAACAACAAATACTAAAAACAAAATAAAATAAATATCTAAAGGAGCTCCATTACAAAAACAAACTTTTAATAAATTGCTCGCTGTGAAACGTTGCAATCTTTTCTACGACTACAAAATAATTCGCCGTGGACGATGAAACGCATGTGGATGTGTTTTTAGGGTTCCGTACCTTGAAAGGAAAAAACGGAACCCTTATAGGATCACTTTGTTGTCCGTCCCTCCGTCTGTCTATTTATAATAAATACTCAAGTCTATCGTCCCTTGGAGCTGTGAAAAAATCAAACGTCTAAGCCAACGCAATCAAAAGATACAGGCGTTTATGCCGCAAATTTCTGCAAATTTTCGACACTCGCAAGGGAATCATAACCTACAGGGTACTTCCCGTGAACTCAGAAGCTTGAAAGTTGGTACGAAGCAACGTCTTATAGCACAGATAAAGGAAAAATTACGAAACGCGTAAATTTTTAGTTACATCATAATAAAAATATTTTTACGGAACCCTCGGTGCGCGAGTCCGACTCGCACTTGGCCGGTTTTTTTTCCATGAAAACATGTTTTCTTGTCAAAATTGTGAACAACAGGCTTGTTCAGAATTTATTAAACTATACTGTTGCTCTAGACTATTATAGTGGCGAATTTCTTATGATCAGACTCACTGTTGCTAATAAAATTTCGAGGTGTCACAATATCGGCTGGATTAAAAGAGTACAAGCCTATCCTTATATTATGCCGAATCTCCCATCATATTTAATTATCCACTGGGCCTAAAGGCCGCCTTTGCTGGACTTTTGTAGATAAATAATCTAATTTTGTAAATAATATACAATTCTACGAAAAAGTCATAAAGACCTTGTGCCAAAATTAATATCGAACCAGCCTCGCTAGCATGATAGGTTTTACGGGCGGTACCGGTGTTAAAACTTTTTTTTTAATACCACGTCGGTGGCAAACAAAGATGGTAAGCCGTCACCGCAGACTATGGACGCCTATAACTCCAGGGGTGTCAATGCGCGTTGCCGACCCTTTAAAATTTATACACTCCTTTCTTGAAGAAACCCATACTGTAGTTACTAGACTAGTCCGATAGTAAGCTCAATAATGCTGTCTAGAGACGACTTTACATCGGTTAGCTGAATACATGCTACACAGTCATATAAACTATCGTAGTTTCGAGTATGTAAAATACTGAATAAATATGTATGCGGCAAGTCAAAATTTAATGACAGTAATCGACATGGACGTTTATGTAACTTCACTGGAGATTTCAGAAGCCTCAATTTTTTTTTTATGACATAGTATAGGAGGCAACCGAGCAGACGAATCGCCTGATGGTAAGCGATTAGCGCCGCCCATGGACACTCGCACTACCAAAGGGGTTGAGAGTACGCTCTTTTCATAAATGTTTGAAGGTCGTATCGGTCCGGAAATACCGCAGGCGACAGTTCATTCCACAGTTTAGCTGTGCGAGGCAGGCAGCAATTTCTGAAGAATCGCACAGTTGAGGACTGCCAACCATCTAATTGGAATGGCTAAACGATCATAATTTGAATTTAAATGTCTCAAAAACTAAACTAATACAGATCCAACCGCGACAAAAACTACCAATTGATACAACTTATACATACAAAGATGACAAGATACTCACTGTTAACACATGTACTTTATTAGGAATAGAGTTAGACTCGGATATAAATTGGAAATCACATGTCAAAAAAATAACAGGAAAACTGTCTCAATTCACATATGCTCTGTATGAATTGAAAAAATGCACTGATTTAAAAACTGCAACTAGTGCATATTACGCTTACGCGCACGCTTGGCTGAGCTATGGGATTGTTTTGTGGGGGAATAGCCCACATGCCAGTGAATTATTTATCCTACAAAAAAAGTGCAATTAGAGAGCTGCAGATCACACTTTGTTAACCTAAAAATTTTAACGTTAACATCTATTTATATATTCGAAATATGTAAATTCGTAAGGAACAATAAAGCGTTATTTGAGCAGACACAGGAAAACAGCACACAATCTCGCCATAATCTCAGCAACAGAAATAAATTACATTTACGAAACTCCAAATTGTAAGATCAGGCACACACCACATGGCGGTAAAAGTGTACAATAGTGTTCCTTTAAGTATAAAGCAGGTTGAAAAAAAAAAGGTATTCTTTAAGAAGTTGAAAGATTTATTGATCACGAAAAGCTATTATACATTGAAAGAATATTTTAGTTGTAATTCATAGCTGCATGTTAACCTTAACCTTATTATTATTATTGTATAATGTCATAATTACTTTTTGCAGTGCCCTTACAGGGTTTATATTGGGACATAAAATATTGTAAGACCATCTTGTATAACCATATCAAGCAATAAACGATATGATTATGATTATAAGTGGTGAGGATGGAAATGAATTGATATTTCTGGTTGTTCGTATATACACGAACAAGCAGAATAAATGACAATCACAATGTTTTTTTTTTTCATTTTTATACCGCCATATTTCTCCAGCCAGAAACTTTTGGACCGCACCTCGTATTTCATTTCATTTTCATTAGCTCCAATAGTACACAAAATTAATATTAAATGTGCATTACGTTCATTCATTTGTATAGGGTTGAAGCAAAAAAAAAACAGACAGACAGACAGACAGACGGACATGGCGATTTAGGCCTATTTTGAGGACAAATCTTCTAAATACTTTTATAAGGAGATAGAAATGCTTATTAAGAGATCTGAAACGTGCATTGAAATAGAGGGAGACTATGTATATAGAAAAATAAAAATATATAAGGTACTTCCAAATTAGATGCCAATACTTTTAGAGTTGAAAGACTCGTCCTTAGAAGGAGACTTAAGTATGGAACTAATTTAAAATTTTGAATAATTTTGGAGAAAATTAGAAAAACAACTGTGCCACGTAATAACACCCTGTTAATGAGATACTAACAATTCTCATAGTATTGAATATGTGCACGAGTGCACCTATGACTGGTTACTTGCAGTGGACTGGCAGGCCTGAGGCGAGTGGGAGAGGAGAGAGCCTTCCCGATTAACCTGCAGTGTCTGTTTTCCAGTGACTAACTCTCAGTTACGAGTGTTCGTCTACCAGTATGGAGTGTTCGACTACCAGAGTCCCAGTGTGGAGTTTTCGACTACCAGAGTCCCAGTGACCGTGCGGCGTATGTGCCGCCTATATTATACTGTCTGACTCTCCGCCCCTCTCTTCAGACCTGCCTCGTCCGCTGACCCTTATTTGGTAGAATCCCTAAATTACAATTTTACGGGCGCTATTCATGGGTTTCGAGAAAGGTATAGTTATTACCCTAAGTAATAAACCATTAGGCATTATTGCCGGCCCGTTGTCTGTTCGGCCCGTCGGCAAGTTGCAACTCACAGGTACAATACAGAACAAATGGTGTTTCTATGCACACCCTAATAAAATATAAATAATTCTAAAAATATGAATGACAAACAATTGGCAGTTATATCCCTAATGGACAGCTACGTACAATTAAACCATTAAAACTATTGCTAATTTCTCCTCACAGTTTGTGAGGTTTCGACGCATCTGGCAGTCCTTTCTTTATAGATCTACCTAAGACTAACAATGAACTTAACAGATGAATAATCTAAGGGAACTTAACTAATGCACTCTTATCGAAAATAACACTAATATTAATTCGCCGTCTTGCACAGAATAATTAAGACTTTTATGGTATCGTACCGTTTCGCCTCTTGACTCTCACTTAACTGGCCACTTCAACTAGCATAGGTGTAACTAACTTGACAGAAAGTCAGTTACATGCACAGGTGATTAATGATTATGTTTGGGAAGAATTTTAATTTAAATATTTTGTTCGGAAAATAAAAACAAACATTTCATATAAAAAGTTTTATAAATTCCTATTAAAAGTAAATTATTTTGATGGAAGTATATACGTAAGTTAACATCTCTTAAAGTATTGGCATCTAATTTGGAAGCAACTTATATATACTTCTTTTATTTGTTAGGCCGGAAACGTTAGGCTACACACCTCGTAACCTATGCCCGACGTAAAATTAAGCCTTGGTTTTTGCTAATGTTCATGTTTGTATTTGTATATTGCGTTAAAGTTACCGTGCTAGCCGGACTGGCGTGGGCATTAGGTACTAGCTATAATAATTATTTTTCGAGTAGGAAATGAGTTGCTTTATTCTTAAAATAGACTTGCTTACTTAAAAGATAAAAGGTTGTCTATTTTGAGAATTAATTTAATTATTTAAAAAAAATGAGTAAGAGATGAATCGAACTGATGCCCAACAGGGTCATTACGTAACGATTTCAAGTAACTGGTCTGTCGTCTTACAATATAAAGTAGATCTATAGTGGATCGCCTCTACAAGAATATTTGTAATTTTTTTAGCCCTATAACTCGTATTTATTATCAGGGGGCACGGCAGTGCCCCCGCCAAGACGATCAAAACAGCGGTACGGCCGTACCATCGTTTACTCGAAGCTGTTCAGGCCATTTTCTACCTTCAGCGCTGGCATGCGCAAGCGAATCCCGCGGTGTCTCCCTAATGCGATGATGGCAAGCCGCTGGTTTTTAGTGGGTAACCTGATGAACAGGAGTCCCACATCAACGTGCCTACCCCCATGAAGGACGGTATGCATAAAGCATTTTCCACCAAAAAAAAAAACAGAAAAAAAGAAGGCCATTTTCGACCCCCTATAACTTTGTTGTGGATTCAACTAGAAGCCTGTATTTCTAGTAACCAAGCAAGCATTGTATTAACACGGTATTATTCAAATTTCATTCAATTTGAACCAGTACTTTAAGAATTATAACTACTCAAAGTTCTTAATTTTGTCTCTCACTGACTGATCGATCATCAAAACTCTAAGGCACTTCTAGCAGACCTAGAAGCTTCAAATTTAGAATACAATTGGTGTTTTATATACAATCAAGAAAAAACTAAAATATTTTGCAATTTCGGTCTAGATTTCCATATACAAGAACTGCATAAATAACGTTGTAATCCAATATAAATATACAGGATTACAAAGTTACATTTGCAACGAATGGGACAAAAAATTCAAAAGCAAGAATGGGACTGCATTCATAATTTGTATATATTGATAACACAATAACCTAGAAAAAGAAGTGAGATCCCATTAAAACTATTCCATTTAAAAAAGAGGCCAAGTCGAAACTCTTCCACCGTAAAAAGTTGTGAGATATTTCGTAGTACCAAGTCTCAGGCATTCTTATTATTCTTTATGAGCTAGCTAAATAAAAATTTGTGACTTGGCAATCACGCAATACTTCATAGTTTTAGGTATGCAAAATCCATAAAATGCAGTAACGTTGTGTGATTGCCAAGTCACAAATTATTTAGCTAGCTAATAAAGAATAATAAGAACCAAGTCTCAGGCATATAGGCGTGTGTGTAAATATCGTGCAAATATCTCACAACTTTTTACGGTGGATGAGTTTCAACTTGGCCTCTTTTTTACGTGGAATATTTTTATTGGATTACATCTTTTCACTAAACTTAATTGTAAAGGTAACTAAAGATAACTCTTTAAAAATTAACCTAACCTAACAAAGATTTGCATCTAAGATTCAGAGTTTTTATTAGCACATCAAGATGTTAGTAACTTATGTATATATTTTTACTCTATACTGAGTACAATATATGTATTTTTAATCATTATAAATAAGTCCACAACATACGACAACCTATAAAGAAAAAAAAAACAAAGTTAAACATATTTTTTTAAATACTGAGTTATGTTATGCTCTCGATAGGTTAAATTATAAGCCATGCAAATAAGATTCTTGAAACTACTTGTTGATCATAGTTATAATACTAAATCAGTTACCGACTTATGAAACCTTTAGACCGTAGCTTACATTTAATTATTCTTATTGTGCTACGAGACTGGAGTTTCCACAGTCAAACTGTTGCTACAGTTATGTGGGGCAATGCATTTACTAGTATAAGTAACTTTGTTCTTTTTTTTTAATCAGTCATGTTTGAGGCCCAACATTCCTATCCATACATGACTTTAGATCTTATGATAGTTATTTATTATGGTCTTGTAAATTTTACCCTGCAATCGAAGGGGCATTCAGGCGTCACATATGGTTCCCGACATTTGTTGCCATTTCATCCACCCAGCGCTAATTCGATTTTTTACGTTATTGTCAGTATCGCTATCACGCTGCACTAGCGAACCGAGGTATCTGAAGTCGGAACAGACTGGAAGCTTAGCTCCGTCCAGCTTTAGGTATGAGTGTAAAGCCGGAGAGACCACAGAAGTCGCAAAACATGTTTTAGATCTGATGATCTTAAGATCAACGTTCTTCTTTTTCAGTTTTTGCTGCCACTCCTCCAGTCTGCATTACACCTCGAATCCATCTTAACCAAGGAGGACAATATCATCGACAAAGAGCTGAACCAGGGTGGCTCAGAGTGGAGTCCCTGCCTGAAAACTGTGGATTAAACGTAGAAATACGTTTAGGGGAAATAACAGCCCCTGAGTTATGCCTTACGGCGGGTCGTACGCTTGCTTGTTTGCCCTGAACAAATTTTTTTGACATATTAAGTGACTTCGCGCATGTTCCTTTGATAACCCAGGTGACACAGATTGCGGGATATTTTAGTTTGTATTCAAGACTTTAGTCACGCTTTTATCTATGAATAGGCCTTTAGGCGTGTGGGATGTCTTGTGGTCTTTACACACACGCCTATGTGCATTTTTTTCATTCCCCGGTTACATGTATGGGCTGTCTCTCCTAATTTAATCCACCACTACCATATCAGCCGAAGGACGTCCACTGTTGGACATAGGCCTCCTCCATTTTCATAGTGGTAAATGCTATAATCTCCACGCTTGGTATGCGGGTTGGCGATCGCAGTATCTCCACCGCACTCCAGCCGATGCTGCAGCTTATCCCCCGATGGTCTTGCTTGGTCGTAGTTTTAAGACATTCCCCCGGGTTTTCTTCCCTTTTAAGAAGGTTAATAGAATACACCTGCCTATCACACATTTGTAGTGCTTATAGTCTTCGAGTAAATCGGCTGTGACATACGGACGGATGGACGGACGGACAGATATAACAAAACTATAAGGGTACCTACCGTTTTCGCCATTTTAGCTACGGAACCCAAAAAACAGAGTCTGACTCATACACCGAGGGTTGCAAACTTAAATATGTATAAGTTTATTTTTCATATATTCCTTACGTTTATGATATTTTTTTGTTTCAAAATGTTTGCGTGGTAGACTTCCAAGATAGGGGATGTAAATTTTTATAAAATTTTCCTTCATATGTCTAAATTTAAGTATGTGTAATTCAAGCCCTTCCATAAGATATGTTTGAATTATGCAATTCATTTGCAAGTGGATTAGTTCCGTTTATATTTGTTTATAGATTTAACGAAAAGTTATCGCTCTTCTTCAAACAAAATTTATTGTTAGAAATATTCTGCCAATACTACTTGGAAGTGTCATTTTGCAGAAAAAAGGGCGCGTTATTATGCACACCGGGAAATTACTCCAACAAAACTTTCGGTTTCCTCATTTATCACCATAAATAGGTTAAAAACACGCCATGGCGTAAAAATAACACAATTTGAATATCCGCCTAACATGCTAGTTACAATTTTCATTGACGTCATACCTTACGAGATTGAAATGAACATAAACTTTATTGAAACCGAGTAAAGTTTTGAATTGATTGTTGATAACAGTCAAAAAAGACTATTCGTACCTGATATTTGTAGTTTTCTTTAAAAGAAAGTGCCTGGGCGACCAAGCTTGTCACGACATATTTGTGATTTCCCGCTAAATACTATTTTCTCCAAGATGTGAGACCGAACTATTAATTTTCTTTTTCGCCACTGAAAACCCCCTAATCGAAAATTTCCGGCGGCATCTGCGTTAATTTCCTGACATCATTGAGGAGTTTCGTACATCATCAGTGGCCATTATAACCAACTCTACTTAGAACCACTGATTGGGTGGTTTTCGAGAGCAAATTCTTATTTTTTTTGTCAAAATTTTATATTGTGGTACAAGTTGTTGTTGCCATTCTTCCCACAGTCAATATCTTATGTAGTGTAGCTTAGGGGTTGTTATGGCCACCTTCTATCAGATCTCAGCTCAGTGGTGCCATAATATTGCATTATCATCGAACATCTCCGGGGTCTCTCTCGGGTCCGGGGTTCATCTCCATTGAGATTAGACGCGTCCACGCAGTGTTCGGTGTGCAACCAGTATACCAAGACCCCCGCCTTACGGCGTTTGTGCGTTCTTCCAGTGTCTGGATCCGTTGGACATAACGGTTCGCGCGCTTATTAAACTAGACCCCTCGCTTACGACATAAGCAAGGGTTACCGGTGTCTCGCAGGACTGGTTGTTTGAATCAGGCAGTTTATTACCCGCTACGTAAATTCGAAATTTAAGTGATTTTGTGTTTCTAAGATGACCACCAACTGTGCAGCTTGTTTAAAAGAACTGAAGTCTACGGGGAAAATGCTAAAATGCTCCATATGCGAAGGCAACTACCATGACTTATGCGCAGGCATAAGCATAAAGAATATGAGTACAGCCCAAAAATCTGCATGGGCATGCCCCAAATGCTATAAACGACCAAAAAATTACAACACTCCCGTACGGAAAGAATGCGGGCCGGCAGATAACGTAACTGTGCGAAAACCCGTACCCTTGACTCGCGAGGATATATCCCAAATAGTCCGGCATGAGATCCGTAGTGCAATAAATGAAACTGTTAAAGACATTATCCAGAAAAGCATAACCACCGAACTAAGAGGAATAACAGAGACAATCTGTGACCTTGAGACTTCCATGAATTTTATTAACGAACAGTACGAGGACTTTAAACGGGATATTACATGTGTTGAGCCACGGATCCGGGCCCTAGCCGAGGAAAACACACAGCTGAAATCTACGGTATCTCAACTTTGCACCCGTCTTAATCAAATAGAACAGCTTACCCGCGCCAGCAACATTGAAATACAATGCGTACCCGAGCATGCCGGAGAGAAGCTACCACTCCTCGTGCAACAACTCGGTACGGTCATCGAGCACCCGGTCCAAGACCCACAAATAATGCAATGCAGTCGCATAGCTAAATTGAACCCTAACAATCCGAGACCTCGATCCATACTAGTCAAATTTTCATCCCCCCGCATCACAGACAGCTTCCTAGCCGCTAGCCGTAATTATAATAAACGGCATGCCAATGACAAGCTAAACTCGAGCCACCTGGGCATAGCGGACGAAAACAAATCCACCATATACGTCGCGGAACATCTATCTAAGGAGACCAAGGCCCTGCATACAGCAGCAAGACTCAGGGCCAGGGAAATAGGCTACGAATTTGTTTGGGTCAAGCACGGTCGAGTATACCTACGCAAATCGGAGGGCATGCAACACGAGTGGGTGAAGGACATGGAAGTGTTAAAAAATATTAAGTAACAATACAATAGCCTAAACTATGCCATAACCTTATAAGAAGCATGTTATTTAGTCATTTAAAAACCACTTTCACTCATACAAATACTGATACGTTCTTGTTGTTAATTGTAATTAGTGTCTCACGTATAAAAATAAGCTCGAATTTTAATTATAAATCTAAGGCATACGCCGTGATGACAATAAATAAGACTATATTATTTACTGATAGCAAATCTCACACCTGATGCTATAGTACTGACGGAGTGTTGGCTGCAAGTATGTCCCCAATTACCGGTCCTCCGCGGGTATAATTGTTTTGCGTCAGATCAGCACTATCTGCAAAATGATGGAGTAATCATCTTTGTGAGAGAACAATTGAGCGTAAAGGTTCGTAAAATTGACATAAAAGAGGCTAATGCTTTATTTCTAACAATAAACAACGCAATTGACATAATCGGTATATACAGATCACCAAGTTATCATAACTCCGCCACGTTTTTAGATTCCTTTGCTACAGTATTATCTCATAGCATTGGCTGTAGGCATGCTATCGTGACCGGCGATATCAATATAAATATCACGCCGAACGCATGTTGCAGCGGCGCCGATGACTACCTAAATGTTTGCTCCGAGCACGGTTTCTACACTGGCAATTTCTTGCCCACCCGCGGTAATAATTGCTTAGATCATGTCATGATAAGATCCAAGTTAAAAGTGGCAGTCGTTACCTGTAACGAGAATATCTCTGACCATGCCCTTATTATGACACTTTTAGACTATTCTACACCAAATGAAAAACGTAAATATGCAACTAAATATGACTTCAACGCTATAGATTCTGAAATTAAAAACACGGATTGGTCATCTCTTTACCAGATGAATGATATTAACGAGGCATGTAATTTTCTATGTAGCTACCTCACAAGCGTAATTAAAAAACACAAAAAAATCATCCCAGTCAGTAACTCAAAACTTACAATTAAACAATGGATTACTCCCGGGCTTCTCAAATGTATACGTAAGAGAAGTATGCTGCATCAACAAGCAAATAAAAACCCTAATGATGAGGTAATACAAACTACATACAAAAGGTATAGGAACACTTGCGCTGATCTCTTAAAAGAAGTCAAAGCAAAATACCATCAGCGAGAGCTGGTACAAGCACGTCTTGATGCGAAGAAGACGTGGAAGACGGTAAAATCGGCCTGTAATATTGCCACCACCCGCATCCAGGTTTCTGAACTGCTTCATCTTGACACTGACCCAACAGCATCCCTTAACAAAGTTAACTTGTTCTTTAGTTCTGTTGGTAGGAATTTAGCGGAAGTGACACTCAATAGAATGACGGTAAGCGAGGCGCACTTGGCCAAAATTTATAAAGGTGAAAATTCCTCAGCCTCGTCATTTTTCTTTCGACCTACGGACACTCATGAGGTTTCCTCCTTCATCAGACAACTAAAAGCTGGTAGTTCCCCTGGCCTAGACGGCATTTCACCAGATTTATTAAAAATGTCAATGGCTAGCGTTATTGAACCAATCACCTACTTATGCAATTTAAGCATAGAATCTGCGACATTCCCTGAAATCCTCAAGGTAGCCTCAGTAACACCAATCTACAAGACAGGCAGCAGAACGGAAGTCACCAACTATAGGCCGATCTCCCTACTTAGCGTAATTGGTAAACTAATCGAGAAGATTATTAATCGACAGCCGCTGTCCTATCTGGAAATAAATAACTGTCTATCACCTAACCAATTTGGATTTAGGCAAAATAGGTCCATCGAACAAGCCGTAGACTTACTTGTTGGGCAAATAGTAGATTGTATTGATAACGGTGAAAGATGTGTAGGAATATTCCTAGACCTGGCCAAGGCTTTCGACAAAGTTTCAATTCCGATCTTATTGGCTAAACTCGAAAGCCTTGGCATCAGGGGACTTGCACTCAAATGGTTTGAGTCGTACTTACGTGATCGTAGGCAATGCGTACGGGTTGACAGCCACACCAGTGACTTGGCTAGTGTAGATTTCGGAGTCCCCCAGGGGAGTGTATTGGGACCAACCCTATTTTTAACATATATTAACGGGCTATGTAACCTTAATCTGGAAAACACTACGATTATATCGTTTGCTGACGACACAGCTATTCTGGTACGCGGAAAAGACTGGCCAGAAGTTCAAACTACTGCAGAGTCCAACTTAAAACTAGTGGTCGAATGGCTTGATACTAACTTACTGACTTTAAACGTCCAGAAAACCAAATACCTATGTTTTTCTATAGACTCCAGAGGTCAACCTCACGAGGAATTCTGCATTAAGGTTCGACACCAGCACGAAAACTCGCTAGGATCCCCTGCTTACAGCAGCGTTCGCTTTATCGAACGCTCTGATACTATAAAATACCTTGGTGTACTGCTTGACTCCCACCTTACCTGACAGCAGCATATCGAATCCCTTAAAAGTCGTGTTCGAAAGCTTATGTTTGTCTTTCGCGCTCTTAGAAATTTCGCGTACCCCGAACTGATGAAAATAGTTTACTCCGCACTTTTTGAATCCGTACTAGGCTACTGCAACTCGGTCTGGGGAGGCGCAGCAAAGACGCACCTTATTAGTTTGGAAAGAGCGCAAAGGTCCCTCCTCAAGGTTATCTACCGCAAACCATCACGTTTTAGCACCAAAGAACTATACAAAGTTGCCAATGTCCTCTCTGTCCGCCAACTGTTTTTGAGGAAAATACTGTACAGTTATGGAAAACTACATGACAAGATTTTTGAAGCAGATACAAGACGCCGTCAGCGCTGGAAAATCCCAAAAACGCGTATAAAATTTGCCCAGAGATTTCATTCTTTCATCTCTCCTCTAGTTATGACATTATTCTGCAAATGTCACCTCATAAAAAGGCCTCCAAACAAACGGTTGTTGACTGAGTGGCTTATGCAACTAGATTATCGTCAAACTGAACTCCTCATAACCGTGATAAAATAATTATTAACCGCTAACCATTGAATCACTCCTCTAGTATGTTTTTACTATATTATATTATATAATTTTACACCCGGCATACTTTGTCACATCACACACGTGAACACACACTCACATGCACATACACAGAAAAACACCATTTAGTCATTTACTACTAGCCATACTCTTAAGTTATATATCTTGCTGTCTCTTTACCCATACTATGAGTCATAAAATGAAATAACAAATTAATTATAATTTATAATTAATTTAAATACTTGATTTGTTTATGAAAATACCCACAATTGTATAGATAAGTACTAGGTTAAGTAACTGGAACGACGAAACTGGGTCCTGTAACACAGGGTTACCTAGCTCAGGACACAGGGTCGTGATTCATATTGTAATGTTGCCCTTATACAATAAACATTTTTCATTTTTTTTCATTTTCATACATAAAAGAAGTATGCCAAATTTCAGTTCAAACGAATACCGGAAAGTGGTTGAAAAAGGATTTTTTTTAAGACTAACATAGATGTACATGCGGACAGTGCAGGTTAAATAAAAAATTGTAAAATACATTTATCGCTATATGCACACCTATCAACTTTTGACAAATTCCTTCGATTTCTCCTAGATTCCATCATCAGACTTTGACCAAATGTATATAAGACAAACTCAAAGAACAAAACAACAGACTGTACAAAATCGGACAACAGCGTTAAGAAATATCACTGAAACATAAAAAAAAATCATGATTGCCATAAAAACTTCCTTCACTCTATTTACGTTGGCTAAAACACAAACTAAGTAATAGGAATTTGTTTTTGACGATAATCCATTCTCTTGGTTCTAAAATATGGATGAACATGGTGGAGTACTACTTCAAAGTTTTCTTGATACATATAATACAGTGACCATGCATAGCTACGTATATGAAGGGGTCAAAAGGACTTACTTATTTCCTTGAACTTTTCAAATCCGTAGCATCGAAACTAGCTACGGATTTGAAAAGTTAGTAGTAGTAAGCTGACTGTACAATATGTAGTTAGTGAAGTCCAGTATATATTTAGAGTATAGTTGTACAAAATTTATACCTTTATAATTTACAAGTAATGTGTTTTTTTTACAACTTCAAAGGTTCCTTCTTTACTACGGAAACCTAAAAATATCACTCTTTAAAACACGGAATGACGGGTGGTTTTCTTTGACTAAATGTTTTCTTTCCTTAGTCATCACCAATCACCATTTAGTAAGGCGCTGACAGGTTCTGTAAAAAAATTAAAGCCGCGGGAAATTATAGATTTTGTTAGGATTATGATACTCCTAGTTAGGCAAGAGTTGTAACGTCTTAAAGGGTAGATGAAAATGGGTAGTAATAAAAGCTCACAACATAAACGAACCTAACCTAACCTACAAAAAACTAAAACGCACTGACTGAAATACTGACTGTGCGAATACTCCATGAGCGAATAATTCGGAAAGTTAGTATTTTAGTCGCACGTTTAGTTTTCAGGTACTAAGCGTGTTTGTTTTCAACAAAATGTAAACATTTCTGAGTATGTTTGAGAAAAATAAAGTTAAAAATGGTAGTTTGGACAATGCGGTATTATTACTCCAAAAATCAAATTTGAGTGAAGATCACAATGTGAAGGTTAATACAGCTTGTATGAAATACCTTACCTAGTCACCGAAAAACAGCTTACCAAAGTCAAATTATTACCACGTTAAGGTCAGGTTTGCCAATAAAGGTTTTTTTTATGCCATATATTTGCATTATATACTGATATTCTGTGAAAAATGCAATATATTTACCTATTTACCTTGGTGGAAATCGAGGTTGCCTGACAGTTTCTTAGCAGGTAACTCCTTACTATCCGCACCTCGTCAATAATTTACTATTCCGCAGGCCAGGTAAATTTCAATCTATGCCAATTTCATAGTGACTTGGACAGGGAAAAAAATTTTAACATTCAAAGTCAAATCTATATTATTCCGTAAAGGAAAACATTGAACAGCCGGTCAATAATAACTATTGATTATTTTTAAATTGTTATTATGTTTTATACTATTTGACATTGAAATTTACAAAATATTACTTAGTATGACATTTAATTGATAATAGGCACCCTTGTTTTTTTTTCTTTTCATATTATTTTTCATTTTTGACTTTTGACAATTACCTAGGATATCCTAGACGTGTATTGTATACAACATTAACATTGTTATTTTTTATTTTACATGTGACATTTTTGATTTCTAATATTGTTACATATGTTCTCAAATTATTGTAATTAATGATGATCTTTTACTGAATTAATTTTATTTTACAAATGTAAAATACTATGTAATTTCAGGAAAGAAATAAAAATATCTATCTATCTATACGAAGTGAGGCTACTTTTTATGAGCCTTCACCTAGTTATACCCAACAATCGAATGCTATAAAATTTGTTGTCCATAGCTTGTTGCTAATATATCCATAGCTTGACTAACATCATGCGACAGAGCTGGTATAGCAGTCGAATGCTATAACATTTACCGTCGTATACCTATAACATGACTGACATGACTGGATCAAGCGACATAGCTGCTATAGCAGTTGAATGCTATAGAATTTGCTGGCATATACCTATACTACCGAACCCTGACTAAGCTATAGGGCAGAAGTCGTATGCTACTGCATTCCCTGTTAAAAAAATCCATGCTAATTTTTGTGTCAAAATTAACTGAACCTAACCTTACCGTCCATGAACATGTTAATATGAGAGTTGTCCATCCGTATTGAATTTAAATGACAAATTCAAATTGAGTTTCGAGCACTTGTGAACCAAAAAAGAATAACAAGTTCAAAAAAGTATAATTTTATTGGACTTCCGAAGTTAAACAAAACAAAAATTGGAATTTCAGGGTCTAGTAAACATGAAAAGTTTTGATGAAAACACGTTGTTTCCATAAAATAAATATTTTGGCGACCTTATTCAAAACATGGTTTTTCAATAAAAGTTCCGCCGCCTACCCTAGACACCGGTAACAAGCTAAATCTGGCATCAGTTAAGTCCATCATCCTGGTTTTCTTGTAACAATAGTTACATAGAAATATCGTTAGATAGCTCGTTCAAAAAGAATGTGAATTTTTTAGGGTTCCGTAGTCAACTAGGAACCCTTATAATAATAATAAAGATGCAGATTTAAAGTACTAAGCACCGAGGACCGCAGGGTGGTATGGAAGAGTAAAGGATGATTCACAGTAGACCGTTCCGAGTCCGGGCCGGCCCGTCAACGTAACGTTCCGTCTCCGAGCTTATTTGCATGTCGGTGTGCTATAAATTTCGCTTCCGGGCCGGCCCGAGTCCGCAACGGGACGTGCCGCGTCCGAGGCTCGGCCACCGGGCCGCGTACGAGTTTACCATTCATCGTTGTCGTGCCCACCGAGCCTCAACGTGACGGCCCGTTTCCGAGGCGGCCCGTGCCGAGGCTACCGTTTCGCTAATCTTCGGATATCATCGCCGTCATCGGGCCCCACTTGTCATATTTGATATTTACAAGAATATGACAGTTATGTCAATTTCTAAAAAGTCAAATTTATTTTGATCTGGGCTCGTCCTTGGTTTTATTTTATCTATTACATCGATATTTTATCCGCATTGCAACAAATAATAAGTTTTATTATTAATACGGTTCATTACGGTGCTGCCATAGCTATATAATAACTATTACTATATAATTCATAGTGTAAAAAATATCAGCTAGCCCTGATGTGCTTAAGGTAAGCAAAAGTCATTCATTAATAATCAAATAATCATAAATTATGCTATTTTCCACATTGACCGGTCTTGCGCCGCCCTCATCCAATGGCTTCCCGCGATTTTGACCAGATCGCCAGGCCACTTCGCTATTGTTGTTGTGTAAATACGCGCTTTTTTAAATTAATCTAAGCTTCCTAGCTGGAAACTGGACTACATTCTTGGATTCTGACAGCTATTCCAATAAAAGGTATAATTATGTACGTATCTTGACCAGCATACAAGCGCGGCAACTACCCCTACCAACAACATCGCGTCTATGCAGTACGGGAACGACATCTAAACATAGCATGTCGTAGATCATGTTTCTTCAATATTCAACTCGTTTAGTAACGTAACTTTTTAAATGGTAATTCGTATTTTCAGGATAGGTACGGAAATAAGGTACTGAAAGTATGGAATTCTCGTAACAATGTTGATTCCTGTATCTATGACTGTCATTGTGTAAATCTGAGGTAACGGCAAATACGTTTGTAGATTGCTAGAAGATTGAATGATAGGAGCCTAATAGTATTTGAATTATTTACTTATTATAACATGAAATGTAAGATAATACGTTTTCAGTATCCGTAATTCATATCATAAGTCATTTATTCACTCAGTATGAGTATAGTGAAACTCATAAAGTTTATGTAGCTATGGACACTTTGGTACTTTCTTTCGCTTTCACCTGTTGGTCCAAATGCTCCAGAAAACCACGGAACTACACGGTCTAAACATGACTGGCCGATCTTTCTGCGGACTCTTAATACTATTAGCCAAAGCCAATATATAGTTAGACTCTAAAATATCAAACAGGCTGGAATTACAACACGATCCACAAAGTTTTTACGAGTATATATATTTTAAGCGGGGTGAAACAATGAAATGGACTTAGGAATCATCATCATCATCAGGAAAAAATGTAATTAGGAACTGTTATAGAATGAAAGATAGGATACTAGAAAGCAAGATAATAAGATATGGGCACGGTTTGGTTAAATTGAAGTGATGTATGAGTGAAATTAAGGTGATGATGGCAATTACTCTAGTCATTGCCTGAGGAAGACATCATCACCCTCCTAGCGTTTTTCCCGGTTGTGCCGTAAGGAGCCCGGGTATCCGTTTATTTAACTAGTGAGTGAGTGTATTTGTCAACCAAAATTTGGCGTAGGCACTAATTTTACGAAAGCCACTGCCATCTGACCTTCCATCCCAGAGGGAAATCTAGACGTTGGGATTAGTCCAGATTCCTCACGATGTTTTCCTACACCGAAAAGCTACTGTTACATAACATAATATATCTAATCCAATAATATTTTGTTAAGTTTTTAAAACCCAGCTAGGATGCAGTAAAGAGTAATACATTATAAATACGTACGTAAGATAATAGAGTACATTGAAATTCACCATTCTCCCTCTCTACCCCCAAACACCCATCATATCCCCCGTCCGCACACGCACGTCATAGCCACTGGGCACGCCTCAACTCGAGCCGTCCAGTATTCTTTTTAACCGACTTCAAAAAAGGAGGAGGTTCTCAACTCAATTCGCCTGATTTTTTTAATGTATGTTCACCGATTACTCGGAGACTAGTGGACCGATTTCAAAACATATTTTTTTGTTTGAAAGGGTGTGTTTTCTAGTTGGTCCCATTGTCACCAAGTCTGGATCTGATGACGGGATCTTGGAAAAATCGAAGGAACTCCTCAAATTATATACCAAGAGGATGGGGTCTGGCAAAGTTTGGAGTAGGTGTTTTTTTGTAAATAATTTACTTGCTTACCGACTTCAATAGAAGGATGGAGGTACTTAGTTCGTCTGCATGGTTGCTCGTTTTTTTATTTTATTTTTTATGTATGTATGTTCACCGATAACTCTTGACCACGTTAGCCGATTTTGATAATTCTTTTTTTAGTTTTAAACCAAGATATCGGGGTATCCGACATCGGTCCCATATAAATTTGGTGGGTCTGATGATGGGATCTAGGAGGAATCGAGGGAACTTCTCGAATTTGATAGGCACGCATATGCCGATTTCGATATTTTCTGTAGGTAACCAAGCATTGGCTTACGGAAACCACAAATTGGGGCATAGCAAGTACAAAATTGGAGTCGGTTTTTTTGGTATAAATTATTCAGAAATTCCATACTGTAACGCACACCTATCGGCATCGGGACAGCATCGCCTCGCCTCGGCACAATTTTCTCAATTTACAGGAAAACTATACAAGCTAGGACATCTATTGTGATACGAGTAATAGTTTACAATGTTATGTTTATGTATGATACGTTAAAATTGATTGAAATTTATAATCAGCAAATAATCGCCTTTTTTTCGGTTTTAAGGATTCCATAGTAAACAAGGAATCGTTCGTCCGTCCGTCCGACCGTCTGCGGCTTAGCTCAGCTACCGTCACTACTAGAAAGCTGTAATTTGGTATAACTATACATACATATCAATCAGGCCAACTTTACAAAAAAATATGGACCCAAGTTTTCTAGGGTACAGTCACCAGCATTAATATCTGCCTAACCAAAGGCGGCAAAAATATCTGACACGTCCTAACGGCCCTACACATAGAGTCGTGTCAGATATTTATGCGCGCTTTGTTGTGGCAGATATTGGTGCTGGTGACTGTACATCGTGTGTGGTGTGGTATTGTTAGATAACTCATTTAAGAAAAATCCGAGCTTACCTTTACCCTTTTTAGGGTTTCGTAGTCGACTAGAAACCCTTATAGATTCGCCATGTCCGTCTGTCTGTCTGTCTGTCTGTCTGTCCGTCTGTCTGTCTGAGGCTTTGCTCTGTGATTGTTAGTGCTAGAAAGCTACAATTTGGTATGGATACATAAATCAATAAAACTGACAAAGTCGTAAGATAAAATCTTGAAAAAAAATTGGCGTTCTTACTTTTAACAAGCTTTTATTGAACTTGTTTCAAATAATGATCCGTTTTTACAAGAAACTTGTTTTATGCTGATTGATATGCATGTTTCCGTTCGCGGGCGATGAGGATAGCACAATATACTCTTCACAGTGGTGAAAAATATCTGAGCATTCACTCTGGCGCCTTGACAACGGAGTCGTGTTCAGACATTTAAATAAATATTGGGGGACAATCTTACACAAATCGACCTAGTCCCAAACTAAGCAAAGCTTGTACTATGGGTACTAGACGACGATATACATACTTATATAGATAAATACATACTTAAATACATAGAGAACATCCAAGACCCAAGAACAAATATCCGTGAAAAATGCACAAATAAATGCCCTGGCCGGGATTCGAACCCGGGACCTCTAGCTTCGGAGGCAGAGTCACTACCAACTAGGCTAAACAGGTCGTCGATTTATGAGCACATTGTTTGCTCCGAATGATCCGATATATCGGAAGGCGCCTGTACATCATCATCATCATGTCAGCCGAAGGACGTCCACTGCTGGACATAGGCCTCCCCCAAAGACTTCCACAAATGACCGGTCCTGCGCCACCCGCATCCAGCGAGGGTCGCGGGTGTACCAAAATTAGGCCAACGGAACACTTAAGCGGTCAATTGGTGTTTGTACTCACAAGCAATTTTAATTAGGATCAATAAGGACATATACCCAGAATTGTTTTTTTTTTACTATAGCTTAATAATTGTCATTCGCGTTTATTTTCCAATTCATGAATTTTTGTGTCTTTCTTCGTTCACAGGTTTCCCTATATGTGAAATTCCCTAGACGACGCTGCCTGATGAAGAAATGACGTGTACCTACTATTATTTCTGGTGGTTCCGCGCAATGAACTTGTGATCCTACACCCTTAGACGACATGAATTCGTTTAAAAATGTGTATTTATATAAAATTAGTTGCTGCTACGTCAACGAAATCTCATTGGAATCTGTGAAGTACTTAAACCATTCAGTAGTTCTATATGTCATCCCTCACTATAGAAAATGCTAAAATCGCCGTATGCGTGCCTATCACATTTGAGGAGTACCTCCAATTCCCTTATTTAGCTTACATCATCATTACCATTAGACAGAGAAGCCTTACTTTGTCTACCGAAAAAATTTTTTTAATAATTTTCTGTGAAACAGCTGTTAATGAGAAAAGAATACGTGTTCGTACATCACCTATAGCAAAATATATGTATGTATGTTAGATTAATACTAAACCCGATGTGTACGTTTCCCAATTTTAATGTTTCTTTTTTTGTTGGATTGCGAGTATCTTTTGGGGTTTGGCATATACTCGTATGTACTCGTATATAAATACTCGTTAGAGAGTTGAACAAATGTTCTTCCCTAATTGGTAGGTAATTGATCAAGACACCGACTAAATATACTATCCTTCCAAAGTAAAACCATATTAATTTTCCAGCCTTCAATGATAGCAGTTACAAAATATTCGGCACGGTGGCAAATCGACTGTCTTCTGATACCTAAATCAAAATAGAGGGAGACTGGAGCCATCCATCAAGTATCTTTTAAAGAATTCAGGGTACGTATTCCCATATTACATACTAGTGGCTCTGTGAGCTGTACACTGCGCGATTTTTTTTTTCAAATTTCAAAATTTCCTAAAATTACTTCGCAAAATATTTCTTTATAAGTATCAAACCTGCTCACAAATTTTCATGAGAACCGGTTGAGAAATGTGATATGTAGAGGAGAACAGCCAAAAATACGGAAATCCTAACATAAGTAAGCATTTTTGCCGAAGCTGAAACGGAGACCTTCGTTTCACTCGTTCAATTATGAGCACACACATGTTGCTACAGATTTAGATACTCTATTGAGTCACGCGTGACTATGAGTACGTAAGTAATTCACGGATCTCAATACGTGGAACTGATCTTCAGATCTCTTTTTAACCGACTTCAAGATTTCAGAAGAGGAGGTTATCAATTCGGTTGTATGTTGGTTGTTTTTTTTTTCAATGTTTGTTACTGCAGAACTCCGTAATTACTGAACCGATTTTGAAAATTCTTTTTTGATTGTAAGTATATATATCCAAGTTGGTCCCGTTTTTGTTCCCGTCCCATCAAAACGCAGTTTTGATGATGGGATCCATGAGGAATCGACGGAACTCCTCAAATCTTAAAGGCAAGCATTTTCATACAAAAAAGTGACATTTGATGAAGTAGAACTGCTAATGATGATCAGAACGGAACTCTTCAACGACGCATAGTTCAAGTTTGGCGAATTGTCCTCTTTGCCGTGTTCGTTAAGCAAGTTAGATTTCCAAGGCAATCATTTGTCAAGCTCGAGTTCTGATGATAAGATCCATGAGGAATCCAGGGAACTCTTCACATGTAAAAGGCGTACATATAGTGATTTTAGTATTTTCATAAACAAATCAAGCATTTACATTTAAATAAGTGACATTTGATGAAATGGAACTGCTGATGATGACTAGGACAGAACTCTTCAACGACGCATAGTTGGAGACGATTTGTTCTTTCGTTATCTTTGTCAAGCAAGTAAGGTTTTTAAGACATATTTTTGTCAAGCTTGAGTTCTGATGGAGGATTCCATGAGGTATTGAGGGTACTTAGTCTTCTACCATTATAAACATACTTATAGCCATTTTGATTTCATTGTATGGAATCCAAGAGTGCACCATCTAAGTATAATAATATTAATAATCTTTCACCGTCCTCCGCCATTGAAGTCTTTTTTTTTTAATTATTCTCCCTCTGAGTTAGAGATAATGGAAGCATTATGTAAGATTCAACAAGTGGTTAATAATGTACCTACCTTCTACGGTCATCTCCCTCAAGGTGGTTTGGGTATATGAAAGAAGCTGTATGGATGCGTCGCAAGGTGGCAACCAAGGCGAAGGTATCTTGGTTAAATTTCTGAGGTATTAAAAAGAGCAGAGTACCCGCCACAATCGAGCCTGTATAAGGATATGAATAAATAAGGTCGAAATACACCATATAAAGATATTTAGGTAATATATACTTTCATTTATATAGAAATATTCAATCGAAGTGTGAATACAAAAATCTTTATTTAACACAAACAAAATATAGACCAACTAATCGAATGACCCACCCCACGTCATTCCCGGTGCAAAGGTGCCCAAAACGCTTGCTGCGTTACCGCGTTGGACTGAGTCGTATCCTGAAGGATGAACTGGCGTAGGCACTGGTTTTTACTAAACCGACTGCCATCTGAGCTTCAATCCTTTTCAATAAATTTTAGTGACTACTCACTAAACTTTAGCAATTACTGTTGGAATTAGAAGTTCTCAAGCCGCCCGTAGGCCTCTAACTTGGCTTTAGGGTTGCTGTCATGGCAGCCGGGATCAACAGTTTAATATGCCTTCCAAAGCACGAGAGCGCTCAGTAACCACTCAAAGCGGGCACCCCTCGCGTCCAAGGGTTGACCCCGCAACTGACGTGTGCGGTAGCGAGGGTAAGCAACAATTCGGTACGTGAGCGCCGCTGGGCCACGATTGCTCCTCGAACCTTATTAAGTAGTGGTGTTGGGCTGCAGTCTTCAGTAAGGAGGTTCTACTTCTTCAGCAGGCTGCTGAAAACATTCATCATCCGCATATTTTAGTATATACTTATGGAATTTATGGATCCGCGGTAATTTTTCAGCTCGGGGTGTATTTGGTATCAAGTGATTTGTGTTTCGTACATATATATGGCTCATATCCAAAAGATTTAATGGATCAAAAATTATACTTACCAGAAAATGAATCTCCACATGTTTAAGGTTAACAGGGCATTACTAACATAATATTTTTATTCCATATAGACGAATGGGTATGAAGATAGAAGGACTCTGAACTACCATAGAAGTTTTCAAGAGGAACAACGTTACCTACAGATTGAACTTAAATGGGTATCTCATCTACATCTCTTATTACGAAGTTGCACGCAGAATGGCAGTAAATTGTACCATCAGCTTAGAAAGTAGTACGCGGTCACCACATTTTTCACCGACTTCAATAGAAGGAAGGAGTTTCTCAGTTCGTCTGCCTGTTTGCTTTTTTTTTTTGCGTTGTCCGATTTTGATAATTCTTTTTTTTCCAAAGCATGTACCCCCAATTTGGTCCCATAGCAATTTGGTGAAAGTCCGATGATGAGATGAGGAATCGAGGGAACTCCTCGAATTTGATAGGCACTAATATGCCGATTTCGTTATTTTCTGTAGGTAACCAAGCATTGGCTCTCGGAAACCATAAATTTGATAAAGTGGAACTGGTGATGATCACCACAGTTGTCATATGGAACTCCTCAATGATGTAGGCACTTCAGAGATTCCGATGAAATTTTGTTGACGCAGTAACTAATGCTCGTAAAAATACATATTTTGAAGTAGAACTTATGATTAGGAACTGAAGCTCTATATGGGTTCCCCGAGGAATCGACGGAACTTCTCAGATATCATCGGCCCATATAAAGTGACTTTTGGTTGGGATCTGTAGTAACCACCAGTTTTGCATCGGAAAGCTGTACAGCTGATGAAGTGGGAGGGATATGTAAAAATATCATGTGTGTGGCATTGCGAAGTACAAAATTGGAGTCGGTTGTTTCGGGTATAAATTATTTATAAACAAGCTTACGGCCTGCCTGGCGGTAAGCAGACAGCGTAGATTAAGGACACTCTATATAGAGACAAACTTAAGTCCTTCACTATCATCCTCCACACAGCGCATTCTCGGTAGCCATGTCGGCCTTTGTCGCCACCAGGAATAAGACCCACATACCTACAGAGAACGTGGTGGTTATTATTGACTGCGGTAAGGTACGTACGTTCCCAGTTGGACTGCTTCAAATATGAGCGAGATGACAATCTGCAGTGCCTTACCTCTCAAGAAATGTATTTTTGGCGATCTGGGATGTTGTCAAAATGGGAATATGGACGAATTGAACCCAAACGACATATTCAAATGCATACTAATTAGAAATTTTATCTATTGACTTACGCTTCGTAACTTAGCGGAGTTTAATCTTTCGGATTGTAAAATTTTTCAGATTCATAAAACCACTTCTACAGGTCAAGTTTTTTTTTCAGAAATGCCTGAAAGCTACATAAATGAAGGTTTTTCTACTACATATTTCGGCTGACTACGGTCTTCTTCGCAACGTTGAAATCATGACGGCCGATTCAGAACTAAACGTTATCCAAATCTATATACATTTGTTGTTTAATTATTAGAAAAACATTCCCATTTAAAGATAAATGTACTTAAATGTATGAAAGTTCAATCATTGCGCCGCGCCATAAAATAGTAACTTTATGTAATTTTGGAGCTAGCTAAAGGGGTGAAATAGTAAATTGAACAACAAGTGTATAAAACAAGCCATTTCATCCGAGACAATTTATCAATCCAAGGCACAGGCGAGGGTCGATATAAAGTAAAGGATAAAATGGGTTTTATACACGAGTTATACACTCTGATTTTCACTTCGATTGCGAGAAAATTAAACAAATAAATAATATTATTAAAGTTATGTTATAAAATGTATACTTATGTGCTTGTCGGCCGAGGGCAGGGCGCCGAGGGTGAGTTTTACTTTATGTTCTAGAGCACAAAAAGCTACTTTATGTCTTCTGTGCAGGGAGACGAGAGCTTGAGAAGTGAAAATATTAAAACCGTTATAAACAGTGTTTGCCAGTGGGTCTACAGGTATTTTTTTCCCCGTGGTCCCACCATGGTTTGTCCATGTTAGTAATTTTTACCGAAATGTTTGTTTTCACTGAATTTTTCACTGAAATTAGGAACGACGACGAGCGGAGCAAGGAGGAGTATCAGACGAACTGCGATGTGTTTAAAAATGTTCGGTTCTGGCGCTTCGCCGGCCGCTGCCGCGGCACGCTCGCTTTTAACTAATTTTTACCCCTCCTGCCACTTGGCTCCCATGCCTATTATCACAGGATTTCAGCGTAATATTTTTGTTGCTATGTCCCCACGCTATCAAGAGGATATATTTATACTTATGCCTTTTGACTCCCAGAATATCCACGGACAAAAAGTATTTTTCTTCTTTGCTCCCAAGCCACTGCCCAATGTAATCTAGGGCTAATACTATTTCTCTTGGCTCCCAGACTGCTGCTGTCTGGTATCCAGAGATAATATTATTTCTCTTCGCTCCCAAGCCACTGCCCAATGGGATCCAGAGATAATATTTTTCCTCTGGATTTCCATACCGCTGCTGTTTGGGATCCAGTTATCTTCGTTGTTCATTCCCTTTGACTTCCATATCCCACTCAAGTCTATGTATTGGAATTTTCTGACATTGCGTCGCCTCTACCTACTCCTATAGGATACGCGCGTGATGAGGCGTTTATGTGTATGTGACTACCATATCTTACCTAAAGCCTTTAGAATCCCTAGAGTTTCACAATGTTGTCGTATGTTTCTACGTGTTAAGTAGTGTGTCAGAGTAAGGATTTGTATAGAGATCCTATACAAGTTCCAGCAAGAGGGACATAAAAGCTCTTACGCAGCTGAAAACTGATCTTAAACCTTTGAACGCCATCATATTTGAATGAAGTGATCACTCCGACGCCAAGGTCTCAAAAATTGATGTAACGTTTAAACCAATAAAAACAATTCATAATTGACTTTTTTTCATGATCAAAGTAAACTTTCACTTCGACCTTTTTAGTGGTTGTTGGCGTGGTGGGTACGACGACACACGGCCACTTTATAGGCTCTTAGCGTTCAAAGAGTTAAACGTCTGGCAGCTTACCATAAACAATCACTTTTATTCGGGTGGTTAATAGTTTATTTGCCTCAAACTATTTAATATTACGTGGAGATGACATAGAGGCAAATAAAGAAGTGGGAACTATGACAAGAACAACCAATGATATATCCCTCTCTGTCACTCTTATACAATTTAGTATATGACTATCTTACTCGGTAGCGATATTATTATTTGACGTCGTCTCTAGGGTACTCTGAGGTTAGCGTAGTGGCATTTTTTATTTTTATTTTAATATAAATACGAGTATCACTTACAGACTAATCCAACACGTGATACATAATAATAGCTTTCATGCTTTCAAGTAATGTTTATATCCGCTCTTGTCAAGTGAAAATGCACAAAGTACAATATATAACATACTGAGATAGAGATACCAGTGAAATACTCCACATAGATCGTAACGCACGTAAGAACTAACCGCACGAACGCTGCATCTCTGTCACTTCAATATGCAAGTGCGATAGAGATAGCACCCAATGACATCTAGTACAAATAAGTTAAACTAACATTTCTATAGAAAAAATCGTACTTCGAGCTGAAAGGCCACTGTGAAAATTATATCATGTAAAGAATAAGTATAGGTACCTATCATGTACCAAGTTAATGCCAGTTTTACGACCAAACGAATTTTTCGACATACTTGATTTCTGCGTAGTCCTTACGCAATATGGCGATTTTTATCATTGAATAAAATAATAATAATACCTACTCGCACTGTTTGATTATTGTATTCCATTAGTTAACCCAATGCAACTCCTTCGAACTTATCAGTAATAACTAGCACAGATATCAGAATAAGGCCTGAATCACACTGGCGCGGCCTGCGGTGACGGTCAATAGTAAAGGCTGTAGCAGGATAGCCTAGGAAAAACTGCCCCCAGCGATTTTGGGCCGAAACTGTAATCAAACGATGCCTTTTGGGGAGGTTATATTCTGCACAAAGTTTCATCCCTCAGTTACGCCCTGGGGGTGAAAAACATCCGATTAAGGGATGATTCACAGTAGGCCGTTCCGTGTCCGGGCCGGCCCGTTTTCTTCTAGAGAAATACGCCGGCCGTTGCGTTTGCTGTCATAAAAAACGGGCCGGCCCGGACACGGAACGGTCTACTGTGCATCATCCTTAACCCCAAAACTGTTTTAATTATTTTTTCCTAAACTATGAAAGTGACGAATTTCAAATTTTGTACAAATATTAATAATACTAAAAGCTATTTTAAAAAACATATGAACCCCGTAACCATTTAAATTCTTGTAAAAAAAAACAAAAATGAAAAAGAATCAACCTGTATATGAAGTTTGGCTTATGGTACCCACACCATATTTTTTTCAAAAATGAATTAATTTATATTCTACATTATTCAAAAGTTTCATGGACCTACTCCAGAAGGAACATTGCGAAATTAAAATAAACGTACTATTTCGTAGCCACTAATCATTATACTCGTATTATGCTTTATACGAAATGTCTCGGTCCCGAAAATGATTTACAAATATTCTTTGGAGATATTCTTGGGATATGCTACTTAGCAGAGTTGCAAAATGCTGATGGGTCGATTAATATTGAATTTTCAAAAGAACACGATATTCTAAGAATACACATAAAGTCGCGACATATAAATAAAAAAACATATCATACGTTATGTGCCCAATAAAAACGACTATGAAGGTATAAGCGATCACTTTTGTACTTGCCCCAACGGAAACCGAACTGCAGGTTGCTGCTCGCATATAGCTTCAATAATATATTACTTATCCAATGCGAGATATAAATCAAAAATTATAAAACCAGCCGAAATTCTGACTAACATATTTGATTTTACAATTTGACAGTTATTAACGAAGACAGTGATGAAGATTAATTAATAATTGTTTTCTACCTAAAAACTTACTTGTAACATGTAAATACACGAAGCTATGTTAATTATTACCATAATAGGAAAGAGAAAAATGTTATTATAAATACAAATGAGTTTGATTCATACCTCTTTCTTTATCCCCACCTTTTTCAAATCGGGTACGAGCAACGGTCCGATCGCAAGCCATTGTTTATTACTAATGCAAGGCTCTTAGTAGAAGTTCAATAAATAGTACGCACCTGAGAGCCAATACATATTAATTTCGCAATGTTCCTTCTGGAGTAGATCCATGAAACTTTTATATAATGTAGAATATAAATTGGTTCATTTTTGGAAAAAAAATGGTGTGGGTACCATGAGCCAAACTTCATATACAGGCTGATTCTTTTTCATTTTTGTTTTTTTTTACAAGAATTTAAATGGTTACGGGGTTCATATTTTTTTTTAAATAGCTTTTAGTATTATTAATATTTGTACAAAATTTTAAATTCGTCACTTTCACAGTTTAGGAAAAAATAATTAAAACAGTTTTGGGGTTAATCGGGTGTTTTTCACCCCCAGGGCGTAACTGAGGGATGAAACTTTGTGCAGAATATAACCTCCCCAAAAGGCATCGTTTGATTACAGTTTCGGCCCAAAATCGCTGGGGGCAGTTTTTCCTAGGCTATCCTGCTACAGCCTTTGACAGCTAATGACAAGTTTACTATTGACCGCCGCGACTAGGCCTCGCCAGTCTGTGAGAGGCTTAAAGCAGATCCGCTCATTTAAGTTGAACGATTTTCGTACTTCTGATCTATATTAATCACATAGGAAGTTTGAGAGAGACAGATAAGTGATATCTGACAGGTCTTCACCTGTCAGTGTCTCCGCTTTCATAACTTCAAATTGTACTAAACTGACGTTTTGGAACCATATGGGATTTGAAATTTTGGTGTGAATTAAATGAAAACAATTCGTTAACAGCTGACAATGATGGTACTATCTGTCCCGTTCTAACTCATCTTGGTAAACCATAAGGATTCAAAGAGAAAACTACTTGAAAAATCATCATGGTTAACACTACGGATCTGTTGTTATTATGAATCTAAGGTAAGTAGGTTTAAGTAATACTTTTATAGATGACTCCAAACCCAAGTGATAGGTATTACGCTAAAAGTATTCGTAAATATATTTATTATGAGTATCCGAAATCAACAACGTCCAGGTTTTGGATATATAACATAAATTTAAAAATAAATGTATTTACCATCAATCGTACAGAACAGACCTTAAAAACATTGTCAGTACAGTATATCATCGGCCTTATAAACCTGAGTGCTTTTATGCGGCAAACACCGTGCAAACAGCTACTCTATAAACCGACTAAATGCAAGTTTAAATAGACTCCCGTATTTCACATATTGATATATGACAGTTGACAACCTACATGTTTTTAAGGTATATGCCCGAGCCGTCCGTCGAAAGTCCGGCCGGTGGGCATCGGAGCGTTGTTGTAGGTCAACGTGCCGAGTCCGGGCCGGGCCGGGACCGAGCTGCTTCCGAGCCCCGGCCGTAACTAGAACGGCCGTCAATCGTTCGCGTCGACAGATGAGTGACCGAGGCGGCCCGTCACCGTTCCGCTTCCGAGCGACGGCCGGGCCCGGACGAGGCCCGGCCGCGCGACGGCCGATGACGTGCGTACGTAGAAAACGGGCCGGCCCGGACACGGAACGGTCTACTGTGAATCATCCTTAAGGAGCTACATGGGCGGTTCTACAAGGCCCTTACGGGGCTCGACGTAGACCTGCTCGCATCGGTGAACTGGCTACGTTTTGGGGATCTTTTTGGGGAAACTGAAGGTTTTGTCTGTGCAATTGCGGACGAGGTTATCATGACGAACAACTACCGGAAATATATCCTGAAGAACGGTACGGTCGACATTTGTCGGGCATGCCGCCGTCCCGGCGAGTCACTCAGGCATATTATTTCTGGTTGTAGTCATCTTGCTAACGGCGAGTACTTGCACAGACATAACTTGGTGGCCAGGATTATTCACCAGCAGCTTGCTCTTTTATACGGTCTTGTGGACTTCGAAGTGCCGTATTATAAGTACACACCTGCGCCAGTTCTCGAAAATGGTCGTGCAACGCTCTATTGTGATCGATCTGTCATCACGGACAGGACTATTGTAGCCAACAAGCCTGATATCGTGCTGACAGATCGATTGAAGCGCCAGGCAATACTCGTTGACATCACCATACCCCATGACGAGAACCTCGTGAAAGCTGAGAAGGACAAAGTCAGCAAGTACCTAGACTTGGCACATGAGGTAACCGCCATGTGGGATGTTGGTTCAACGATTATTGTCCCGATAGTCGTCTCTGTGAACGGTCTAATAGCGAGGAGTCTCGACCAACATCTCAAGAGACTCTCGTTAGATGGCTGGGTCAAGGGTCAAATACAGAAGGCGGTACTCCTGGACACGGCGCGGATAGTCCGGAGGTTCCTCTCTCTGTCGCCCTAACCACCGGTAGCTTAGGCTCGCCTCGCTGCCGGCGGCACCCTAGGTTAGGTTTTTTATAATGAACTAGCATTTGCCCGCGGCTTCGCCCGAGTACTAAGCGAAATTTTTAACCATCTACAAAAAACAGGTTTGTATGTTTATCCACGATTATCTCGCGTTTGGCTGAACCGATTTAGATGCGGTCTCCAGAAAAGTAGTTGTTACATTCTGGGGGTTTCGGTATACGAAGTTTGGTGATTGTGATTCATTAACAGATGAACAGATGAAAAGTCAGTATACATTCTGAGAACCGGCAAACTGTCGAATTTCATTTGATTTTGGCAAAAATAAGGATCGAAACCTATTATCATACATTTCTGAGAGACCGAAGGGGAAAGGGCCGATGAAATAAAAGCATGTCTTAAATGGCCCTTAGTAAAAGTATCTGTGTAACACCAATAGGTCTGATAACGACCAAGCAGCGCGCAGCGGTCAAAAACTCTGGTCCTTTGAAGAACAGAAATACGGTTAATTCAATATCACGTGTAACATTTATTTTTCCTAAAATTTAATTTATTAGGTAGGTTTAGCCAGTTCCCATTGGATCATCCAAAAAGAAAATTTGGCCTCACTTCCATTCGCACTCCTTACTGTCAGTTCGTCTGTTACAACCAAGTTGCTTTTACTGGACCGATTGAATTGCAATTTGGCACAAACTATCAAGAATTTAGAGATCGCCGCGTGCGGTGTGCGAGGTTAAGCAATGTGGGCGCAGGTAAGTTCTTGGATGGGTGACCGCTTTGAGTGGTTACTAACTGACTCTCGTGCTTTGGAAGGCACGCTAAGCCTTTGATCTCGGCTGCAATCGTTTAGCCAAGTTAGAGGCCTTCGAGCGGCTTGCGAACTTCTAACAGTCAAGTTGCCCACTCACTTGACAAAGGGGGGTCGAAGTTGCACCACGTACCCACCGTTACGTATCTATTTTCATTTACTACTTATTTTAATTTAGACGCTTAGAGACCATGTACATCTCTAAGGACTTAGGAATAATGGACGCTCAGAGACCATATACATCTCTGAGATATTAAATTTATTGTATATACTTTTGTGTATTCGGACAGAGACCGTATATATAGGTCACTATTTTTTTTTTTTATATTATATATTATAAGTTAATTTTAATTGAATATTGTGAGTTTGTTAATCACTATAGTTTTAAAATCATTATTATTATTGTCTACTTTTTTTTAGTTCTGCAATTCTGTTTTGAAAACATTATAATTATCATTGTCAATTTATTTAATTGTATAATTCATGTGTTGACTTCTAAAAGTGCCCTTGTGGCCTATTTGCAGAATAAAATTTTTGATTTTGATTTTTGATTTCGTGACCCCTGGGTGGTGCTAAAAGTGCAACAGAAACTGGCAATCTCACGGTTCGTAAATAAATGCCACACGATTAAAAAAAATCTAAAGGTTGATTACATTGACACGCTTGCCGGCGTTCCGCAAGGTGGCGTGTTGTCGCCTCTTCTTTTCTCTATTTTCATTAATTCCATTACGAGCAATATCTTCTCATCTTATCACCTTTATGCCGACGATCTCCAAATTTACTCTCAGGGTGCATTAAGCGATCTACCTCAGTTGATTCTCTCCACTAATAATGATCTGGCACGCATTTCGGACTGGAGTAGGCGCTACGGTCTCAAAGTCAACCCGAGTAAAACTCAAGCTATAATTATAGGTAGTCCTAAGCTCATGCCTCGGGTCGTTGTTGGTACTCTACCGCCCATCATGTTTGACGGTGTTGTAATTCCCTATTCTCACCAAGTGAAAAATCTTGGCATTATCTTGGACCGCACTTTATCTTGGATACCTCAGGTGAGCGAGGTCAGCAGGAAAATGTTTGCTTCTGTGGGATCACTCCGTAGACTTCGTAACTTCTTACCGCTCGCCACTAAAACTGCGCTTGCTCAATCTCTTCTTCTCCCTATCCTAGATTACGCCGACATTTCCTATCTTGATCTTTCTGAGGAACAGCTAAATAAACTTGAGAGGCTTCAAAATCTTTGCATCAGGTTCATATTTGGCTTGCGCAAGTATGACCACGTCTCCAGCTTTCGTTCTCAACTCAAGTGGCTTCCTATTCGTCTTCGTCGTGATTCGCATATCCTAGCTCTTCTGTATAGTGTACTATTCAACCCAACCACCCCTGCGTATCTCAAAGAGCGTTTTAAGTACCTCTCGTCCGTGAGATCTACTCAAAACAGACTTCTTGCTCCACCATCTTCTTCTTCAAAATTTTACAACAAATCTTTCACTTTTCAAGCTGTTCGGTTATGGAATGCTCTGCCGTTAGATATTAGATGTGCCAAGTCTCTGCCCATTTTCAAAAATCTCCTGAGACAACATTACTTGTCACTCTCTTAGCTTGTATTATCTTTGTAGCTATATATTTATGTAGTTATGTATGTATATATTTATGTAGTTATGTATGTATATATTTATGTAGTTATGTATGTATATATTTATGTAGTTATGTATATATATATATTTATTAATGTATTGTATTAATAGCTCTATATATTAGCCTAGATGTATGTGTCATTCTACCTCTCTTGCTTTATCTTAGCACTACCTGTTGTTAATTTTTCTTTTTGTTTTCATCTCCTGCTACCCAAAGGTTGTCTGGAAGAGATCGCTCTATAGCGATAAGACCGCCTGTTGTTACCTATTAGTTTTTAAGGATTATCTTGTAAGAATTTCTGTTTGTGGTGCAATAAAGAATATATTATTATTATTATTATTATTGAAAAAAAATATCGAAACCTCTATGTCGTTTTTAAAAGCAAATCCATAGATACACCACATGCCTATATAGTAACATAAAACTTTTTTGCATACAGGCAAGTATGGAGTGACAAATTTTACCTCAGATTCGTATTAAGAGACCTCTCGGACGCTCAGATATAGATTTTGAACGAAATCGGGACGAAATAAAAGAAAATCAATATGGCCGCCACTTTCACAAATTTTACCTCGGTGAAATTTTAAAATCATTGTTGTTTTCGTAATCAGCTACCCGATAAACCATAAAAACAATACCCATATCGATGTTCGGAATTTGTCACCACCTTTCCCCCTTTTAAGGGTTGATTGCTCAAAAAACCTGAAACACATGTTTACTCATTTATCAGTAGAAATACTCCTGTGAAGTTGCGAATAAAACAATTCAACTAATCTTTATTCCCCATACAAACTTCGGACCCCCATTTCACCCCCTTAGGGGTTGAATTTTCAAAAAATCCTTTCTTAATGCACCTCAAGACCTTATATGGAACCTACATACTAAATTTGGAATCTCTAGAACCAGCAGTTTGCGCTGTGCGTTGATATGTTGGTCACTCAGTCAGTCAGTTATTTCTTGAAATTTGGCACAAACTTTCAAAAGTTTTCATGTCCACAATATTAAATTTCAAAACCGATGCCATTTTCGTAATTAACGTCCCAAAAAACCATAAAAACGACACCCATATTAATATTTAGACATTTCATCCCCTCGCACCCCAACAGGGGGATGGTATTTCACGTCCTCCACGTGAGATTTTAAAATCATTGTTGTTTTCATTATCAGCGACCCGGTAAATCATAAAAACAATACCCATGTCGATTTTCAGAATTTGTCACCACCTTTCCCCCTTTTAGGGGTTGATTTCTCAAAAAACCTGAAACACGTATTTACTCATTTATCGTTAGAAATACTCCTGTGAAGTTTCGAATAAAATAGTCCAACTAATCTTGTTTCCCCATACAAACTTCGGACCCCCATTTCACCCCCTTAGGGGTTGAATTTTGAAAAAATCCTTTCTTAGTGCACCCCTAGACCTAATAAGGAACCTACGTGCCAAATTTGGAATCTCTAGGACCAGCGGTTTGGGCTGTGCGTTGATATGTCAGTCAGTCAGTCAGTCAGTCAGTCAGTCAGTCAGTCAGTCAGTCAGTTTCTTCTTTTATATATTTAGATTTATAATTTGTATGTATATTTTTATATTTTACTTGTATAAATTTATTGTATAAAATCTAACTTAAGAAAAAGAAATAAATAAGGTGAATAATAATAAATTCATTTATTTCGACCAACTGGGATCATATCACAATACAATACAATACATTCCATTACATTATATTTGACTAGATTAATACATTATAAACTTTATACTATAGGATTAAGGCTAGGGTTCGGTGTAGTTGAAGATAAATGCCCACATTATTTATGTAGTCATTTACCCCCAACCGCCTTCGCCGTTTACTAGGATTTGTTTGCCATTACATGAATCATATAACAGTGATTCAGGTAATAGCAATCAAATTTCTCTGCGAATGCCTTCAGGATGCTATTGGGACTAGAACGGACCCTGCGCACCAGGGATGTGCATCGTTTCGTCATTGTGGTATAGAAGCAATCTACCCTGGCCTCCGCGAACATCCCTGACGCGCTACAGAAACGGGGTAGCCCCATCAACATCCTGAAGGCATTGTTACATTGTACACGAAGGGCGCTGTACTGTTTTCGCGTATAGTTTGTCCATAGGCTTGCTGTATAAAAGGTGGTGCACAAGGCTCTAAATAGTGACAGCTTAGCTTCAACAGAGCAGCGGGCAAACCTATGGGCCACCATGTTCGCCCTAACAGACAACGCCCTCCGCTCCCGCTCTATGTCTGCGTCGTCTTTCAGGTCAGAGGTTACCACGTGTCCCAAATATTTAAAATGAGTAACCCTGTTTAGCGGCGTTCCGTACAACGTAATAGGAGGCACAGGAGGTACATCTTTGCCTCTGGCCTGAAATAACATACATTCGCTTTTTTAACATTATATATCAAGCCGTGACTAAGCGCATACTTTTCACACACGTCTAGAAGCTTGGACAGTCCACAAGGGGAGGCACTAAGCAGTGTTTACACAAATGTCATTGATGTGGCATCCGGCATGAGTGCTGCTGAGCTCCTCCAGGAGTGCGTTATAGGGTGTACCCTGCTTATAGTTTCGCCATGTCCGTCTGTGTGTATGTCTATCCGAGGCTTTGCTCTGTGATTGTTAGTGCTAGAAAGCTGCAATTTGGTATGGATATATAAACCAATAATACTGAAAAATTCGTAAAATAAAATTTTAAAATAAATTAAGGGTACCTCCCCTACAAGTAAAGTGGGGATGAATATTTTTTTTTGCTTTACCCTTGTGGGGTGTTGTTGGATAGGTCTTTCAAAATGAATAGAGGTGTTCATTAAACATGTTTTGATAAAGTGAATATTTTTGGAAATATTTACTCCAAAAGAAAAAAAAATGTGTTTACCCCTCTAACTTTTGAACTATGGCTCCAAAACATATAAAAAAAAAACATATAAGTAAAGTTGAATAAAGACTTTCAACGAAAATTATAGCGGACATGATCAGTAAAGCCATTTTTGATTTATCGTAAAAAGCCTTCTTTTCTTAGTAAAAGACGTATGAAACGCTGCGAAGTTATTCCCTTTTGCTAAAATATTATTGATTTTTTAAATCAAGTTCATTGGGCAACTACACTGAGCATAGCCAGACATGCACTTGGTCGATTTTTAATTTAATTTAAAAGATAATATTATTATATTCGTATTTGTTGCGCACCTGGCCGCTTTTGTTCTTTACGTATATAATATTTTAATAATGACTAAATGACTGTTGTGTTCTGTGTCCAACCGGCGACTGTCGTACTTTTTATCAGTCTGCTGTCAGCTTGGACTGATCATTTAGCCGTGTATGGTCGAGCATTCTGGCATCAGTCAAAATACTAATTAGGCTCAAGACTGAACTGACGCCAGAATTAGCGTGTAACCGATGACTTAATATCTCCCATCTTACACCGTGCACCGCGCAGGTACCGTCTAATCTAAGGTTTGAACTTTTCTGAGTTAGCTCAGAGCTTTGATCCAGGTGATTGGCTATTTACTAGACTAGTGGAGTCCAGTTTGAAAGTCGAATTGAGATAGGAACAGGATCGAAATCAATGGCAGTTGATGTCGTGCAATAAAACTTTGTCGTTTCTCGAAAAGTCAAGTTTATTTTGAACCCGCAATAAACATATCTAAAAAAGTCCTCATTTTACAAATATTTTATTTCAATTTTATTTAGTATTAGTTTTAATTTAGTTTTATTTTAGGTCTAGTTTAAGTTGTTTATCTATTGTTATTAATATAAGTTTCTTTCTTAATCAATTAAACTTATTTATATTTTTAATAAAAAAAAAGTTACTCAAATAATATTGCGTAACGCAATAACGCATACCATTCCTCAAGTTTATTTCGAAAAGTCAAGTTTATTTTGAACCCACAATAAACATATCTAAAAAAGTCCTCATTTTTCAAATATTTTTTTTTATGTTTATTTAGTATTAGTTTAAAAAAAATGTTACTCATACAATATTGCGTAACGTATACCATTCCTCACCCCCCAGCGGTTTGTGTGGGTATAACGTCGGTTTCTTAACATTCTTCTAATTCTGACGAACAATAATGCTATAGCCCTGTGTCATGAACATTATGCCTATAGATAGACAGGGCTTAATACGGAGAGTTTAGTTAGTAAAATCTGAATTCTTAATATGTTTGGGAGGAAAGGAGGCAATACCCCTTCCCAACCCTTCACAAGGAACGATCGGCAAGCATGGTAACAAGGTATTATTGTTTTGCCATATTAACGTTGCTAGGCGTATTTTGATATTGAGTTCCTGAGTAATTTTGTATCCATTTAATAAGGATTTTGAATATGAAATTATATTTAGTTCCCGCCGTACTCCTTTTGTTAGTGTTTTAAATAATGTTAATAAATTATTAAACCATGACCAGTCTTACATATCTGCAATCATGTTTAAATTTTAGCAAGTACCATATCGGCCGAAGGACGTTCTCTGTTGGATATAGGCCTCCCCTAATTTCATGGGGGGTAATTGCCATAAACGCCACGCTTGGCATGCGATCGCAGTATCTCCACCGCACTCCTGGGAAGCTGCTGCCTATCCCCCGGTCTTGGTCGTAGTTTTAGGACAACCCGGGTCTCTAGATTATTGTTCCCTTTCCACCACCACTTTAGGTAGTGACGCTGGCCTACGAAGCTGGTGGTCCCGGGTTGGAATCCCGGTCGGGCATTTATTTATGTGATAAGTGCGAATAATTGTTCCTGAGTCTTTGACGTTTTCTTTGGATTTATCTATATATGTAAGCACGAAATACAATAGTAGCCTTATTACCTGTAGTACAAGCTTTTGCTTGGTTTGAGACTAGGTAGATACAGTACAATACAAATCCTCTTTATTGCACAACCCACACCAATGAATTAGTTACAAACAGAAAGAAAACAGCAACATGTAAGTAGGTAGATATGTGTAAGAGGGCAAATTTTTTATATTAATAATTTTGCGCATGGTATTACTACGGTGGTAGTTTATTGACGTTCATAGGTGCATGTAATATGCCTAATTTGAAGAATAAACTACTTTTACTGCGCAAACGTAATACTGAATGTATTTCGTCAAGTGAGGAATCTCACATTAGTAAACTCACGTCAAATAACAAAATATCTATCATAATATCGCACCCGCCCCGCAAAGTTTGTTAAGTTTTTATGCAATTATGGTGGCAGATGACTGATGAGCTTACGGCCTGCCCAATGGCAAGCAGATGGTGTAGCCTAAGAACGCTTGCGACTTCATAAGTACAGTCAAAGGCGCCAACATAACATTTATATATTTATTCATCTTATTCCATTGAAATAAGGCCCTTAACTGTATACATATTTATGCCATCGACTGTTCCTATCCCAAGCACGCCGTTGACCAGACCACCAAAAAAATATACCAGAAGGAAAATAACTAGAAACCAGAATAAAAAACACCCGAACATCCTCAGGAGCTCTGTCTGGCGACCTTACACCACCAGGAACACAACATCTAAAGAGCAAATACAGTTGGCATCAAAACTAGTTAGCACATATTCCGTTATAATAAAGAAAAAGAGTTTGACCTTTTCATGCGTAGCTACTTCTGATTCTGACTGTAGTTACCTTGTTCAAAATATCTTTTGTTGATATTGACATTGATCCTTAGGGTTCTCTCTGCTTTTGTTAGAGAGGGGACATATATTGCGACATTCGGAACGATTCTCTCGTATTAAATGAATTGATCAAGAATCGTTTAATGAAATTCGTAATATTCAAACTAGGTGGATACAAAGGTGGTTCAAACGACCGGATAGTTTTCAATGTTCAGCAGTAAAGGGCAAGCAATTAAACCGGTGAGACAGGAAGGTCGCGACCGAGGCCAAGCCATGAATCAAGGCGATAAGCGGTGCTATTCATGGCCTGGCTCGACTTACTTCATCGCTCACCTGTAGTATAACTTGAAACTGGTAAAAAATAAATAGGTAACAAGTAAATTAACAAAAACACCGACTCCAAACTTTTCCATACTCACACTCGGCTCTTCCTGCTATATAATTTGAGGATTTGCCTCGATTTTCCCAAGATCCCGTCATCGGATCCAGACTTGGTGACAATGGGACCAACTAGAAAACATTCCCGTTCAAACAAAATCATTTTTTTCGAATCGAATCGAATTACACGGAGACTAGTGTCCACTAGTCTCCGTGTAATCGGAGAAAATACATTAAAAAAAATATTCCTTCTTCTTTAAGTCGGTTATAAAAGTTAGGAAAGCCGCTCTTGCAAGTAGTTCTGTTAAAAAATGTGGTTGAGCGCTCTGTAACCAATTCCGTTTGCAAAGGATTTTTGATAACTAGAAAAAAATTAGACTCAAAGTATCCATATTATTATTTGTTACTAAGTACAAACAAATAAAAAGTAAGTGTTAGTAGTGCAATGCCTGAACCTCAACATCGGGATATCCAAGTGTTCTTTCAACATCTTTAGGATACTACCTATTATCGAGCCTCTTGCGTATGATGGCATGAAAGCCATCAAACATGCCTATGGCACACACAGCACTGACGAGGCAGCTTGAACATCATCCTAAAGCTACTATTGTTGTATTGCACTCGCAACGCGTTATACCTAGACGCGCTTTGTATGTAACCCATAGACTGGACGTGTAGAAAAAACCCACAAATTTATTATTTTATATGGTTATATTTTTCCTGTAATGTTTACATCAGTATTAATTATATGTAATTTACGCTTGGTACGCTTTGGAGGGACTTACCGCACGTATTAGAATATTAAAAAATTGAAAAATTAATACGTTCAAAATATCGAAATTTAAAATAGTGTACGAACAATATATTCTATTTTTTTATATCGACGATGTTTCTATTTTTATTATATCGACGATGTTTTTACTTTTATTACATCAAATGTCTACAATATGTACAAATGCCGAACGATTAAAAATCGAACATACAAAATATCGACAAAGTGTCAAAAAAATTGGAATCACAATTTATCGACGGCTAAATTAGTTATAGGTTATATGAGCGAACAATCTAAATATCCAATAAAGTGTTTTCTAGGTGCTCTACTCGTACAAGTGAATATTGAATAACTTCATTGATTTCAAGCTTAAAGAGTTCAATGTACAAAAATTTACCCCGACATACTTTTTATTCTACTTCTTATAAGGACAGTTTTAATGTTTATTTAAGATATTTTCTCAGGGCGAGCTCTTACTTCGCTCAGAGGCTGAGCTTGACTGCCCAACAAGGAAATGCGGCGAAAGTTCTGGAAACGATGCCCCGGGCAACTTGAGGTTGTGTTAAGGGTGGGGAAATTTGTGTTATTAAAAGTAATTAATTAATTAATTGAGTAGGTACAATAATGAACATGTAAATTGTAGAATATTATCCTAATCAATATTAAGACACGTTACACATTCAATATGTATAAATATTAATTAAGAATTAATTTGTCTGCCTTAACATCGCATTTCAGCAAAACGCTGACAAGACCTTAATTTTTATCTTGTTCGCCCACTAATGGTAGCTCGATATGCCGTGCGCGTACGTTTCTATTTTGTGTGAATTCCGAAATAAATGTACTTAGTTATGGACTTAATTATGTCTCGATTTTAATTAATTCCATTGTATGACGAAAGTTAGCCCCATAAATTGTATACAAAATTAGGTTATCCACTACAGACAACTTTTTGTAATTCTAGGTGAAGTGCAAAAAATAAATCAGCAAACTGATCATTTTAATAAGAAAACATAATGTACACGTATAATATGGATCAGCAGAATTCATAGTATGATCGTGATACAACTGTATCATTAATTATCACCCTGATTAAAAAAAAATAAAGATCAAGAACTGTTTAAGAGAGATTTTCTTACGTGACTTTACTTTTTTTTTGGAGCCGAATTTTCAAGACTGTGTTTTAGAGACAGCGAACTTTTAATTACTAACGCAATGGCTCCAGCGCCCAAAATCAAAAACTAATATTTACTATTGCAAATAGGTCACAAGCACACGGTTACATGTGAAAAAGTTTTTTTTTTTAATAAAGTCACACAATAGGTAATGATAATTTCAAAATGTTTGATTAACAAGATCAAATGTCATTAAACGATAAAAAAATACAAGACAAGGAATTGTACGTTGCAAATTTAGGAAACTTAGCAAAACGCATTTATTATTTTAACAGCTTTTCGGTGAAGGAATACGTCGCGAGAAAGTTGCTCTACCCCAACTAGATCTAGTTTTCCCTCTAGGTCAGAAGGTCAGATGGCAGTAGCTTTCGATAAACTAGCGCCGAAGTTCAATCTTGAGATAAGAAGCCGAAACGGACCACGGGATCCTTTAGGGTCCAACCGCGAGTGTGGTAGGAGAATGACCGACAATAATAATGAAGCCTGATTTTTTTTCCGACTGCGGCGGCAGGCGTCGTACACTGGCCCACCTCAAGCGTGAATAAGCGTTGTGAATATCAGATGAGATATCATCGCTCCACGGCTGTTTGCCCACTGCAGTGGCCCTGGTCGAGTGCGTCATTGGGCAAAGGTTCTGCAGGGGTTCTTGAAACTAATAGTTGTGCAATCTTAGGCGACTTCTTGAGTTGACTGGGCGGGATCAGGTTGTGTTATTTTCCTTTGACGTGAGTGTACTGTACCTTATTATGAGCGTGTTGTCGACACTTTACACCATTGCAGGATTTGTTGTGTTGACAGTTTAATTTAAATCAAAGCAGCGCATCCTCGGGACTTCTGGTGACCTTACCTATTGACTACTCGAACCCGACATAATATAAGTATGTACGTAGTCATGTACTTACCATGTTAAGCAATGTCGAGCGAGGTCAGTCCTTGGATGGGTGACCGCTTTGAGTGGTTACTAACAGAGCGCTCCCGTGCTTTGGAAGGCACGTTAAGCCGTTGATCCCGGTTGCTGTCTATGATAGCAGTCGTTAAGCCAAGTTAGAGGCCTCCGGGCGGCTTGAGAACTTCTAACAGTCAAGTTGCCCACTCACTTGACAAGCCTAATCCTAATAAGGTCTGGTTTCTCCCTCGGGTTGGAAGGTCAGATGGCAGTAAAAATTGGTGCCTACGCCAATTTTCGGGATGGCTGGGGTCCGCTACCCCAGGCATCCTTTAGGATGCAACTGTACTGGGAATAACGCTAGGAGAATGGACTAGGTTCATCAAATTACTAAAATATGGTACCAAGCAGTTTGAATTTAAAATAACAATATCAATAAACATTTTTCTTTCACAAAATATATAGGTATTACCCTAAATAATTTTAAAAACGAAATTCTTAATGGAATAAATCGCTTTTTGAATTATTTTATCAAATATCGTATGATTCCTGTACATTAACATATAAGGCGAGTTCCTGATTTGTCGTTGCAAAGCAGTACGATATAAAAAAACTATCAGTTGTAACAACCCCTAGGGGAGGAAATTAATGAAAACTTATGGAAAGTCAAGGAAAAGTCTAGCTGAAAGCCTACCTAAAACTTCCCTAAAGTTCCTAAAGTATACCTAAAGTTTTATACTTACTTTACCAGAAAATCTGAAAACCAGGATTTTCCTCAAGTTGCTAATACCTACTGAAGTTCTAAAGCTTTTATTAAAGTTTCTCAGATCTAAATGATTGGGTTCCTACTATAGGGAAAGAAAATAAATCAAACAAAAAGTTGAGAGAGAGAAAATAAACAAACAAAACATTTATTTAATAAAAATGAATTTACTCTAAACTCGAATCTAATAAAGTCCGGGGAGAACTTTATTAGACATCCGCTTGATTACTAGGCCAACCTAGACAAGGGAAAACAAGCGGACACACAAAAACCCTTGTTGCCATAAAGCTAATGCAATTAACATAATAACAGACAAATTATTTACATAAATTATGAGTAATTCTTGTTAATTACAATATCATAAGAAACACTAATAATTGAAAGATTAATGGCATGATCATCTAGTGACATATTTAAGACCTTGTTATAAACGTAGTAACCATAGTTCACTGAGGTGTGAGAGATGTATAAACAATTGAGAATTGGACAATGTTTAAACAATATTACAACAACCTAAAATTAGGATAAGCTTGCCTAAATGAATAACAACAATATCTTATAATATCCTATGAATAATCAATTACTAACCATGAACACAATATTATGAAACCTATAACAAACATACTAGAGATTAAAACATTATCATGAGAATAATAAAAGCAATAAAACAACACTCTTAAGAAGTATTTCTAAATTATCAACAATGCTATATGAACCAGAACAAGTGTAGAATCTAACCTACTATTTAAATACGGTCGTTGGCTGTGTGATCAGTAAAGGCTTAAATAAATTGCTTGGAATTAAATGAAGGCAAGTATAAATGATCCGAAGTAGTCATGTAGTACCTAGAAGATTAAGTGTTTGGAAAAAATGGTAGAAAATAGTTAATGGAGCAAAATAAGTTATTGCAGCATATATAGTTAAACGTGGTAGCAGATAAACGTAGGTAAATTCCTGTGAAACATATAGTAAGAAAAACCTTAAAACTAAATTTGCTAAGTCGAGATAGCATTAATGTTTCCTACAAAATAGGATATAACAGGTAAAGTCTGGCTTCTTACCAAATATGGCGTAAATCTCAATCTAAAAGATATGAGAACATTGTAAATATAAAATAGCTGATTGCACGCAACCATAAAGCCACAGTTCCTCATAAAAGTACCATGCATAAGTCATATAAACCACCAAGCCATTTCTGGACATGATGAGGCAACTATGTCGAGGCAGAAGTCTCGCGAAGGAACCTGAGCCTCAAGCTAGCCGCTTGGATATGTCCCTACCTAACACCTAACACGAGCAATCAGGGTATCCTCGCAGGTGGTACAGGCACAAGGCACATGACCGAGACTATGAGAGTTATGTGACAATAGCGCCTGATGAATGAACATATACATGGCAATAATAAGAGCGTAGCCCATAATATTATGAGACCAGCCATTTTATAATGCATAAAAGCATAGGCAAAGTAAACAACTGTGATCTAAATTAGAAGCCAGTGGGAATAAATGCATAAAGCATAAGTAGTACATACTACTATGATCCACAGATCAGCTGAAATATAAATATATTATAGTGGCACTTTACGAAGGAGGCCTACGTCCAGCAGGGGACGTCAATCAGATCATATGATAATGATCAATCAATGTTACACAACTGTGATCTGAATTAGAAGCCAGTTGGAATAAATGCATAAAGCATTAGTAGTATAAACTACTATGATCCACAGATCAGCTGAAATATAAATATATTATAGTGGCACTCTATAAAGGAGGCCTACGTCCAGCAGGGGACGTCAATCAGATCATATGATAATGATCAATCAATGTAACACAACTGTGATCTGAATTAGAAGCCAGTTGGAATAAATGCATAAAGCATTAGTAGTATAAACTACTATGATCCACAGATCAGCTGAAATATAAATATATTATAGTGGCACTCTATAAAGGAGGCCTACGTCCAGCAGGGGACGTCAATCAGATCATATGATAATGATCAATCAATGTAACACAACTGTGATCTGAATTAGAAGCCAGTTGGAATAAATGCATAAAGCATTAGTAGTATAAACTACTATGATCCACAGATCAGCTGAAATATAAATATATTATAGTGGCACTCTACGAAGGAGGCCTACGTCCAGCAAGGGACGTTAAACAGATCATATGATGATGATCAATCTATTACCTCGTACCCAAATATTGTGAAAACAAGACAAAGCTGTTACTATTCAGGTTTAGTGTCCAAATCGAATCATACAGTCATCCCATAAGCTAAGTATCACTACTGAGTTATGCAACCGCAAAGCCTCAGCATTGACCAGCGTTCTCACGACAGCAAGGAGTTTTGCTCGAGTCTTCAATAGACTGTATCGCCGTTGAACTTTCACATCCCATCTCGCCCATATAGTAGAGTATATAAGGGTACATATATATTGGGGTCTTTAATGATCAGTTTCAGCAAACGGCAATACAGGTTTCTCGCCGGACGGATCTAAAAGGTCTTGTAAGAATCAAAGATTCCGACAAGCAGTAATAGAATCCGTACCTAACCGGGTCAGCAGCCCTTTTCAAAGCCCGTCCCGTGGATTCAGACCAAAGAAGAAAGCCTGTCGTTAAGAATCTGTAAAGACTGTCCCTAACACCCATTGATGATCGTATTTCATCGATCTGGAGAAAAACCGTTCTTTAGCAAAATAGTTATTATTAAGTATATTTGGGTACTACATGTACAACCAAATCCTCTCGTCAGAGACTGGAACAAGCCACACATTATCGTATCAAACGATTGGCAGTCCAGGCTGTGACGTTACCTCATTGCTGGAAATAGCCACGGATAAGGTCCATTGCGGCCAGTTCCAACAACTACAATAAAATCAAAACCTTTTGTCATAGGCTGGAACAAACCATACTTAATCGTATCAAACGATTGGCAGTCCAAGCTGTGACGTTACCTCATTGCTGGAAATAGCCACGGATAAGGTCCATTGCGGCCAGTTCCAACAACTACAATACAACCAAAACCTTTTGTCATAGGCTGGAACAAACCATACTTAATCGTATCAAACGATTGGCAGTCCAGGCTGTGACGTTACCTCATTGTTAGAAATAGCCACGGATAAAGTCCATTGTGACCAGTTCCAACAACTACAATAAATTAGTAGTAAAATATGTCAGTTGGTAGACTGATATCGAATACTGAAACAGTATCTACTCGTAAGACGAGTAAGTATAAATATGTATATATCGTATAGGGTGACGTCATAATGATGAAAATATTAACGTAATGTGAATTACGTGTGACAGACTATGCTGTAATTGGAAATCAAATTCCATCAAGATAAATAAGTCAAGATCACTCAAGACATTTGTCGTACGTGAAATATGGTTGTAAGACAAAATCAGATCACACAGCCAACGATAGCATAGGCCTGTTGTAAAGGCAACATTAATTATGATATTTAAATTGCCAGAGAACATAAATAAGTATCATAGATTGAATAATACAATCAGAATAATGATGAAGATATTGACGTAATATTAATTACGTAGTAGACAGATTTGCAATTGGAAACCAAGTTCCATCAAAGATAAATAAACCAAGATCACATAACGCAACGGTAGCATTTCGGCTTGCTATAAAGATAATATCATTTATGCCATTTAAATTGCAAGAGAATATAAATAAGTACCATAGCTCACACAGTCAGAAAGTTTTGCGAAACTTAGAAAACCATCCAAGGATCTCTTCATCTGTGCGTTTACAGCCGTATTCTTCAAAGCCGTCATGCCGGAACAATTCCCATTTGCAGTTGTTGAAGCCTTGACCAACCAGCTCGATGTTGCAGCACATCTTCGTGACCGTCTTCTGGCAGTGGTAAGGAAAGCCGTTGATTGCCACTCAGGGTTGTAGGAGATAACCCAGAGATAGAATGGTATGGTGTTCAGAAACTCCCTCACAGGTTGAGCATTGGAGGTATGGCAGATCGTCATGGTACAGGTGTAGTTTGCGATGGTCTTCATTGGTAGTCAGTTGTTCGCAGCGCTGGAAACTTCTGGTAACATATGGTAATGTGCGCAGGAACGCCGTTGGATATAACGTTTGATGGATGCTTGGCGGATGTCACATTGTCATGGCACAGCAGTAGATTGATGGTGGCCTGGATCTGGTCTTCGATTATCCACATGGTATCTTCTGAATATCATTGATGTGGCTGGCACGCTATCCTTCTCTTAAAAAGGTTTCATTTCGCAAAACCTTCCAAACGCCCGAACTATGGCATAGAAATCTACTAGATGTAATAATCAATTGAATGTTAAACACTAATTGAACCCTAATTATTTAACTACCTACATTAACACAACCAGTACCCTTCACTAATAATGCAAAACCAAATGTTAACCGCAAAACCTATGAAAATATACAAAACCTATTCAAGAATCCGTAATGAATGCGTTGGATATTATTAGTTATATTTATCGTGTATAATTTATAAATTGTAATAAAGTTCAGGCAAGGTTATAGAAACAAAATACGTCTAGACACCTAAATCATCCAAATATTTTAAAGGAGATCAATTCAATACGAAACGCATAACCACACTAAGTATATCACGAAATGTAAATCAGGCGATACGTATAATATAACATTATAATATGATACGCCCAAAACACATCAAAACATTAACAAATTTCGTAACATTAAAATAACACTGATCCAATACTATAATCAACATGAACATTACACACACATTATTATAATTTTATCCTATAAAGATATCCTACAATCCTCAAGTCAGTAAAGAGTCTGTAACGCGCCCGTGATTCCTCTGGAATCGCAAGCACCTACATGTAACCGTGTCTGCTTACCATCAAGCAAGACGTAAGCCTGTTTGCTACCGTCATTGTATAAACAGTATAAATAATTTATAATTTATGATCAAGGCATAATAGTTAAAAGTATAAAATTCGGTAATAACCAGCTCGTATGAATAGCACCTACGCATCTCAATAAATGAAATAGTACACACAAAATCCGCCACCGTAATTTGGTAAATAATTAGCATGCACAATAAATGTAGGCCAATTAAAAGACAAGTTATTTATTATATCGGGTAGTAATCAAACGCCGCCGAAGTACCTCTCATATAGCAAATATATAGATAACGCAGTTGTTAAATAAGACAATACGACACTCGATAGAATAAAATGCATCTCTAATGGAGAAAGTGATAAACTGCAATCCTATTATCATCTGTTTACGGGAATGTGACATGCTTTATCGAATCCTCATACATATCTTCCACCAGAGAGTTATCTGGCCAGGTAAATATATATAATTAACCACATATAGTCTCCGGACTCGTCCGTATCGACAAATATGGTTCGATTATTGATAAAGCACGTCAGAAATTAACAATTTAAAATTACGAGGCTACGCTAATCCCGAATCACCATACATACCTAAATCTAGGGGGTACCCTAGCGAGATAAATATGTATAGAGAACCATCTTACTCTCCGGACTTGCTCCGTTACGAGAAATATGGTTTGATTCTTGGATAAGCAATACCTTCATAACGTCTCACTTCAGTAAAACAAAATTAATAAAGGAAAACGAACTTACGCTTGTGGTTTATCTAGTCAAATAACGGAACACTAATGTATCACCAATATTTGCTATACGAGGTTTTAAGACATTCGCTGACAAAGGAATCCCTGTGAACAGAAAGGATTATTCACACACATCCTAAATATCCTACCATAATGAAAACCCTACAAGAATCCCTAGCCTAGACACTACACTTTAAACGACTCACAATGATACTCCTGAAGCACCAAGACTACTGTTTCTCGTTGCTCTGGTGAAGGCAAAAGTCCCCTAAAAACGTTGTGAATCTCCTTATATACCCCCTTCATCCGATCATCAGCGCCACCAATATCACGCGATCACTATGTTTTTCCGTAAATTTGGAGGGAACGATTCTCATTGGTTTTCAACCTAAATCTGAAATACTATTGGTTGACAAAACTCGCAAGTTCTCCTACTCGACACCAGACACCTCCACTCTCGCTATTCCTTTTAAAACCTCACTAAAATAAAAAGTCACCTATACAGAAACAATTGCTTACTTTATCATACATTTCATTTTAGTTGGGTAATCATAAAGTCAGGCGCGAGTCTACCCGCTCAAGCCGGCTCGGCAGCTATTGTTATTCAATTAATAACTTCCATCAGCGAGACTCACAGCCCACGCCTAGTATATCTTGACACCGAGATCCGTACTAAGAACTCATAGTCGGAGGTCAGACCTACACTGGTTCGCCTAAGGTGAGGTCATTTTTACTTCAACTTTAGCGCTGTGAATTATGTGCTCACAACTAACCGTATAAATTCAGATGGCTACAGATATCGCTACTGGACCTACCAAATGACGTACTTTTGACACGGTTGGATTATTATCTCTTGTCAGTTAAGCAACTTGTCGCTAGATGGCCCTGCCTGGCCTAAATAAACATTAACAAAACTTTGTTAAAGCTGTTCTAATAATTATATTGAAAATACTATTCTGAAATACAATAAAAATACATTAAAACTTGGAAGATATTATGAAGAAATAGTAAATAATCGAACCTATTAAAACTTAATTTAAAGCCCATTAACTTTTACCATGAAAACCTTCATCGATAATGAAAATTCAAGAAAATAAAAAAGTTTTTCCGATTTTCCCGAAGCTTAGAAGCTTTCATGGGTTTTCATAAGGCTGAGGGATGTTGTTCTGTTACACAGTCAAATCAGTACCGTTTCTTACTGCGCTACTACATAACACTACATATGAATGACTGACTGGCCTGGGATGCGCGGAAGCGGGGTGATAAGAATGCAGTAGGTACTTCCCGTACATGGAATGAATATCAATAATAACTACAACTTAGAAAAGTTGAAAAATCCTCGACATATTCATTTCAAAGCAAATATCTAAAAACGGTAGAATAGATTTTCATGAAACATGGCTAAAACACTGGGATAAAATTATCTATGACACAAAAAACTCAACGAAAATCAGTTCATCCCTTTGGGAGCTACGATACCACAGACAGATACACAGGCAGACACGTTAAACTTATAACACCCCTCTCCTTTTGCGTCGGGGTCTTAAAACACCGACTCCAAACTTTGCCAGATCCCATCTTCCCGCTATATAATTTGAGGATTTCCCTCGATTTTTCCCAGATTCCGTCATCAGATCTAAACTTGGTGAAAATGGGACCAAATAGAAAACATACCATTTCGAACAAAAAGAGAATTTTTGGAATCAGTCCATTAGTCTCCGAGTAATCGGTGAACAAACATAAAAAATATATATATTCCGACGAATTGAGAACCTCCTCCTTTTTTTGAAGTCGGTTAAATAACCGTGATCACGAATTCGCCCCTCCTATTTGTCGGACCAGTGCCTTACGACTATTCTACCCAATCCTGTACGTCATCACCACCAAAGCTTGCATTCGCAGCCGCTAGCACTCGCGATCCCTCTGTAACTCCTTTAAAAGTTCACAGTTTTTCGCCACTATAATCGGTAAGCTATACTCTTGACCATATTCCGAGTTTTTGTACCAGTTTTTACACAGTAGAATTTATTTTGGTCAGACTTTACATGTGCTGGGCGTGCAATAAAATGACGCGTGGCGCGCCTTGTTTCAGCTGCCGTGCTGGTGCAGTGCGGTGCGAGTGTGATTTTCGCGAAGGGGCGCGATTCGGCCTGGCCCACGCTGCTGTGCGAGAGGACCGCCACTGCCAGGAAGCCAACTAACGGTTCCTCCAACATGATTCTCTCGGCGGTGAGAGAGTGGGACGCCAGCCCGCTACATGAGCGTTTTTTTTTTTTTTTTTTTATTTATTGACCATTATAAGTTACAATTTTAACACTTATTATTGTACTCGCCAAACTGTTACGTTTGATGGCGAGAGACGCGCTCAGTTTCAACAAAAGTACTTAACCTATTATATTTTATCTACAATTCAACGCAAGCAAAAAAGCTCTGGGAGGCTAGTGGATGGGGTACGATTTTTCATACATTTGGTTCGCAAACTAGGCACATCGCCAGGAGCTCTTTTTACGTGCGTTGAGTTGTACTTATCACTATAACACAGTTGGAGGTAGTACCATAGGCCTATCATAGTTGGATCGAGGTAACCCGCGATGTGGACCGATCTATAACATTCGTATTATATTACGTAATTTAATTCTTAATTTGTATTTATTCATTTATTTTCATTTTATAATAAAACTAGTAGAAAATGTGAACTTGTTCTGGAATAAATTATTTTCATTTCATTTTCATTCCAACTAGTGGTCCGGTATACCTAATAATTCTGAATTTTTTGGGCTGTGTTCAAGTAAATGGTTCATTTTTCTTTGCATCAAAACCTGTCAGGAGTAAAGTTTTCGAATTCACCTGGGAGTTAAAGAAACTAAAATATTAAAGCAGCAGTGAGTGATCTTCTAACTTATTCAGCGCACGGCCTTTCTCGGCTGTCACCTCGATCACAACTCGTGTTTGTTTTCTCAAAGTTGAATTCGTGTGTGGGCTGTTTAAGTTTAAAGGGTAAACTTCGGGTAAATATAAACATAGGTCTTTGACATGTCAATTATTTACCATTTTCATGAATTCAGAATAATTCGCATTAGTAGGTTCATTGTGCTAATGATGAAGATGAGACCAAATCTCCCGATTACAGTAAGTTCACACGACCATAAAGTGTCAATGTTTGAACGCTAAAAACAAGGGAATTGATAATCGAGCTATAACATTTCTCATTATTTATGAAATCTCTCGACGGTATTCTATCTAATTCACTTTTTGTTTTTTTTTAAACAAATGGTTAAGATTTTCGTACAGTGTACATTATTCCTTTCCCCTTAACAAAAAATACGCAAATAGTTGCAGCGGTTTTGAAAGCGCTATATGTAACTATTTATTTATTCCCATTTATATAAATACTTTGAAATTAAAATTGGTGAGACAACAAATAGCTAAGCTTACTTGTCTATACATATAATAAAGCTGAAGAGGGTGTACATGGAAGATATTCGAAAAAAAATTGGCTGGGGATACTTAGAATCGACCTCAGATCATAGAAAGAAGGAGATATGGCACGGGGGGCGTGACGCGTGTCGCCTCGATGAGGTCAGTAAACTGTATCGGCGCGCACCGCTCTTAGCGCTGACTCATTTGAGCGGCGATTGTTGTTCAAGCTATGGCTCCAGATTTTTTTCGACATAACGGTCTGTCGCGTGTTTATTTGAAAAAATCGGTAAGCTAAACAAAAATACATAATACGTGGAATAACATACCACTGCTACATAAGTGCTATTTTAGATTAGTATTTCTATTATCAATGTATTTTTAAAGTTCCTTAATTCACTTTATAAAATTCACCCTAAAAGCTTCGACTTGCCAGCGCAAACACCTTACGCAGCTTCGAGTGCGCGGGATAAGACAGTGGCAGTATCTGTATGCATGCAATATTATCGATATTTGATCGACGTTATTACGAATGGTTTTCATTACATTTTCTTTTTAAATATAGTTATTTTTATAACTGAATATCACATTAAAACAAAAAAGTTTACAGATCGACTATGAATGATGTTGCCATGAAATATTTAAATTAAATTGATTAACGGTCACTGAACCATTATTTATGATATTTCTTTGTTACACATAGGTACATTTCACATCATAGGTTTGTATAATATCAAAATAGACGAACCCCCAATACAATAAATACGAACCATAGGTTCGTTGGACTCGTAATTTTTACTAAAATTAACAATTTGTGTTTCTGTAATAAACAGTATTTTGATTCACCCTTAAACGAAGTTTATCGTTTTAAAGGTAAAATTCTCTTCTCATGATTTTATCGATAAATACAAAAATGGATGCATGTGCCCATCCCTAACTAGTTCACCGACGCTGTTGTTTACGTGTACGAGTGTATTCCTACTGTTCCTTTTCGTAGTCAGAGTACCAATTAGAGAATTAGAATGCTAGTAGACAACTGGACGGATGTGACGAATATTTACAATATTGTGCAAGTAGTGGAAACGAACACATCTTTAAAAGTGGCGACAGCAGTACCGGACTAATTTCGCGGTTAGGGCATATCTCTTTCTTTCTATGATCTGAGGAATCGACAACAGAACACGTTACAACAGTGTTTAGAATTTTTGTCTGTTTGTATGTTTACTAGATCGCTTAACACGTGAAAACGGCTGAACGGATTTTGATGCAAACTTTACTAATCTGTCGAGAAAATCCCCGGTCAGGTTTTAGGCTATAAAAAATTTGCATATTTGAGTTAAAAGGGGGGTAATAAGAGGGGTTGAATTTTGTATGGGAACTCCTATAATCCATGAGTAACAGGTTTGAAAATTGGTAAGCCATACTAGATGACAAAAAAAAACATTCCGATTCAAAATTTGTGAAATCTTAAGATATAAACTGAATAAAAGAAGTAACCGCTAGCGCTGCGCCGCGCCGGGACGCTGTGTAGTGTGCGCGCCAGCCGCCACGGTATCTTCAAAATTTGAAAACTATTAGCGTCTTAACCACTGACGTACGAATGAGGTACGTCGCGTAAACTGTTATTCGCTCATATATTTTGTTCTGGTGGGTAGTCTTTAATGCCGGTTTAAGTATTTTCCTAGCATGCAGTGACGCGACGAAAACAGATAAGAACGAGCGTGTACGATATTTCTAAATAGTTACATTTATGTTCTTGACGTATGTTCGTATGGTCAGTTTTAGTGTAACTTTTTTAATCGTGATTAACGATTAAAGTTTAGTCGATAAAATCAACGGCGCGAGCATGAACGTTTCACAAAAAAGACAAAAAAGTTAAAATTATTGAAAAAATGCAGATCAGGCCAGTTAGGGTTTGCAGTCCCGGTACTTATTGAAGTCCCGAAGTTTTCGGGACCGGGACTGGGTCAGTCCCGGGAATTCCCGGATACTTTCGTGACTTTCGGGACTTTGTAGTTTTTAGGGAGTATGTATGAAAAAACCGGACAAGTATGAGTCAAACTCGCGCCCGATAGTTTCGTTCCGTACTCTCATGATTTGTAGCTATAATAAACTATTTGGCGCATGTATATTGTCTAGTGTAACCTGTATCTGGATGTCCCTTTACGTTGCTTAAATTGAAATAGTATTTTTATGTACAAGTTCAAAGTTATTTATCACCTTACTTGTAATGTAAGACCATGCTTATTATATTACCAAATATCATAATTCTAGGTCAACGGGAATTACCCTATAGGTTTTGATTCCCTTGAGAGTGTCATTATGCGGTATTACAGCCGTATATTTCGATTACGATTACTTAGAAGTTTGATTTTTTTGCAGCTTCAAGGAATTGCGGTTCGAAGTATTTTATTTTTATATCAACCTTGAAGTACGGAGATCAGCCTGTAAGAGATTAGAATGGCTCTTAAACAGCTCAAAAACAACAATACACCCGTTGAATATGGTATTACAGCCGAACTCCTGAAGGCGGGTGGAAAACCGGTCCTTACGGCCCTCCAGAAGTTGTTCAATTCAGTCTTACTGGAAATAAGAACGCCAAAGGCATGGAGCGGGTGTGAGGTGTAGTGGGGCTTTACTTCAAAAAGAGCGACAACGCTCTGCTAAAGAACTACAGGCCCATCTGACTTTTGAGCCATGTATATAAGCTGTTTTCATTTCAAGAGTCATTACGAACCGTCTCGCACGCAGGCTAGATGGCTTCCTGCCTCCCGAACAAGCCGGTTTCTAAAGAGGCTTTAGTACCGTATAGTATACCACTTTCCTACGCTTCGCCAGGTTATACAGAAGACTGGGGAGTATGACTTGCCCCTCTGTTTAGCGTTCGTGGACTACGAGAACTTCGATTCGATTCGATCGAAACCTGGGCTGTGCTAGAATCTCTGCAGCGGTGCCAAGTTGACTAGCGCTATATCGAAGTGCTGAAGTGTTTGTACGAGAACGCCACTATGTCAGTCCTTCTCCGGGACCAGAACTCGAAACCTATTTAGTTGCAGCGGGGAGTCCGGCAAGGAGATGTTATTTATCCTAATTTGTTCTCCGCTGCACTGGAGGATGTTTTCAAGACTCTGGACTAAAAAGGCTAGGCATCAACATAAATGGCGAGTTCACCTTCAGTTTGTTGTCGAAATAGTAGTCTTGGCTGAGACCATGGAGGCTATGCTATAAGTACAATGCTCAATAACGTCAGTAAAGCCTCCGAGCGAGTTGGTCTTAGGATGAACATGGACAAGACGAAGATCATGTCAAATGCCCACGTAGCACCAACTCCCGTAACAATCGGACACTTAACACTCGAAGTTGAAGACGACTACATTTACCTAGGACAGACCGTCCAATAAAGTAGGTCAAATTTCGAGAAAGAGGTTAATCGTCAAATCCGATTCGGGTAGGTAACGTTCGGGAAGCTACGGCACATCTTTTTGTCCAATATTCCGCAGGGTCTCAAGACGAGAGTCTTTGACCAGTGTGTGTTGCCACTTGCAAGTGATGACATATGGCACTGAAACGTGATTGCTTACTATGGGCCTCATAAGAAGGCTCAAAGTCACCCAAAGAGCAATAGCGACGGATATGCTGGGAGTATCTCTGCGTGTTCGTATCAGGAATGAGGTTATTTATTTATTTATTTATTTATTATTACATTTAATTACACAGCATTACAGAAAAACTAAAGCACTGTGAAATTACAATATTTAAAGATGAAAAAACAATAAGCAAAAAAGAACAATAAAAACTCCTATCTTATAAATCAGACTGACGAGACACGCACATCCATCCTCTCACAGAACCTCTGACATTCATCACGCACTACTGCCCATCTGCTAGCAAACACATCACACTCAGGTGCTGATGCAAGGAGAAGGTTCAGGAGGTGCAAAGCGCGGACCAACGGGGATTGTTTGCGTGACACAGTTCGTGACGTCGGTGCCACAAGCAGATATCGATCACGGGGCCGGAACTCGAATTTTGTCAGTGATGGTACAAACATTCGGACCAATGGCTCCACTAATTCTATACAGTCCGACTCGCCGCGCAAGATAATGCACGTAGTCGTAAGAAGCGAAAAATTACGTCTTACTTCCAGGGAGTTAAAGCCCAAGCTACCAAGCAAAAATTTGGTTGGGTACAGGAATGGGTAGTATCCATACATTTTTTTGTACATAAAACGCAAGAAAGCTTTTTGTACCTTCTCCAGAAGTAAAACGTAAGTTGTTTCGTAAGGATTCCAAACAACACAGGCTGCCTCCAGCTTACTTCGCACTAATGCATTATAAAGCAACTTTATTGTTCTGGGGTCATTGAAATCCCTGGCATTCCTTATAACGAAACCCAACCTCTTGTAGCAACTTCGGGTTAGAGTAATCAGATGCTCGTGGAAGTTGAGGTGGGTGTCAAGGATGACGCCTAAATCCCGAATGGAGCCCACACGTGCAATAGTATCAGGACCGAGAAGATACTTGTAGAAAAGCGGATTTTGCGACCTAGTGAAAGATATGACTGCACATTTTGAGACGTTGAACGCTAGTCCATTTTTACTGCTCCAGGTTTGCACTCTGTCGATGTCTTCTTGGAGTGATGCACAGTCTGAGACCTCCTGCACACCATAAATAAGCTTCAGATCATCGGCATAAAGCAAACATCTTGCAGATCTAAGAACTGAAGCCAGATCGTCGATCATAATACCAAAAAGCAGAGGACCCAGTAAGGAGCCCTGACTGACTCCTGAACGAGTCTGGTAAGTCTTAGAGAGAAAGCACCCATGCTGCACGTACTGTTTCCTACCGCGTAAATAACTAGCAAAAAACCGTAGTAGTTGCGGGGAAAAACCGATATTACACAACTTGCTCAGTAGCACATCATTATCTACGCGGTTGAATGCTTTCTGAAAGTCAAAATACAGGACGTCTACCTGTATGCCCTTATCTAAATGGTCCGAAATGGAATCTACCAGGGTTAGTAGGTTGGTATCAACCGATCTCCCTAGCCTGAATCCATGTTGGGAATCACATAGAAACGGCTGAATTTGGGGAGCTACTAGTCTATTAATAATCGACTCAAATAGCTTAGCTGTTGATGACAGGATTGCTATGGGTCGATAGTCTTCAACCTGGGTCAAATTATTCGATTTGGGAATAGGCCTCACCCTAGTGACTTTCCAACGCTGTGGATATTGCCCAGTATGTAACGCTAAGTTAAAAATGTGCAGTAAAGGAGATATAAGCCACTCTTTACAGTCTTTTAAAATATATGCCGGAAGATTGTCAGGACCCGGAGAGCTTCGAGCCTTCAGACGGTTTATAGAGTTTTCGACATCCGGCCGAGATATCTGGTAAATGTGGACATAGTTAGCATTACGAGTTAAGTCTTCACGGAGTATTTTACCAGAGTCGAGGTGAGGTTCATTCGGCAAAAAAACAGATGAGAAAAAATCAGCAAAAGCTTGAGCTGCCTCACTACCTTCAAATTCATTTCCTCTGTAGGTAACTTGAGGCTCGAAGCCTCCTTTGGCTTTCAGGTTTGCAATATGTTGCCAAAATGTTCGAGGATTGGACGTAAGATTGGACTGCATCCGGCTGATATAGTTATCATAAGCAAGCGATATACGGGTTTTAATGTTCGCCCTAAGATTAGAAAATATGCCATACACAAAGCTGTCTCCAGAACGCTTCCAGTCTCGATGCAGAGAAGCCTTCCACCTAATGTCTTTTATTATGTCGGGCGTAAACCAAACCGGATAACGCCGGCATGCTTTATTGGGTCTAATCTTTCCAGGTATAGATTTATCAAATACATTATATATCAACTTATAAAAGCATTCAACAGCAGTGTTGACGTCACAAGACTCAAGAACCTCACTCCAAGACACCTTGGAAAATAATAAATAAAGTAGTTCATAATTTCCCTTGGCGAAATTCCAGTCACGTCTTGGGTCTACATTACTGGGCGCGACAAATAGGGGGCAGTGACTAGACTCCGTAAGTGGTACGACGATTTCGAGCGGAGGGTGATATGCGTCACGAAAAGGAACTAGGCCCCCGTCTTCCACCTCACTGACCTGTACGCCGCAGGTTTCTCCTCGCACCAGCACAACATCCAACACTCCTCCATATGCATTCGTCACAACATTCATCTCTTTCAGGTTACAAACTGCAGTAAAATAACAAAAGTAACTTAAAATGTTAACAGAAGAATACTTTGGATTAAGATTCAAATCACCCACAATTAACACTACACCGTTTAACGAGTCGATAAAAGATTCAATTTTTTGAAAGAACCTCATGTAAACGTCATCTGCAGCCTTGGGTGGAATATAAATGACACACATATAGCACATAGTTTTCTCCAGCTGGAATGAAGCCCACAGATCTTCACCGTCCGGCGTTTCAAACTCAGGTCTGCGCCGCATAACAATACCTGGCCGTGCCACCAATAGCACGCCGCCTCCTTGTCGCCCTGTGGCACGATCACGGCGCAGTACGCTCCATTCACCTGATATCAGTTCGGAGTCTTCTACTGAATCAGAGAGCCATGCAACCATGAATCAGAGAGCCGTTATCCGCAACAGAACCCATGTAACCGATATGGCCCTCCGAATCGCTAAACTTAAGTGGCAGTGGGCTGGGCACATAGCACGTAGAACCGATAGCCGTTGGGGCGGAAAGGTTCTCTAGTGGCGTCAGCGTACCGGTGGACTGATGACCTGGTAAGGATCGCGGGTGCAGGCTGGATTCAGGATTAGCGCAGGACTAGTCATTGAGGAAGTCTTTGGGGCATAGGTCCAGTAGTGGACGTCCTTCGGCTGATATGATGATACCTCTACGCGTTCACGAGAAAAACACATCAGAGTTGATGAAATGAGCCCGAAAAAACAACTCATTTTGCCATTTCACTAGAGAAGTTCAGTGATATATATGAGTGTTATTCACCACAAATAATGAAATCCCGAAAGTCCCGAAAGCAACGGGAATTACAAAATCAGTCCCGGGAAAAAATGTGAGTTTCATTTCCCGGGAAATACCGGGATTTTCGGGATCGGGATTTCCCGGGAGCACACCCTAAGGCCAGTGAATTGTGGCTCAGATGATTCTTCGGCAGATGAAAACGATAACATTTCGTCTAAGTCTCGAAGTGATTCTTCTGGTGAAGAAGCCGGAGTCGAACCTACCGTTAAAAATTCATTGTAACAGATTTTCGAGAAAAAATGTTTATAGTTCTATTAAAATCATCCTTTTTACGTCTATAAATAATCACATTATTGATTTTTTGCTGTTTTTTTTTAAATTTGGGATGCATTCGCTCTGTTGGGATGCTCGACCTTCGGCCTCACGTGCCTTACCTCTCAGCTTCGGGCCTTTGGCCCTCAGCCTAATTAAAGCCCACTCTGTTGGTATGCTCAAACTACGGCCGTAGTAAGGCCCTCAGAGTTACGTAAAGAGCCCGTTCTGTTGGTACGCTCAGCCTTCGGCCTTGCGTGCCTTGCCGCTCTCCTTGGGGCCTTCGGCCTTTATGGTCGCTTATAAGATGATGATGATGTCGTCCTAAATAACCTATACATGTTGTGTATAACAACGCTCGCCTTGCGTCAGCCTCGCGTGCTTTGTCGCCCTCCACCACGCCTTCATTATCGCGTATAACACTCTTGGCTTGACTTGGCACGCCTATCGGGCCTTCGGCCCTCAGCCATACAAAGGAAGGCCACTGTGTGTGAATGATCGGCTTTCGGTCTCGCATTTCGGCCATTATCATTACGTAAAGAACCCGCTCTGTGTGGAGTTCGGCCTCCGGTCTCGCGTACCTTGCCGCTCTGCTTTGGGCCTTCGGCCCTCAGCCTTGCATAAGGAGCCTGCTCTGTTGGTATTTTTAAAGCACGAGTGAATAGGCATCTTCTGGGATGCTGGCCAAGAGCAATCCCATTTTTGATAAAAAAAAATGATAGGCCCGCATGTCTTGCCGGTCTGCTTAGGGCCTTTGGTCATAATACTTACATGAAAAACTCGCTCTGTTGGAGCTTCGTTTTACGGCAGAACTGCGTAGCGAGACTTATATCATTTTAATTGCAATTTTTTGACGGGATTCTTTCGTCTAAAATCGGTACATTTGAGTTTTCGAAATAAGCACTTAATGATTCGTTATGACTATAAGATTTCTAGAGAATACACCCCTAAGGTCCTGGTGTACTTTTCGACGCCGTCCGACCATCTCAGCTTGAGAAAAATTGTATGGGAAAACAAATAATTCTAAGGCGAGAACGAGTTCTACGCGGACGAAGTCGCGGGCAAAAGCTAGTACAGAATAATTAAACTTGAGTTAATATAGAAAACTTCTCATTCTCCCTTTGCCATGTTTATACATCAGAGAAGTGTGTATTTTCGTGAATACTCATATGCATTACTTCCAAATACGTGGAGAAACTGTGCAAAGACAAACGAGATTCAAAGGAAAAAATCTTGTGTATAAGCCGCACAGTAGTAAGGCCATGTATTGGCTATGTGTGAAGTAGGTGGTGGGGGTAAGCTAGGCGATCATAGCGCACACCATGGCAGAAATGTGTACTTACCGGGGATCACTGTCAAATTTACTTTCACGTTTTCTATTGGTTTCTTAAGAGGGCGCAGTACGATCGGTGTGAATCGGTTCTCCATACAAACGTATTTATGCTCTCATTTTAAAACGCGATGCTAGAATAACATGAAAATTTGTATACACAATGGCATCCGGCATATCTAGGTCGGATCATAGTTTCTGTTGCTACAAATTGTAAAATAAAAAAAAATACAGCGGCTTTTTGAGTTTTTTACGGCTTGTATGAAAACCTTAATAATCGCAGTATTTTTTCTCCATTATAATTTCAAGCAACAGAAATTATGATCCGACCTAGATATGCCGGATCCCATTGTGTATACAAAGTTTCGTGTTATTCTAGCCTGGCGTTTTAAAATGAGAGCATAAATACGTTTGTATGGAGAACCGAACGTACTGCGCAGTCTTAACGGCTTCCTACGATTCGTTTCTTTTGTATGTATTTATTTATTCTCTTATTTATTTCAGTAAAATTTCCAATACGGGGTCTTTCTCGTTTACTAAAGTAAATAAAATATTCATGTGTCATTATTTGACATCTCTGAGTTTTGACATTGTCTCGGGACCTTTGACGTGTGACGTTTCAGACGTGCACATAGCCAATAAACGCAATGTCTTCAACATGTGTCTTGAGGTGTATAACCGCTTGCCTGAAGGCTTGAGAAAGCGCCAAGGGAATATTTTTAAGTCCACATTAAATAACTGGCTCATGGAGAAGTGCTTCTATCGGGTTCTTTATTTTCTCGAACAGAGATTTAAATAACAGTACCTATTAGATTATATTTTTGTAATTAATTATGTGACATTCTTATTCAATTGTATTATTATATTTTATAATTCTCTTGTTTAATTCTTATAATAATTGATATAATTTACAATATAGTTGCACACCTTACATGGCTGAATATATGAAGCAAAAAAAAATCTTATAAGACTGTATTCTCGGCAAATAAAATTGATTGATTGATTGAACGAACGGAATGCCACCAAAGCTGCACTTTATCTGTGTGTGTATTTCACAAAAAACAGATGTTGCTCGCCATTCCTTGCAAGGATCCCCCAGTAGATGGCGCTATGATTCTCAAAGTTAATATAGATAACATGAAAATTACACCGTAACAATTTTCCATAGTAGAAATGACAGATTTACCTTCGTACGTTCGATAAGTCACGTGATCCCTGCTGGTAAAGCTAAAAACTTCAAGAAACAAGTGTATGTAGTAGTGACCAGAGGGATGATTAAGTACGTAACGTTTTCGCGAGTGCATATATAAAGTTGATCTAAAAAACCCTTATAAAAATAACAGATCTATTTAATGTAAATTGGATACGTTATAATATAATTAAATAGAAATACTATTATACATTTAAGACTAGCTGTTGCCCGCGACTTCGTTCGCGTCTTCGCTCTTATTGCTCGCAGTGTGATGTTATATAGCCTAAAGCCTTCCTCGATTAATGGACTATCCAACACAAAAATAATTTTTCAATTCGAACCATTAGTTCCCGAGATTAGCGCGTTCAAACAAACTCTTCAGCTTTATAATATTAGTATAGATTTGTAACAAACAAAACGCAGGCCTATTAAAACAGTTCACAACAACTACATGCAAGAGGGCTCTGAGGTACCTAATTACTTAATTTTTCACCTATTAATATTGGCTACGTGGTGGGGGCAAGTCAACAGATTGCAGCGGATATAGTGGCAAAAATGTGTAATCTCAGAGGATACCTGTTGCCAAAATTACTAGGACATCTTCTACAATTCATTCGTATATTTTTATTTATTTATTTTATAAAGACGAATTACGTTATTATTCTTTAAGTTTTATTACCTTCTGTAGTCGGTGCCAAACTATTTAAATAGTAGATGGAGCACGTGCAGTATAACATTACTTATAGTAAGTACTACTATCGCCATCTAGGCCAAATCGAAAAACATTTAGGTAGCTAATTATTAATAACAACAACTTAAAAAAGTCGAAAAACCCCCGACATTTTCATTTCAAAGCTCAATATCTCAAAAACGGCTAAATAGATTTTCATGAAACATGTCTAGAAACATTCGGGATAAAATTATCAATGACACAAAAAAAAACTAAACGAAAATCGACCGTTTGGGAGCTACGATACCACAGACAGATACGCATGCACAGACAGACGCGTAAAACTTATAAAACCCCTCTTTTTGCGTCGGGGGTTAAAAACATATTTCATCATTCAGATGGAATGAAATCGTAGGTATAAATTTCATCATACGATAAGATTGGAATTTTTTTAGTTTTAATTGAACGCGCTTCTTTAAATTTAACGTTAGGTCGATTACGATTGTTAAAAATAAAATAAGTATTAGGATTCACAGTTGAGGAAAATACAACAAACGATCGATGAATCTAATCAGACATTTTGAATCGTAATCGGGGATTATGACATTTATGACAATCGATTTTATTTGGGTTCATCTCCTCTAGTTCTATTATTTTTGACATGTCAAATGAAAGTCTAGGATATCGTCGATTAGATCTTTTAATATTTTTTAAATATTATTAATAAGGATGTTGTCTTGTAGCTATCAAACAACATCTCCCGCTCTTATCAGTTTTCAATTTCCTAACATGTTGTGATAACACTAAATGGCTCTCTCACAGTCTAAAGTCGGCATTGTATATTGTGGTACATACTTGTACCTTTTGAATCGATTGTTATTATAGTGACCATTTGTCTACACATGGTATGTTTCTATGGGTTTTTTTAATATTTCACGCTTTTCTTTCAATGAAAATTCATTTACTAAAATTTATTTTCATTGAAAGAAAATTATGTCAGCCATAAGACGTCCACTGCTGGACATAGGTCTCCCCCAAAGACTTCCACAATGACCGGTCCTGCGCCACCCGCATCCAGCGGACACCTGCGACGTTCACCAGGTCATCAGTGCGCCGTGTGGGGGGCCTGCCCACGCTACGCCTTCCGGTACGTGGTCGCCACTGGAGAACCTTTCCGCCCGAACGGCCATCGGTTCTACGTGCTATGTGCCCCGCCCACTGCCACTTAATTTTAGCGATTCAGAGGGCTATACCGGTCACTTTGGTTCTGCTGCGGATGGCCTCATTCCTGATGCGATCACGCAGAGAAACTCCCAACATAGCTCTCTCCATTGCACTTTAGTAGGCCCATAGTTTCATAGTGTTTTTTTTTTAAATTATATATAAATATATGTGTAAAGGTTTGAACATTTACCCCCCATGAAATTGGGGGAGGCCTATGTCCAGCAGTAGACGTCCTAGGGCTCATATGGTGGATGGTGGTGATGTAAAGGTTACGCTATCTACATATGTATGTATTTTAATATAGTTATACATATCATGCATGTATGTTTCATAATTAATAGGTACTGCTTATATACTTCTACTACTACAATTTTAATCAAACCAAACTGGTATACATAATTGTAAAATCAAATAAAATAGAAAAGGAAAAAGAAACCAAAATATTACCCGTGCATGTTAAATTAAGCTTTTTCCATTGATAAAGTAAAGTCTATTAGTACATTATAAGAAAATTGTTTTTCCACAATCCGATCGCTCTCTATAATTGTGTCACATATTTGTAACAGCCCTAACACAGGCCCCGGTCTTTTTGGGCAGTTACTGCACACTGTGTCTTTAAACGCTTGTTCAAATTATAATTTAGCAGTAATTAGAAATAGTGAAATGTTTGGTGGTCATATTTAATGAGTTTATAAATAAATAAATAAAAAATTATAAATAAATAGTAAGCGACCACGTTTCAGTGCCATATGTCATCACTGGCAACACACACTGGTCAAAGACTTGTCTTGAGACACTGCGGAATATTGGACGAAAAGATGTGCCGTAGCTTCCCGAATGCTGCCCAGACGAGTCGGATTCGACGATTTACCTCTTTCTCGAAGTTGGGCCTACCTAACTGGACAGTCTGTCCTAGGTATATTTAATCGTCTACAACTTCGAGCGTAAAGTTTCCGATTGTTAAGGAAGTTGGTGCGACATGGACATTTGACATGATCTTCGTCTTGTCCATGTTCATCCTTAGACCAACTCGCTCGGAGACTTTACTGAGGTCATTGAGCATTGTACTTAATTCCTCCATGGTCTCAGCCAAGACTACTATATCGTCAGCAAACCGAAGGTGAGTGAGGTAGTCGCCGTTTATGTTGATGCCTAGACTGCTCCAGTCCAGAGTCTTAAAAACATCCTCAAGTGCAGCGGAAAACAGTTTAGAAGAAATAACATCTCCTTGCCTGACTCCCCGCTGCAACGGAATAGGCTTTGAGTTCTGGTCCTGGAGTCGAACTGACATAGTGGCGTTCTCGTACAAGCACTTCAGCACTTCGATATACCGATAGTCGACTTGGCACTTGGAGAGATTGTAGTACAGCCCAGGTTTCAATCGAATCGAAGGCTTTCTCGTAGTCTACGAACGCCAAACAGAGGGGCAGGTTATACTGTGGTCGAAGGTGCTAAATGTGGCAACGGCACGGTTAGTTTACTTTGCTTATTTTAATAGTATAATTACTTATGGTCTTATCTTATGGAGATCAGCTGCAGATATTAAAACTGTTTTTATTTTGCAAAAAAGGGCTATCCGAGCAATTTATAACTTGGGGTCGCGTGACTCATTAAGAGAATTTTTCAAAGAAATAGATATTCTAACCCTGCCGTCCCAATACATATTTGAAATAATAATGTATGTTAGGAAGAATTTCGGCAATTTCCCAACGAACGCTGATAATCCAATAGCCACGAGAAATACTGGGAAACTGAAAATAACCTTCTATAGACTAGTAAAGGCGAAAAAGTCGTTCTTGGGAAATTGTATCAAATTCTACAATAAAATTCCTAAACACATTACTAAACTTAGCAATTCTTAATTCAAATCTGTAGTAAAACAAACACTTATTTCAAGAGCATATTATAAGATAAACGATTACATCATGGATCTAGGGATGTTTGGCAGTGATAGCGTCCTGCACGGGTAATCTATCTCGAAAATATGTTTTCTACTGTAGCATTGTTATTTTAGTTATTTTGTAGTAGCTGACACTGTAATTTATATTTAACTATACAATGTATATTGTTTTGAAAAAATGACACCTCGCCGAGTTTCTTACGCCGGTTCTTCTCGTGGCAGAGGTATAATTTTCCGAACCGGTGGTAGTTTATTGACGTTCATAGGTGCATGTAATATGCCTATTTTAAGAATAAACTACTTTTACTTTTACTTTCCGCCAGACCAGCTTCGGGTCTGCTAGTTGACGTGTATAGCTGTTCATAAAAGCACTCTATCTCACTCAGAAGCTCAGGTTTAGACGAAACGATTCTACCATCTTCAGTTTTTAATTTGGCGAGCTGGCTCTGCCCAATAGACAGATCTCTTGAGAAAACTTTAGAGCCCTTATTTTGCTTGATGGCCTCTTCAATACGATTTGTATTGAATTGGCGTAGATCGCGGGTAAGGGACTTAGAGATCTGTTTATTGAGCTGCCTGTATAATGTCACATCGGCTGAAGACTGCAGAATCATCTCATTCCTTTCCTCGATGAGCCTCTGAGTGGAAATAGAGAGCCTTTTGGCTCTTTGAGTTCGTTGGGCCTGAAAGAACTTAGATCCAATGCTATGGACAGCTTCCGCAAACCCATCGTAGAATTCCTCCACATCGCCGCCTAGACAATCGAAACGAATTTGGAGTTCCAGCTGAAAGCTCTCGGGGTTTTGCATTTGGACTGCTGCTGAACGGAGCGTAGACTTCGTCAGTCGAGATCGCTCTAGCTTGACGCATATATTTAATGTGCCTCTTACCAGACGATGATCACTTCCGGTTTCAACCGTATTGATCACAGAGACATCATTGAGTATATGCCTCTTCGTCGACATGATGAAGTCCATCTCGTTTTTTGTAGCACTCTCGGGACTCATCCAGGTCCACTTCCTATGCTCGCGTTTCTTGAAGAAGGAGTTCATCATGTAGAGTCCCTCCTTCTCCAAGAAACCAGCCAGTAGTTGCCGGGGTCTACTACTGGTTCCGACTTCCAACTCCAAATTACCCCACTCTCAGCTCTTCACCGTCTCTCTTGCCCAGTTTCGCGTTGAAATCCCCCATAACAACGGTGAAGTAGGTTTTGGAACTATGCATGACCTTTGATATATCCTCATACATAGCCTCCACCTCGTCGTCGGAGTGTGCCGAGGTCGGCGCGTACACCTGTATGACCGTCAACGAGTACCTCTCGGATACACTGAGTATAAAGTACCTCACCCTAGCCGACACACAAGATCGAGAGATCTTCACCACGTTGCTCACGAGGGATTTGTGGATGATAAACCCGACACCTTCCTGGGACTGTTGGTTGCTCTCCCGGAAATACAGCAAGTTGCCGGACTTCAGGGTTATCGTGTCCTCCCCTTCTCTTCGGACTTCAGATAACCCTACGATATCCCAACGCAACTTGCTCAATCCTTCCTCCAGTTCCGCTATCTTTTAGTCGGTCCGCAGTGTTCGTGTGTTGCCAGGGCCAGAAGTCGTCGGTGGTGGTAGCCGGATCTTAACCGGACCCTGGCCGCTACCAGAACCAGGGTACCGGGGGTCGCCGGAACCTCGGGGCCGTGGCCTGTTTGTGTATGTCATTAAGTGGTAATTGCCATAATCGCCACGCTTGGCATGCGGGGTTGGCGATCGCAGTGTCTCCACCGCACTCCAGGATGCTGCTGCCCATCCGCCGGTGGTCTTGGTCGTAGGTTTAGGACATACCCGGGTCCATAATAATAAAATATAGTGAAATAAAATATTCGTATGTCATTATTTCACATTGCCCAAGAATTTATCAACGCTAGGTGGTCTGATATTTGATATTGACGTGTACATAGCTAATATCAAATATCAGACCCCGACTTGTCTGCTCTACGGAATAGAGTTACTAAAAATAAAATTACTATTTTCTCTTTGAGCAGCATTAAGTATAATATTTTATTTATCTAACAAGCTAGCTATGTGTAAAAAGAGAGTTAGATACCGTTGAGAATAACAAATAAAACTAGATTACTTCGTCACGTGTTATTGAAGGTAAATATGTGTTTTTACAATACAAGTTTTATTTTGCGAGCATAGAGTGTAAATTCAAACGCAATGTGAAAGTTAAAAGCGAGTAGAAACATTCAAAGCTGTGTTTTTCAGTGCCTTAGGACGATTTTATTAGGATATTTTACTTTATGTAAAATAAAATACAGAATTGTAAGAATAATGATAAATTTTGTCATAAACACATTTTATTTAAACTTGCCGCTGCCTTAACAAAACTTTGTCCAACATATTTATTATTTTTAATGAAATAAATGTTATTACAGTGACATACCTGTCCTATTTATTTACGTTCATTATCGACGTTTCGAGACGGGTTGCAGCGGTCATGTACTCGTACCGGTCAGTTTTAAGTATGTCTACAAAGTGTTATACTAAGGTTGAGTTGCACCGACTTACGATCACAGACTGATCAACGTTAAATATGGCGCCGGCAGCTGTCATCCCATAGAAACTTGTCAAACTTTCCATACATTCAAATTTTAACGAACACCGCTTACAATTACAGACGGTTTGGTGCAACCCAGCCTAAATATCCATATGTATACGTAGTCTGAAGTTCCCCGTTAATAAAAAAACTTGCCACCCAACCAAATTTTCAATCCCCTTTAACCATCTCAAATTATTTGAGAAAAGCACTAAGTATATACAAGCTTCGACCGTGATTGCCGTACCGGCCTTGTATTTAGATGATAATCAATACCATACATACATACACGTCCAGGATGGCTTTACTTACTGGCTTCTGCAGCAATTGTAAATTATTGCCACGATACTTTCAGCACGCCAGTTCAGCATTTAATCCGTTTCTGCATTTTATAGTTATGTGTGTTTTTTCTCTGTACCTAAATAATAAATATTCATAATAAAACACCTAACGGTTTTATTGGATTATGTCGGGAATATCCGTTAACCTTTTTACACGGTAATTGAAGCACTATCTTAATGGCTTGAAACACAAAATAAATGACTAAATTGAGTTCAAGGTGAGAGGTTAGGTAGCGTTCAGAGATTGATGCGATAGGAGTTTCGGACAGTGAATATTTTTACCTATTTACGTAAATATACGCATTATCGCTTGGTAGTCCGCATTTTATTCGTATACTAGTTATTTTAGCTGCTACAGCGTGGCTATCGTGGCATAATCGTCTGTGTAATGGCTTAACGACTGCTTTATTTTTAGGTAAAAGATACCTATGCACAGGATAGAAATCCAATCTAACATTGAGGTAAATTTCACGTCGCAATACTTTATTATACTCTTATTTATGAGCTTGGCACGGGAAGGTAACATATCAGAATGAGAACACATTTATTTTATGTTCAATGTCGACCCATAGTAATCTCCGTACCTTATACATATATACTAGGTGGCCCATTCAAATCGGTCAGTATGGGAAAGTCTGAAACTATAAGACATACGAAGATTTGTTCTTAGGAACCATGTCACCGATTTTGATAAAAAGAAAAACTGCATTCATACATTTGAAAAAAACTCTGTACCCAGCTAGGGAATCGAACCCGGTTGTTTTGAAAAAATAAACTTACACTATTTCTATTCAGATATCGTTTGTGTAGGTCTTAAGCAGTAAATGTCTCTAAGAAACATAATGTCTAAAATGAATAAAATGCATTTTTTCACATACTTTAATTTATCATAGTAGGTGTTCAAAGTGACCACCGTTACAATATTCAACAAGTTCAGGCATGTAAAATTGTCTCTATGGTTGTTTGTACCTCTCTACTTGTAAAATCGGTGACATGGTTCCTAAGAACAAATCTTCGTATGTCTTATAGTTTTAGACTTTCCCATACTGACCGATTTGAATGGGCCACCCTGTATATTTCAAGTTTTTTATTATTATTTAGGTACCCATATAAATATTGTAAGTACTATTATCATGCTAAAATATAATAAAACAGGTTAGCCACATCTTTCAGTCGACATATTTCAGTTTGTCTGGAACTCAAGGGAGTTCTCTATAATAAAATTGTATTTTATCAATTGTGACCATAAATGAGTTAAACACAAAAAATACACAAAGTGTCTTATAATGTACTTACCATATTAAAAAAAATAGTGTGGTGGGCCAAGAGACTGGTCTCATTTTGGGGGTCGAGGGTGAGTAGCGCGTAGGAGGACATTCCAATGATGCAGGGGAATCTGAAATTAAAAGGAAAATGAGATCTTTATTTTTTATACAACTACAGTGGCGCACAAGCGAACGCCCCGCCCGCCGGTGAACAAAGAGGAATATTAAAGTAGAGTTGGTTACTATTGTTAAATACATTCTACATATATAGACTGGAAGGCGCAGCGTACAGCCCCCGACAAGGTGGACTGATGACCCAGTAAAGGTCGCAGGAGTCCACTGGATGCAGGTGGCGCAGCGATCATTGTGGCACTCTTTGGGGGAGGCCTATGTCCAGCAGTGGACGTCTTTCGGCTGATATGATGATGATGATGATATAGACTAAGTTGAGGGAAAGCTATTTTATGTCTTTCTTATCATTTAGGTAAGTACTTTTATCGCAGATTGCTAAAACTGTAGTGAAGCGTTTGGAGAAGATATGGAAGAACAGGAACATATACCGCAACACAAAAGTCAGACTTATGCGCACCCTTATCTTTTCCATTATTCTCTATGCTTCTGAACATCTTCTGAATATATGGAAGCCGCGCGTAAAAGCAAAAATAGATGTATTCGAGATGTGGTGCTCGCGACGAATGTTAGGCATCTCATGGACGGAACGCCGCACTAATGCATCAATACTATTAGGAGCTTCGTATTACCACCCGGCTTTCGACTACATGCTTCCAGAGAGTGATGACATTCTTTGGTCACATAGACCTCTAGGATCCGTCCAGCTTTGAAAAGCTAATAATGGTTGGCTGCGTTAAAAGAAAGAGAAGCAGAGGTAGAGCACGCACACGATGGTCAGATACAATCCGCGATGCCATGGGCGTCAACATCCAGGGGGCAATACTACTAGTCCAAAATAGAGGGGTCTGGAGAACGGTGGTAAAGAACTGCTCCTCTGGTGGCCACGATTCTCAGCCTTAAGGAATCGACGAAGAAGAAGGTACTTTTAGATAGGTCGTCTAGATCGCTCTGATGGTGCCGAAGGAGCTAGAAAATGTTTTCTTAATCTGTTATTTCTAGTCCCGAAAATTCAGTAGCATTCCTTAAGACAATTTTCTTGAAAACGCTTAAGGAAGACAGCAATTCGTCAAGTGGAGATCGGTCTAACACGGGATCCCTATTTAGCATTTATACATTTGCTTGTATTTCCACTAATATAGTCGAGCGAAAAGCTTTTATGGCTCCAATAATGTATTTTATCAATATAATTGTAATTTTTATTTTTTAAGTGTATCTTGAAATGTATTTTTCGGCCGCGTTTTGAAGATGAAACCACCCTTACTATATTGTAAAGTGTATTATATTGTAATAAGCCGCCACATACTTTATGCCAAAAACAAATATAATCTTACCTTATGTACCCTGTTTGGTGTCCCGTGCAGTAAATAAATAAATAAATAAAAGACGGCGATATGGCCAGACAGAAAGCAGGCCCTTATGAGGTGAGGTAGACACCCTTCATGACCAGAACCATATACAATTTGATTATCATTTATTTTTTGTCTTTTTGCAGATAATTAAATAATCTTAAAACAATACAATCATAACCTATTTAATTTTAGAGATTTCACACTCAATAACAATACCGTCATCTGGTACAATTTATAGCTCATTTGGCTTTATATAAGCCTCATTTCTTCAAAATATAGTTCAAGGCTTCAATAATACTAAAATGTTAGTAGGTATAATTTTACGTCGAATTTCTTGGTAACGTAACCACACGCGATGGCAGTGAATGTGTAACTACTGAACGCTATCGGAATTGTGTTGAATATCATAACCGTTATGCCACGAAACATTTACGGTGACCAATCTGACTACTTTTTTAGGGTTTCGTAGTAAACAAAGAAGCCTTATATAGTCTGACAATAGAGAGTAGAATTTAATTCAGGTCTCCACTGTGCTTTAACGGGCAACATTTATACTAGGACTCGATCGATATTGATATCTGCTTATGATAATAATTAAATGCAAAAAATAATATAGTTAAATATTTTCAATATTTCATAGCAATATACACTTTTGACGTGATAACGTCTTTAAAATCGTTTTAGTCGGGTGACATGTTCAGAAACTTGTGTCACACCAAAACCTCACGAGCGCGATCGCAGGTATAACGAGAGAGAGACGGACCGATCTCCCGTCTCATCTCGAGCGCTGCCAGTCATTCCGTGAAACTTGTCACGCGGAATCCTCACGAGCGGAGGCTGGCATAGCGTTCGAGTGAGTGGACCGATCTTCCGTCTCTCTCACTCTAGCGGCATACAAACGAATGGAGATTTTCTTCATTAATTCCTTACTTCCCAAAAACTTATATCACCAATAAGACGTTATCACGCAAACATCTCGATCGTAAACCTACTTTACAAACAACCAATTTTTTTAGTTATAAAAATAAATACGAAAACGCTAATAAATGATCTTTTATTGGTTTCGTCCAATTTGTTGATTAAAAAAGTTATATATCAAATTCATTGTTTTTGAGGACGCCCTTTTCTGTGCTTTTTGGGCGTTCAAAATTTGCCGTTATTCTTACGTACTTCTTGCTTTACAGTACTGACTTTCCTGAAACAATGTACATTTTAAAGTTTTATGCATATTTATGATCATATCAATAAGTAGTACTCAAAGTTATTTGGGTATCAGATGACAAGTGTATTAGTATATCTATGTACAAGTGTAACTATTTAGTATTTTAGGTCCTACTACATTTATTTAGTAATATTTAATCTTAAAACGCTATATGTACTAAATCGTTTTACACTGATAAAGTTGCAAACTATACAAATAATATATAGATTATTTTGTTCATCTTATTTGCTTCCTTTATGTGATCGAGTAGTAAAATATCAAGAAATGGTATTTACGCTATATGACATTTCAACATCGAAACTTATTTACCTAATCTCTTTCACATGACACCTGGTGCTGCCATGTAACGTTCTATGTTAGTTACATTTTATTTAATTTCTACTCTTTATTGTCAGACTATAGTTTCGTCTTTTGCGGTTTTTCATAAATCCATAAATGCAGAAATTATTATTAAACTAGATGAAAGCCCGGCTTCGCTCGGGTGAAATAAATAAGAAAGAAATAAAGAAAACATTTATTCGTGACAGTAATGCAAACGACGAAAGAAATAGTGTACAAAAATTTATAAAATAAAAACATAACAACAACGGATTATGATGAAACTTCGTATACAAATATAGTTTGTAGTGTGGATAAACATATGAAATAGGGAGTAAAAGATTACGCTGACGAAGTCACGTGCAAAGTATCTTTATAAGTTAATCCTAAGTATTTTTATAAGGCTAGTATTTAAAGGCACATAAAAAATTTGACACCGTAATCAGTACTGATTTGTATAGCTAAAATACTAATCGTTCATTAAAATTCGGTTCAGATGTGCAATTGTTAAATGATGATGTGCCAGTCAGTATTTTTGGTGCGAAGTCAGAGCTGCTACCGCGAACGAACACGTATGAAGTTCGTGTATCTCCCTCTGTCGCACTTGAAAATTCGAGCGACACAGAGGGAAATAAATACACGATGTTCGTTTGTTTTCGTTTCGCGGTAACAGGAAGTCTACTACGAATTTCGAAATCCGAACTTCGTATGGTGCCGTCCCTTTCACTCATATGGTATATGACAGGAGAGTGAAAGAGACGGCACCATACGAAGTTCGAATTTCGGAGTAGACCCCCAGCTCTCTATTCTCCGCCAAATTCTATTCAGTGGCACCCTTTACACTCAAGATTATGTGTCAATATTATCGCGGTTTTCAAAATTGTAGGGATGTTGCTTCAATATTCATCAATATTCACATGATACGGATCGTTATATGAGTATTTCGCGTGATAATAATAACAGTTGGTAATATTTTCTTCAATTAATGGAACTTATTTAGCAACTTGTTCCGTTAATTTCGCCAAAGGTATTTTGCATTCCGATACGCGCACCATCCAGGAATAGGAGCCGTACGCGCACCAACCAGAGGGCCTACCGCGATCTGAAAACGAAGTATTTCCCTCTCCGCGCTCGAATATGCAAGTGCGACAGAGAGGCATGTATTTCGTTTTCGGTTCCCAGTAGCACTTCAGTCCGAGCGCGGCGGTCGGTCGAAGAAAGTCAAAGAACATTCCGTGTGTCGTCTGTCACACATATAATTTTTTAACTGAACTTGAAATTAGGTGATAATGTTTAGTATGACGTATATTTTACCAAAAATACCAATATATTGATAAATCACATTTGTTTTTTTAGTTGTATGGAACCCTCGGTGTCCGACGCACTTGGCCGGTTTTTCTCACATATTGAATTTTATTTCTCATATAATAAAATACCCTATTTGTTTCAAAGTGGACGCCTGAGGACCTAACGCGTACCAAAAACTAATTATCTCCCTCTCTATCGTTCGAATATGCATGTGCGATGGAGAGGCAGCTGCTTCATTTTCGGTTCGCGATAGCGCCTCTAACGTCCGAGCGCGGCGAACGGTATGAGCAGTACTACTAAGTTATGAGATAGAGCGAGATAGGGATAGAATTTTGCTAGACGTTTAAAGGCTATAAGTCACCTAGTAGTTTGTCACAACAAAATAGAGATGCAGCTTTAAGATGGCGGACAGACTCAGCAAACATTCTAGTGGTGTCCTTTACACGATTAATATTATCACAATACTGGGGAGTCAATATTATCACAGTTTTCAAATTTGTATAGTTTCTGCTTCAATATTCACGTGACACGTATCGTGATATGAACGTATCACGTGATACTAATAACCATATAACAGGCCCCATACATTCGCTTTGATGGCGGTTATTGTGACAATCGATAGGTGTCTTGAACGCTTGAACACCACAAAAACAAAACGCTGCAGACGCGGCTAGCCGAATCCACACACTGTGCGATGATGGCCCATCACCCAGAACGCAGCCCAGCAACCTGGCCAACATCATCATCATTCTCTTGCCCTTTTTCCCATTTATTTGGGGTCGGCGCAGCATGTCTTTTTCTTCCAAATATCTCTGTCACGCGTCATCTCTTCATTCACATCTTTCCTATTCATATCATCTTTCACACAATCCATCCACCTTTTCTTTGGCCTACCTCGTTTCTTGCATCCATCCACATTCATATCCAATACTTTTCTGGTTACATGGCTTTCATCCCTCCTCATTACATGCCCGTACCACGCCAGGCGATTGGCTCTTAGTTTTTCGGCAATGGGCGCTACTTTCAGGCTTCCCCTTATATACTCATTCCGAATCCGGTCCATTCTCGTCACACCACACATCCATCTCAGCATTCGCATCTCTGTAACATGCAGTCTCGTTTCATCCATCACCTTTGAGGCCCAACATTCTGATCCATATCTGGCCAACACGCAAAAATAGTTCACGATTTTCGAACGTAGCCGACACTGTCAACCAACAAATTTAATATAGCAATATAGTCTGTGGGCAATATGGCCGACGTTTTGTCATCAAATTAACACTTTTAAATGCAAAATACGCGACAATCCGAATTTTGCGGATACATATGTTCAACTCAAAAATCGTTATTTTTATACGTTCTTCAATTTGAGACAGGTCTCGTTCGGGTCTACCGTACCCCTGCACGAAATTATTAATATAGATATAATGAAACCGCCGCCGCAATAGGTACTCATGATTAAGGATCGCGAACCAGGCTGAAACATGTTGAGCGATATTCGACCTTAAAGACGTGAGTGACCCGTTTCATAATACATATTTAATGTCTCAAACTCACGCTAGTTTTCTATGTAAAATGCAGAAATTATTGTTTTTAAAAATAAAGTTCAGTTACACTAAATGTGCTAATTCCAATATTTAAGGTCGTTTCCGTCCATATGGCACTCAATATTTCCACCCGATATATAGTCGGGCTTTTAATGTTTAAATATTATTATTTTTCAAATCGGTTACACCGTCGTGGATTTTTCAATTTTTTTCATTTTGTCTTAGTTTGTTCTTTTTAGAGATTTATGCCCATATATTCTTCCCTAAAACCCTCCACTGTCGAATGAGTTCCGTGTCGAGGTTTTCCCAAGGGACTACAGTATGGGGCTTTTCAAGAAAGGAGTGTTTAATTTTTAAAGAGTCGGTAACGCGCATTGTCACCCCTAGAATTGAAAGCATAGGCTGCGGTAACCGCTAACCACCAAGCAGACCGTAGGTACACTTGTATACCACCTCGTTGGTATAAAAAACTAGTTGTTTCTCACCTAACGCTGTATATTTCGGTGCGAGACACATAGTAGGCCAAAAGTCGAGCTCACCGTAGGGCCAAAGGCCCGAAATGCTCCATCGGAGAGCACAAAACCGGGGGCCGAAGCGAAGGCTCGAAAGTTCCTTTGAGAGAGTTCACTACATGAGCCCGAAGGCCAAAGGCTCAAAGGGCGAGCTCTCACAGACACTCACTATTTACGAGTACCTTATAATCGAACTTGAGGGCCGAAAGCCCAAAGGTAAGTGGCGTGGCACGCGAAGCCAAAGGCAAAGCTCCGACCAAAGCCAGAGGTCAGAAAGCCCGAAGTGCCTAAAAGCCAGAACGTGAACGTCACGCTGCCTGCGCGGGCCTACGCGGACTCTCACTATCGCTGAGTGTTCAAAGGACTCCCCCTTTGAACAACTCCACACTCCAAGCTACTGGGACTGAATGACGAACTCTGCGTAGGTCTGAAGATCCGAAGTGTCTCACCAGAGCGAGCTTTTTTATGCCAGCCTGCGAGCTGAAGGTTTGCAAAGCTATCTACAATAGAGAATGCCATTTGGCATTAAGCCCGCAATTCGTACATTTCTGTCTTGTGCTACAAAGTTTAAATAACTAAATAAATAAATTTCGGAGTCTGAAGTACAAAGTTCGTTTTGCTTTTTGACTTCGTTAAAACTTTGATAAATCTATGTAGCCGTTAGCATACGTAATTTTTTGTACATTAAAAGGAGTCACCACTAGAAAGGAGTTACCGTATTTTTTTAATTGATTTAGCCTGCCCTTCATATTGTGTCATCTTTTTGTTTAACTGAAGGCCTGGTTTCTTCTAGGTAATTCTAATCCAATAGGAATAGCAAGTAAATTAGCACCGGACCCATTCCCCATTAGCCATTTTGCAAGATAAATTGGTAAAACTTACGTGTATAAAATGAATGGGTTTGAAATTATGACAAAAGTTGCCGCTACGTGAGTTGCGGTAACGAGCGCATGGGAATGCCTAGATCGACACGGTTCTAACAAAATTCGACTAGGAGATGAATAGACGGGATAGGTAAACTTGACCCTTCACTACTGCAAACGTCGGCGTCGGCGAGGTGCTGGTATTTTCTCGTAAGCTAATTCTTCGTCCTGACGAGCTGATTGCTCTCGCTGAAGCTGGCTAGTAGGATCAAATTATGTGCTGAATTGGTTTTCAGGGTCCATACAATGCAAATGTTTGTGTTGTTAATCTTGCAGTTAGGCAATGATACGAAGCTGGCGATTGGTGTTAAATAATAAATTTCCATCGATCTTCCTCGATCGATGCGTGGCACGATGCCCTACTGACCGTCTGCAATACTGCTTTTCTTGCAAAAGAACGACGCTACTTAACGTACGTAAAATACGTCAGTATTGTCAAAAGGGGTAGACAGAGCATATGAAAATTAATTTTCAGTGCCTTTCAAGCATTACAGGTTTAGAGATGGATTTTATCTAATATTGCAATGCTTATGTGCGTATTGTGCATATGGACACTGCAAACTTTTTTGGGAATTCATGTAAATGTGCTTTTAAATTGGAAAATGAAATTCAATCTCTAAGAAGTAATTTAGTAAGATCTTCCATGCTGTTCCCTGTGGGATGTGTTACAGATCAAGCAGCTTAACATGGTTTCCCATCCTTTAGTTGAAGCCAAGTTGCGGTATAGCATAAAACTATGGGGCAATTGCTATAAATATATTAATATTGACTCCGCTTTCAAGTTGCAAAAAAGAGTCGTTCACTTTATCGTTCGAATCTTTCAGACAGAATCATGGACACAATATCTTAACTGTGCCATGTCTTTACATCCTGGTGCAGCAAGAAGGAAAAAGAACACAGATTTGTAACTAGACGTAAGGACATTCCTTGCAACATTAACCGTAGACTGAACGTGATACTACGTGGTGGACCCGGGTATGTCCTAAAACTACGACCAAGACCACTGGGGGATGGGCAGCAGCATCCCTGGAGAGCGGTGGAGATACTGCGATCGCCAACCTGCATGCCAAACGTGCCGATTATGACATTGACCCCCAATGAAATTGTGTGATGTGGAAGTCCAGCTGTGGACGTCCTTCGGCTGATATGGTGGTGGTGTTGGAATGCAGTATACTACCCGTGCGTGCGTCTCTTCAACACCTACGGAGTTGAGAAAACAATAAATACTTAGCAGAATTTTCAATGCAAGGCTCAAGCAGCAACTTTTTATTAATGAATAATATCAGTCAACCGTCTAATTATCTATACCTACTTGATGTCGACATTCTAATTAAATTTAAGAAAATAAATTAAAAAACATTAAAACATTTATTTCAAAATCTTTACAAATTCTAGATAGGTTTACGTTCTAAAATCATTCGAGACATACAGAATCTGCAAGATCTGGTTTGCGCCATTTCCAGTGTTTGACATGGTTCCTACACTAGGCAAAGCCTGTAGGAAACCAGATTATGTCCAGTTAAACAATTTTTTTGCGCGAATTGTCTAGATTATGTTAAGCGAGTATTAAATTACGACTAGCTATCAAGTTAGAGTAGATACTTACAAATAAACAAAATCATTCAACAAAATAGTTCAATTCGTGGAACGTAGTTAGTACATATAATAAAGGCAAGATATTTCGTGTAAAATTTGTGTGTGTGTGTGTGCGCGCGCGCGTGTGTGTGTGTGTGTGTGTGTGTGTGCGTGTGTGTGTGCGTGTGCGTGTGTGTGTGGTGTTCAGTGCATTTTAGATTCCTCTCAGAAGGAAGTAGTAAGTAGACCCTCAGTTTCAGCGTAAGTCAGCGCAATCAGCCATTCATGGAGCTTTATTTTAGTTTGGTTGACAGTAAGATTTTTGATTGGGAGTCTGCCAGTAACCTTGTTATAAATGAAAGGGTGAAGGAAGTTGCTGAACCTTTTAGCGAAAACAGTGACCGGCTGGGGCAAAGGGACCTTGAAAATTCTCTTCCGCATCATCGCACTATAACATGAAGACTTCAAGACTTCAGCGTGTGTCTTCGTGGTGACTCGCATAATAAATAAAGAGCGTATGGTCAGCACATTCATATCCTTATAAACACTCCTCGATGGATACCTAATTCCCTTTTTTAAAATGTAATTAGAATGTCAAAAGAACTTGAACAGTATCATAACATATTTTTTGCTATTTAGTTATTTATGAATAAACGAGATAAAATGATTCGAAGAAAGGTCTCCACTAGCAGAGAAAGTATATGCTTGCAGAGAGACAGTTATCATTATTTGTACTATTTTACATCTTAACTGGAAATTCGGACATGCACTAAGAAATTTGGATCCTATCTCATGAATGCAAAGTCTGCCTGGAAATATCTGATGTTCAAGAATGTCTATTGACTTCACGACAATCGTCATAATATATTACATTTGGCAATGTTAGACTTCTGTTAAATGACTTGTTCAAACTATGGAACAAGCAATATGGATAGACTTCAAATTATGGCAATATTGTAACAAAATATTTATTGTATGTAGTTTGTGACAAAAAGGAGATGGCGGGACGACTTTGAGGCAAAGAACATTATGTCACCCTTGATATTGGACACTTAACGGGTAAGTATTATTTTAAATACTAGATGAAAGCCCGGCTTCGCTCGGGTGAAAAAAATAAGAAAGAAATAAAGTAAACATTTATTCGTGACAGTTATGCAAACGACGAAAGAAATAGTGTACAAAAATGTATGAAATAAAAACTTACAACAACGGATTATGATGAAACTTCGTATAGAAATATAGTCTGTAGTCTGGATTGACATATGGAATAGGGAGTAAAAGATTACGCTGACGACGTCACGGGCAAAGGCTGGTATCTTTGCAAGTTAATCCTAAGCATTTTTATAAGGGTAGTATTTAAAGGCACATAAAAATTTTGACACCGTAATCAGTACTGATTTGTATAGCTAAAATACTAATCGTTCATTAAAATTCAGCTTGATGTGCAATTGTTAAATATTGATGTGCCAGTCAGTATTTTTGGTGCGAAGTCAGCGCTGCTAACGCGAACGAAAACAAATGAAGTTCGTGTATCTCCCTCTCTGTCGAACTTGCAAAATCGAGCGACACAGAGGGAAATACACGATGTTCATTCGTTTTCGTTTCGCGGTAGCAGCTCTCTATTCTCCGCCAAATTCTATTAAGTGGGGCCCTTTACACTCAATATTATGTGTCAATATTATCGCGATTTTTAAAATTGTATGGGGTCTGTTACACGCTTAATATTATCACAATACTGGTGTGTCAATATTATCGTGGTTTTCAAAATCGTATGGATATTTCTTCAATATTCATTGCACGTGATACGGATCGTGATATGAGTATATCGCGTGATAATAATAACCATGTAACAGACCCCTATGGATGTTGCTTCAATATTCAGTGTTTCGCGTGATAATAATAACAGTTGGTAATATTTTCTCCAATTAATGGAAGCTATTTAACAACTTGTTCCGTTTTGCCAAAGGTATTTCACATTCCGATACGCGCACCATCCAGGAATAGGAGCCGTCAGACCAGAGGGCCTACCTCGATTTGAAAACGAAGTATTTCCCTCTCCGCGCTCGAATATGCAATTGCGACAGAGAGGCATATATATTTAGTTTTCGGTTTGGTAGCACCTTAGTCCGAGCGCGGCGGACGGTCGAAGAAAGTCAAAGAACATTCCGTGTGTTGTCTGTCACACATATAATTTTTTAACTTCCCATCTACCTATGAACTTGTATTAGGTGATAATGTTTATTATGAAGTATATTTTACCAAAAATATCAATATATTGATAAATCAAATTTGTTTTTTAGTTGTACGGAACCCTCAGTGTGCGACTCCGACGCACTTGGCTGGTTTTTATTACATTTTGAATTTTATTTCTCTTATAGTAAAATACCCTATTCGTTTTAAAGTTGACGCCTGAGGGCCTACCGCGAACCAAAAACAAACTATCTTCCTCTCTGTCGTTCCAATATACATGTGCGGAAGAGAGGCAGATACTTCGTTTTCGGTTCGCGGTAGCGCCTCTAACGTCCGAGCGCAGCGAACGGCGTGAGCTGGGGTCTACTCCGAAATTCAAAATCCTAACTTCGTATGATGCCGTCCCTTTCACTCTCCTGTCATAGACTATATGAGTGAAAGAGACGGCACCATACGAAGTTCGTATTTTGAATTTCGGAGTAGACCCCCAGTACCACTAAGTTATAAGATAGAGCGAGATAGGGATAGAATTTTGCTAGACGTTTAAAAGCCACAAGTCACCTAGTAGTTTGTCACAACAAAATAGAGACGCAGCTTTAAGATGGCGGACAGACTCGGCAAACATTCACGTGGTGTCCTTTACACGATTAATATTATCACAATACTGGCATGTCAATATTATCGCAGTTTCCATTTTTTTATGGATTCTGCTTCAATATTCTCGTGATACTTATCGTGATATGAATGTATCACGTGATAATAATAACCATGTAACAGGCCCCATACATTCGCTTTGAAGGCGGTTGTTGTGACAATCAGCCTAGCTAGCACGATAGATTGTACCGTTACGTTTTATGTGACGTTTTAATACATTTCGCCCATATAACGTGACGGTATAAGTTATCGTGCTAGCTAGGCTGATAGGTGTATAGAACGCTTGAAAACTACAAAAACAAAACGCTGCAGACGCGGCTAGCCGAATCCACACAATGGGCGATGATGGCCCATCACCCAGAACGCAGCCCAGCAACCTGGCAAACACACCGGACGCAAACATAGTTTACAATTTCCGAACGTACCCAACCCGACGCTGTCAACCAACGAATTTAATATGGCCGACCTTTCGTCATAAAATTAACACTTTTTAATGCAAAATACGCGACAATCCGAATTTTGCGGATACATATGTTCAACTCAAAAATCGTTATTTTTATACGTTCTTCAATTTGAGACAGGTCTCGTTCGGGTCTACCGTACCCCTGCACGAAATTATTAATATAGATTAGCTGGTAAACTTTATTTTTTGTTAGTTACTACTTTTGGGGTTTGGCTGGTATCAACTTTTTTAAGAGTTATGATATCTCGTGACTATTCTATATGTTTGATACATTCTTCAGTGGCCTGTCCTTTCTCTTGAGTGTTTTCTCATTTTCACTGAACATTGTATCCTGATAGATACATGACTGAATAATGCTACCGTCTCGATAGGGTGTTTGGCACATCGACAGTCAAAATATTATGTTCTACTCTAAGGGTATAAACACATGCAAATCGACCGATCTATCAATTTCTTTGCTAAATTTATCCCTTAATGCAACAAGGATAAATAAAAAGCAGATCGGGCTTTAGAAAATATAGGCAGAGAAACCTATTTTAAAGTTAATTTAACGCGATTTTATAACTTTCCCGAACAGCTGTGGGAAGTCTTGTTCTTGTTTTTGGTATTAAAATTATTACAGTAAATAACTGTCATGAAATCATTTGTAAGAGCAATGGGCTTAGACTTTAGAGTAAAACATTCAAAGTACGCTTCTGCAGTGGTACCCGTACTAAAGTGAAATTCCGTGAGATTATGCGCTGACTACTCAGTTAGCATCAACAAACAGTTGTTGTTGATTGAATAAACAATATCCTCTACCGACGGCTAACGAGCTGTTTGCTTACTTACATGGTGGGGAAAAGTTCTCTAAATTAGATTTATCAATGGTACACAATCAACTGATGTTGTGCGAGGAATTTCAGAAACTAACCTGCTTACATATAAGGGGTTATTTATGTATAGTCGGCTCATCTTTGGCCTCAGTAGCACCTCAGCAATTTTTCAACGTGCGATGGAAGGCCTCCTCGCAGGCATTGAGTGCGCGCTGTGCCTGTTGGACGACATGCTGGTCACTGACCGAAACGACCTGGAGCATTTGGCTAGATTAGTTGGTGGGTTACAAAGACCACAGTATGCGAGGCTGATCTTGCAATAGGAAAATTGTGTTTTATTAACCGACTTCAATAGAAGGAAGGAGGTTCTCAGTTTGTCTGCTTGTTTGTTTTTTTTATGAATGTATGATTGCCCGATAACTCTTGACCATGTTGGCCGATTTAAATAATTATTATTTTTTGTTTCAAAGTAACTTGGTACCATATAAATTTGGTGAAGGTCTGATAATGGGATCTAGGAGGAATTGAGGGAACTCTTCGAATTTGATAGGCACGCATGTGTAGATTTCGGTATTTTCTACAGATAACCAGGCATTGACTCTCGAAAACCACAAATTTGGTGAAGCCGAACTGGTGTTGAGTAGATTTCGTTATTTCTACAGATAACCTGGCATTGGCTCTCGAAAACCACAAATTTGGTGAAGCGGAACTGGTGTTGATGATGTATATTTTATATTGCAACATTAATTTTATATGGCAACAATTTATATTTCGATTGTTTTCTAATATTCAAAATCTCTACTTCTGAATACAGCAACTGCATTTTAATTATTTAATTAAAGAATTACTCGCCGAGCAATGATGACCTCAGTTGTCATAAAAAAACTTCTCAATGATGTAGGCACTGCACAGATTCCGATAAAATTTTGTTGACATAGCGACTAATGCTCGTAAAAATAAAAATTTTGAAGTGAAACTTACGATGTGGAACTAAAGGTCAGGATGGGTTCCCTGGGGAATCGACGGAGCTCCTCAAATATCATCGCCCCTACCATAAGACTTAGTTGGGATCTGTAGTAGCCACCTCATTTGCTATCGGAAAGCAGTACAGATGGTGAAGTGGGAAGGATATGTAAAAACGCCATGTGTGTGGCATAGCGAAGTACAAAAATATTCAGTAGATCTCTCACTATATCTACAATTTCTGGTAATTGACATACAATTGTAATTTGTAATGTAATCTTACAATGAAAGAAATGCATATATCTAAATATTGCATGTAAAATTTTACCAGCTTTGGCTCAGTTTCTGTTTTCCAGAAATTATTTCTTTCGATACGTTTTGTAAACAGGGGTTCAGTTCAGTTTTTATTTATACTAATTGATATTTTTTATACTATGGCACTATGACCATAATATATTTGTTAATTATTACAACTTTTTACGTTTAGGTTTTTATTGCCCTTACCTAACTTAACCTAACCTGCAACAATTATATAAATTCGTCAAAAACTGCTTGTTCGGTGCACGAAACTGTCAATCATTATTTTATCACATGTCCGGTGTCCGTAAGCGCCAGCGCGCGACTGATCGGGCCTACCGAATACAATCATTTTATCTATTCAAACGCTGTGAATTGTCTATAAATATTGTATGGCTTTAGTTGTGTTTAAAAACTTTATTTAAAACTTCAATAGTTTAGTCATAATATTGAAAAATACTTTACACAAAGGAGTAATTTTAGGATTTATTCATTCGTTCATTTTTACAACCCTTTATTTACGTTTTAAATTGTTTTAAATAACTCTAAAACGCTGCCTCCATAGTCTACCTCCCCTCAACGGGAAATCATAGTTAGGCATAGTAACTATCCCTTAATCTGATTTCCGATATAACTGACAATGAGTCGAAGTTTATGACACGAATAGTTTAAACACGTCTGGTGCCGTTATGATACGTTTCACCACACACTATTGTATGTGACACTGAAATGCTTTTTGTTTATACCAGTTTGATAACAGCATAACACACGTGACGTCACCGTCAAATAAAAAAAAAGGATTAAAGTCGTATTTGCTTGTAGTACCAGTGGAAAAGGAAGCAAATTTAAATTTCTTAAGTTCATTTTCGCCTATAGGAATTCCATTTATTTGACCACGGAGTTCTCACCCGCAAAACTTGTCTATGGACAAAAGTTAAGATCTCGGTTGGATATATTTTAATCCCGTTATCTCGTCGCTGTCGCCTTTGTCTTATCTAATGCTGTCGCAAAGAAACAGTCCCAGCAGAATAATAAAATTAACAGGAAAAATAGACCACTGTTGTTGAAAGAAAGCGATGTTATTTAAACAATTCTAAGGTCAAAACAAAAGTACTGTCTGGATTACAGGTCTAGTTTTAAGGAAAATAGGAAGAATCTTATACAAAATTCAAGACCATTTTTCGGCTTCGGTTGTAAAAAAACACACAACTACCTAATTACCTTTTTAAAAGAACGATTACCAATCATAACAAACCGGACTTTGATAATTATTATCATTTGTACTGAAACCTCTAGTACATTATGTCGGAAAAGTCGTTTCTTAACTTAACAAAGCTACATGAAGGGTTAATTATTAATCAATATTTATAACAATGTTATTATCGTCTATCAGGTGTAACGAACAAGTACATTTTTGAACAGTATTTGGAAAGACAATATACTTCGATACGATTGCAGTAAAAATAGGTGTAGCAAGCATAATTAAATAAATTGAAACAGCAAATTTAATGTGACTAAACTTATATTTTAAGACTAAATATTAAATTATGTAAGGAAAAACACCTTAGAAGCGTGGCACACAGTCATTCGGTTAAATAGAAAAAAACCAGAGTACGTACATTTTTTTGTTCTTCTGGAAAGTACAAGGCACGGTAGGTTCGGTATATATTTTAGATTTTATTATTGTTTTTATTAATTCATGTTTCATTGAGTTTTAGATAAATCAGTTTAATAAATGATCAATGTTTCTGTATATGATTACATCTCAGTTTTCAATATAATTAGCTTTTACTGAAGAATTGCGTTTTATGTACTTTGAAAAGGACACCATATGTAATTAAGCCCCGATGTACTTTGTTAATGACATAGTGAAAATACTCAAAGTAAAACCAGGGATATAATTATTTATTTTTCCTATATGTATGTTAAACATAATCTGAAACTTTTAAAACGATATTCCAAAAAATACCTGTGGCAGGAAGGAGGACAAATGATGTAAAGAGAAAAATCCGCTATTAGAAATTAATGTCTTACAAAACCGTACATTTTTCAGAACTTAAGACACCTTAATAAAAATGTTCACGACTTAAATATTATATTTACACAAACTTTTTTAAATTACATGTTTGCTTACCTTTGACCTCAGGGTAACTTCTTAATTACGTGGGCTTTAGAATTTGAATCCAGGCGACAGTAAAACGATTTCAGGGAAATGTAAATTACGTCCGAGCCTTACACTAACAAGAATACGAATATAAAATAAGTGTATCCTAAATATTCTACCTACACTCTTCTGTCAATTTTTGCTTAATATGTTAATATACTCGTAGCTAATACGAATAGTATCTGTAGTCTGTTTTTTTACTGTTTGAAATAATAGAACCGTGGGTAGGTATGAAAAGTTCTTTCAATGCGGGAGTAACTGTCTGTCTTTTCAGTTACCTTTTCACTTGATCCGTATGTAAATAAGAAATTGAAACCCTTATAGGATCACTTCGTTGCCCTTCTGTCCTTCAAAACCCTGTTTTTCGAAAGTGGATTGTATTTAATATGAAAGAATCAAATACACAAGTCTAATTTGTAGCTGTGAATTTAACAGATAACGCAATGAAAAGATCTTTTATTTCTGCCGTTTACTATGATACCAAATCATGTACCTTAGTTTGGTTAACTGAAACTTCGTTATAGGTTAGCAAGCAAGGAACTCTTATAGTTTCGCCACGTCCGTCCGCTCCTAGCTCAGTAAAATTTACTACTAAAACGCTGTAATTTGGAATAGATTATATCAATCACACCAACAAACCGGTACTAACAAAACCTTGAAAAAAAAAATGCAAAAAACCATTAGCGTGATATTAAACTTTAAAGTGCTAGTTTTTATTAGATTCAAGTGTTTTCTCCCTGTCGGCCACAGGGATTAGTAACCGTGAATAAATTCATAGTAGTAGTATATATAATTAATGGTAAAAGAAGAAAACTATACTAGCTAAGTAGACATTACTAGTTAACGTTTGTGAACTTAGTCCGCATAATGTAACGGGTGGATAACTAACAGAAACCTACATTACGCACTTCCTAGGTTTTATTAATAATGAAATTTGACAAGAAACAAAGTCTTACCTTTAGAGATGACCAGTTCTTTAATAATGACAATAGTTTTAATATTAATAAATTGAATGCGAAGTCACTTTATCCATCTGTTGCCTTTTTGTGCTTGAACCACTGAACCGATTTAGGAGAAATTTAGTAGGGCAATAGATTGAGACCCCGAAAAGAAAGGAGTATGAGTAAATTATACGACGACAAAGTCGCGGGCAAAGGTAGTCTTGTAACATTTTATCGTAGCCTTTGTAGGTCTTAGTAACCGCGACCGCAATTACGAATTCCTGGAGAAAGGTAGAATGGACAATATTCACCAATATCACCAAATATTCAAAATTTATTTTAGTGAAATACGATAACAAACCAGTAAGCTTAGTTTTACTTCGGGATTATGTACTGAATGTAATAACATTTACTCGCTATCGTTATAAAATGAATCTTACTCCTAAGCCCATAGAGTGAAAATTAAACTAGTGAGCTTTGCAAGAGTCATTAGGGATCCCCCAGAGACGAGTATCGTGTGGCGATATCGTTTGACACTTTACGTATGTCAAGTAGTACAAATGTACCTACGAATGTACAAAGTGTGCATTGCGTGACTAAAGGGGTGAAACGTAACGTTTTTGAGCGTGCATGAGGTTGATTTATTTAATCTAATTTTGTACTTTAATCTGCGTCCCATTAGATTTACCTCAACTCAGTTTCACTCGAACGTAACGTGATTAACATCAGTCCGCTATTTCACCACCTTCATAAACGTCACTTGATAATAACAATTCACCATAATAGTACAAGTACCAGGGCCAGGAGCAAATATCGTCAGTCAAACGTCATTCAGAGCAGAAACAAACTTGTGTCTGAAATGGATACTTCCCTAGAAGAAAATAATACAGCACACCCCCCCACTACCTGCTACAGCCAGTATCCTTGGCGTCGAAATCTCGAATGAACTCCAGTTCCGTTTTAGAGGATAAGGCCAAATTAGCCTCGAAAAAGCTCGGTGTTATAAAAGCTCACATATGGAATACTGTTCTCATCTGTGGGCAGGGGCACTACAGTCCCGGCTTCTCCCTCTAGACCGCATCTAATGGAGAGCGACTTTAATTGTCGGCTGCCAGAGTATTTTAGATCGGCTTGACTCTATGGCGCTGCGAAGAGATGTAGCCTCGCTCTGCTTTTTCTATCGCATGTATAACGGGGAGTGCTCCAAGGAATTGTTCGGATTAATTCAAGATTCAAGATTCAAAAATTTTATTCGTAACAAGCACAATATTAACATTAGATAAATGCATAGACAACACACAAACAAAGGCGTAGTAACGAAAGGGAACCTACTCAGCATATATGCAGGCTTTGCAGCCGGCGCTGATCTTCCGTAGGGGCCTGTTACACGGTGATTAATATCACGAGATACATTCGTATTACAATAACGTTTCACGTGGATATTGGTGAATATTCAAGCAATATCGAAACGAATTGTGATTGTAATCACAGTGTAAAGGGCCCGATAAAGTGAAGTAACGGCGGGTAACACAACAAAAAAGAGATAGAAAATAAAAGAAATGAATATAAAATGAACAAACACAGCGATACAAGAACAAAAAAGTAATAATTAAATGGTTCATTATCATTGAATAAGGTAACAAAAACCATTTAAAGTGGACAAAAGATGAGTATTCGTACATGATAGAATACAATATAAAATAAACCGACTTAACATACCGATAAATGGTTACGTCTATAAAGGCCCTATAAAGGCGGGACCCGGGTATGTCCTTAAACTACGACCAAGACCACCGGGGGATGGGCAGCAGCATCCCTGGAGTGCGGTGGAGACACTGCGATCGCCAACCCGCATGCCAAGCGTGGCGATTATGGCATTTACCCCCTATGAAAGCGACACAAAGGCCACGGCCCCGAGGTTCCGGCGGCCCCCGGTGCCCTGGTTTTGGTAGCGGCCAGGGTACTAGCGGGGCCAGGGGTGCTAAGAATCTCCGGCAAAGATCCAGCTACCACCACCGACGACTCCTGGCCCTGGCAACGTACAACACGCGTACACTGCGGACCGACGAAAAGATAGCGGAACTAGAGGAAGGATTGAGCAAGTTGCGTTGAGATGTCGTGGGGTTATCTGAAGTCCGAAGAGAGGGGGAGGACACGATAACCCTAAAGTCCGGCAACTTTATTTCCGGGAGGGCGACCAACAGTCCCAGGGAGGTGTCGGGTTCATCGTCCACAAGTCCCTCGTAAACAACGTGGTGAAGATCGAGAGTGTGTCGGCTAGGGTGGCGTACCTTATACTCAGAGTATCCAAGAGATACTCGTTGGTCATACAGGTGTACGCGCCGACCTCGGCACACTCCGACGACGAGGTGGAGGCTATGTATGAGGATATAACTAAGGCCATGCATAGTTCCAAAACCTACTTCACCGTTGTTATGGGGGACTTTAACGCGAAACTGGACAAGAGAGACGGCAATGAGCTGAGAGTGGGGCAATTTGGAGTTGGAAGTCGGAACCACCGGGGCCAACTACTGGCTGGTTTCTTGGAGAAGGAGGGACTCTACATGATGAACTCCTTCTTCAAGAAACGCGAGCACAGGAAGTGGACCTGGATGAGTCCCGACGGTGCAACAAAAAACGAGATTGACTTCATTATGTCGACGAAGAGGCATATATTCAATGATGTCTCTGTGATCAATACGGTTAAAACCGGAAGTGATCATCGTCTGGTAAGAGGCACATTGAATATATGCGTCAAGCTAGAGCGCTCTCGCCTGATGAAGTCTACGCTCCTTCCAGCAGCAGTCCAAATCCAAAACCCCGAGAGCTTTCAGCTGGAACTCCACAACCGTTTTGATTGTCTAGGCGGCGACGTGGACGATTTCAATGACGGGTTTGTGGAAGCTGTCCATAGCATTGGGTCTAAGTTCTTTAAGGCCCAACGGACTCACAGAGCCAAAAGGCTTTCTATCTCCACTCAGAGGCTCATCGAGGAAAGGAATGAAATGATTCTGCAGTCTTCAGCCGATGCGACATTATACAGGCAGCTCAATAAACGGATCTCCAAGTCCCTTACCCGCGATCTGCGCCAATTCAATACAAATCGTATTGAAGAGGCCATCGAGCAGAATAAGGGCTCTAAAGTGTTCTCAAGAGATCTGTCTATTGGGCAGAGCCAGCTCGCCAAATTAAAAACTGAAGACGGTAGAATCGTTTCATCCAAACCCGAGCTTCTGAAAGAGATAGAATGCTTTTATGGACAGCTATACACGTCAACTAGCAGACCCGAAGTTGGTCTGGCGGAAGACCCTAGAGCCAGATTAACCCGGCACTATACCGAAGATATCCCGGACATCAGCCTGTACGAGATTAGAATGGCTCTTAAACAGCTAAAGAACAACAAGGCACCCGATGAAGACGGAATAACAGCTGAACTCCTGAAGGCGGGTGGAAAACCGGTCCTTAGGGCCCTTCAGAAGTTGTTCGATTCCGTCTTACTGGAAGGGAAAACTCCAAAGGCATGGAACAGAGGTGTGGTGGTCCTGTTCTTCAAAAAGGGTGACAACGCCTTACTGAAGAACTACCGCCCCATCTCACTTCTGAGCCATGTCTATAAGCTGTTTTCAAGAGTCATTACGAACCGTCTCGCACGCAGGCTAGATGACTTCCAGCCTCCCGAACAAGCCGGATTCCGAAGAGGCTTTAGCACCGTAGACCACATCCATACGCTTCGTCAGGTTATACAGAAGACTGAGGAGTATAACCTGCCCCTCTGTCTAGCGTTCGTGGACTACGAGAAAGCCTTCGATTCGATTGAAACCTGGGCTGTACTACAATCTCTCCAACGGTGCCAAGTGGACTACCGCTATATCGAAGTGCTGAAGTGTTTGTACGAGAACGCCACTATGTCAGTCCGACTCCAGGACCAGAACTCGAAACCTATTCCGCTGCAGCGGGGAGTCAGGCAAGGAGATATTATTTCTCCTAAACTGTTTTCCGCTGCACTGGAGGACGTGTTCAAGACTCTGGACTGGAGAAGGCTAGGCATCAACATAAACGGCGAGTACATCACTCACCTTCGGTTTGCTGACGATATAGTAGTCTTGGCTGAGACCATGGAGGATTTAAGTACAATGCTCAATGACCTCAGTAAAGTCTCCGAGCGAGTTGGTCTAAGGATGAACATGGACAAGACGAAGATCATGTCAAATGCCCATGTAGCACCAACTCCCGTAACAATCGGACACTTTACGCTCGAAGTTGTAGACGATTACATATACCTAGGACAGACTGTCCTGTTAGGTAAGTCCAACTTCGAGAAAGAGGTTAATCGTCGAATCCGACTCGGCTGGGCAGCGTTCGGGAAGCTACGTCACATCTTTTCGTCCAATATCCCGCAGTGTCTCAAGACGAAAGTCTTTGACCAGTGTGTGTTGCCAGTGATGACATATGGTACTGAAACGTGGTCGCTTACTATGGGCCTCATAAGAAGGCTCAAAGTCACCCAAAGAGCAATGGAGAGGGCTATGCTGGGAGTTTCTCTGCGTGATCGCATCAGAAATGAGGCCATCCGCAGCAGAACCAAAGTGACCGATATAGTCCTTCGAATCGCTAAACTTAAGTGGCAGTGGGCGGGGCACATAGCACGCAGAACCGATGGCCGTTGGGGCGGGAAGGTTCTCGAGTGGCGACCACGTACCGGAAGGCGTAGCGTGGGCAGGCCCCCCACACGGTGGACTGATGACCTGGTAAGGGTCGCGGGTGTCCGCTGGATGCGGGTGGCGCAGGACCGGTCATTGTGGAAGTCTTTGGGGGAGGCCTATGTCCAGCAGTGGACGTCATTCGGCTGAAATGATGATGATGATGATGATAAAGGCCTTAATTTTGCGCGAACCATGAACGCAGCCATTTTCGCTGCTACTAGCGCCAGTGGCAAGTGTTGGATGCCGATAACAAAACAAAAACATTTACTTTACACATAACGTCAGACAGAAGAAATCGTGGTGTGGTGTTCAAAGAATTTGAGATTACTGATAATATGGTTAATTCAAACAAGGCACATACAATTACTAACTATTAATCACTGCCGCTTCCTTCCGCCGTCGCCCAACGCGACAACATTTTCATCCTCACTACTTATATGGTCGGCAGTCCTCAACTGTGCGTTTCTCCAGAAATTGCCTGCCTCGCACAGCTAAACTGTGGAATGAACTGTCGCCTGCGGTATTTCCGGACCGATACGACCTTCAAACCTTCAAGAAAATAACGTACTCCCATCTTAAACGCCGGCAACGAACTTACAACCCTTCTGGTGTTGCGAGTGTCCATGGGCGGCGCTAATCGCTTACCATCAGGCGATTCGTCTGCACATTTGCCTCCTAGGTCATAAAAAAAAATTAAACAGGCACATATCTGGTTTCTGCGTTACAAGATTTAGAGTATCAGCTGATGGATTTTCCACCGCGATACAATCAGCTGGCTAGTTTATTTATTCACAATCGCATATTCTCGTAAACTGCTATCTGACAAAATTTCATGCGAGAGAAAATGATTGTAAAAATATATTTTGATTACATGTTCATGTGACCAGCTGATGGGTATTCCACCACTCTACCACACAGGTGATGATTTATTTTCCTTAGGGCATTGGCTTAAATATCATGTGATACAAGTTGCAGTCGAGAGGAAATGACTGATTGTTTTATGTCTTTGGGAGGCTTCTGTTCCTCAACCCACCATCGGAATCGCAGCTGACGTTCACGGGGTTTCATAATATAACTTTCTTAAATTGGTTATTGAAATCTGTTGCTGAACCACGGGGTATAAGTCGCCTTAATATTATTAGCAGTTAAAAGATCTAGAGCAATTAGCATCTTAGATCCTACAAAAGCTATCAAAAATTCACACGAAAAAAGTCCTTACAATAACTAAACCGTTTATGGAATCGTGTATGGATTGTTTATGGGTTTGTTATGGTTGTACTTATAAATATTTTCATGCTCTAAAGTCATGTCACTAAAAAAATATAAAATAAATAAATTTATGAAAATTTTTAAAATATCGACTGCAGTTTGTTGATAGACGTTAACTAAAAATATAGATAAGTTTAAAAATAAAGCAATTAAGGAAATCTTTGAATTATACAGGCTGTTTTTTTTTAATTACACAGAAACGACGTAGCATATTTTATTTTTCCAAAATTCAAGAAAATTATATTTTTTTCGTTTTCATACAAAATAATTATTTAAATCACCACCTCCTTAAGAGTTATCGTGGAGTTAATCAAAAGTTAATGTCAAGTAGGATAATTCGGAATTCGAATGACCCGCACGTCAACATTGTTTAATTGTTAAGGATCTTTCATACTATACTAGGAGTGTTAATTAACGAAAATGAATTCTTGGATATCTTTGTAATTTGGGGTACTCTAGTGTCTTAGAACAATTAACGGAATTCAATAAAAACAACCTGTATAATTGCACCTGACTGTTTTTTTTTGTTGTGTGCTATATTTTCTTTGCAGTCCTCGACAAATATTTTCGTATCGTATGTAGTTCCGACGAATGCGAACAAAATATGTTATATGTGTGTTATGTGTATGTTGGTTTATAACTCAAAGATTTTCTTTAGTACTTTTTTTTCACGTCTTCGTTCACGTTTAATTACTGCAGTCATCTTTGATTTTTTTAATTTATCATATATTTACCAGTGAATGATTCTCTTTTAAACTCTAGCTGTTTGTTTGATTTTATAATCCTGCTGCCAGCTCCATCTGCCTACTGCCAAATTAATATTACTAGCTTATGGAATAACGCCAGTTCACGTTTTAGATCAGCTAAATAATTCAGATCAGAAAAATAATGGTATAACTGTTATATTTCATGTTTGATATAAGCCGATTATCCGCTAAGTATAATGATGTCCCCTCTAACAATCTAACATTATGAATTATTTGTCAGTATGATTATTTTCTTTTTTTTATATATTTTTTTATATTTATATTCTTTTTATCCACTGTTGTATAAGAACTGTCACTATACTAATGCTGTGAATCTGAACGATTGAATGTCTTGCAAAGCATCAAATACAATAAACAAAATTAAAAGTAAGATCAAGTGCAACAAAAAAATGCTAAATATTTTAAACCACAAGTAAATATGTTCACATTTCTGGTGGTAATTAATTTATCAATATCTAAAAGTGATTTCTAAATGACCATTCGTTTTGCCAATATTTAAAAGGAAGTTGGCCCGTGCGCGGGCGAAGAGCACGGCATACGAGTATCTAGCGAGCAAGCAACACGAACATTTGGGAGCTACAGACGCCTTAATATACTTAAATAGTCAGAGTATTGTACTGATGACATATATACACTCGCGGACAAAGAATACGGGTTGGTAAAATACCGTCATATATTCCTAAAATAGTACAAGGTTGTACAGTTTTTTAAGCCTTTTATAATCTTTATTTAATTTTACATTTAAACTGCAAAAATAACAGTGAAAAAAATTGTTAGTTACTTAGTTTAAATAGGGCTCGTAAAAACCCATGAAAAAAACAACGTTAACAAAGCGAGATATCACAAAAAACGTTATTACTGGATATTATTGATATTTTTATGATTGGTTCCCAGAAATTACTTATATATATATATATATATATATATATATATATATATATATAGGTAGTTGGGTTGGGTGGTGGTTGGTAATAGTATCTTATGTAACTATAACAAACATTATTGCGGTTATTAAATTCAGGATGATCTGAAATTTTTGACCGCGAGTGTAGAATAACCTACTAACTCTAAAGATTCATAAACGTCTATCAAACCTATTTTAGTTAAAATATTCCTAAAATTCGGTTGTCCTTATATTTATTTTATGTTATTATTATATGTTAATGAGAAAACGATAACACCAAATTTATTTAACACAGGTTTGTTGAGTGTTATAAATAATAAGCATTACTTGATCGCAAAAGGAAGAACTCAAAATCAAAACGGAATGTGCATACGTCGGTAATTTCACGTCGCGAATGAATTACGTGCGCCCGCGTCCAGGTGATACACAATTGTCCAGTTGTGCTCAATTGAATCCGGGAAGCACATTCGCTTCGGCATCGTCCAGGGTCGCAATTAATGATTGAGTTAGACATGGCCATGATATTTTACAACATTATATACAAAACCGGACAAAAACTGAGTTATTAATATCACTCCAGTTGGGTAAAAAAATTACAAAATATATTTTTTTCTCCAATTCAAACCACTTAGAAATAAGTGCTGGAGAGCTCTTTAGTGTACCGATTAATTTTTTGGTCGTATTACAGGCCACATCCTGTATTATAGCAATGTACAGATAATAACAAATCAGACAAAATTTCAAAAAATCATTAAACATGTTACTTAATTTTATGGATGAAAATATATACCATATAGAACATACAATTTACGTCAAAACTTTTAAGTCTGTATTTTATTAACGCTTATAAGCATCAATTTTAGTTTTTTGTCAAATACAACGACGGTTTCCACCGCCTTTATGACAATATCAATCAATCAATCAATCAATTTATTCCATAACAAACTATGGCGGAAATTATAAGATTAATTACAATATTCATTACATTATAAATTATTAGTATTACGTAAACAAAAAACATACAACATTTCAATCAGAAATAAATTCGTTGATGGCGTAATAACATTTCACCAGGAGCTATTCTTTAAGTTGATGTTTAAACAAGTCAATACTATTTATAGACTTAAGCTCATTCATTTTGACCGCTTGATATTGTACACTATGTTTAAAGACTCTTAGGTTAGGCATGATTGAGTTTTTCAAGTCCTTCCTTCGAGTGTTCTGCCTAGAACCCCTTTCCTCATCAGTCTCATACTTCCCTGGATATTTAACAATATCAGTCAGTAACACAAGGATATAGAGACTCGGAACAGTTAGTGATTTTAATCTGACAAAATGTTCCCTGCAAGACTCCCATGACGGTATTCGCACCATAGTGCTTTCTTTATATTATAAGCAAAGCTTTGACCCCAGAACTTAATGCTATACAGTAAGCGTGATTCAATTAGTGCATGATAGACCACAACGAGCTGTTTTGTCGTAACTTCATCACGTAAGGTCCTAAGCGCGTAACACGCAGAACAGATGCTGTTTTCCAGAGCAGCAAGTTCGTCTTTCCAGTTCAGCTCACAGTCTATGCGAACACCAAGGAACCTAACCGAGGACGATTAACATGTCAGTGTTTCCTCCATTTACTTTCAGGGTTTCCCTGTTTTTTCATGTGGTTTGAAAAAACATAACTTGTGTCTTTTCAGCGTTTAAGATTAAGCTATTAATACTAAACGAATGCAGAAAAACTGTCATAACTGTCTTGACCTTAACATTGAGATCTTCAATATTGGTCGAAGAAATCACCGCATTTGTGTCGTCCGCAAAGATTACAACACTGACATCACTGAGTTGCTGGTTAATGTATCGAATCAAATTATTCACAAAAGTTATAAAAAGAATTGGACCCAAAATGGGTCCCTGAGGCGCACCCCTTTATCAATTTTAGCTAATTTTGATCTGAAGACTTTTTAACACCCATTTTGTATCTAATTCATCTGTACAAACATGTTCCTATTGTTCAAATAAGACTGCATCAACTGTAGCACTTTACCCCTAACGCCGTAATGTTCCAGTTTATGCAAAAGTACTACATGATCAACAGTGTTAAAGGCCGACGATGTTAAGTCGAGAAACAACCCAGTAACTCTACGCCTACTATTCAAGGTCAAAGTCAAGGTCAAATTTTATAATAGGGATCCTATTGTAGATGTTGGCTCCTATGATGCTAAGCAACTTTCGTTAGGCAATTATAATATAAGACACTCGGGGATAGGTAGTGTCCCGTTGGCTCGCCCTTCGGGCCTTCGGCCTCGCGTGCCTTGCCGGTCTCTTGGCGACCACCATATCAGCCAAAGGACGTCCACTGCTGGACATAGGCCTCCCCCAAATTTACGGGGGGTATGCGCAGCTAACATTCTCCGCAAATTCCACGACTTTGCTGAGCGTCAAGCCAGCCAGATCGTGGGCGTACAACTTTTCTTTCTCTGGACAAGCTATCATTCCCATAATAAATCGATCACGCAGCGCTTCCTCTACATTGGCAAAGGCACAAAGTGATGTCAGACTGCGAAGTCTCGCTGCCCACTGTGAGTGAGATTCGCCGTGTTGTTGTACTGCTGCGTAAAAATTATGCCTTTCGCTAAATCCGATGCGTTTAGGGTTGAAATGCTTGTATCGCGTTTGAATTATGTCATCATAGGGCACCTCTTGCAAATCCTTCGGCAATGCCAAATTTGCGGCGAGTTTATAGGTACCCTCAGCGAGTGCACTTAGCAATATAGCTCTTCACTTTTTCCGCTTGCATCCGATGCGTCAGTAATATCGTTCGCCACAAACCAGTGTGTGAGACGGCACTTGTAGGTCTTCCAGTCCTGGGTATTGTGGTCAAAGCTAGTTAGAAAACCGAACAGTCCAGTCATCATTTTTTTTTTAAAACGCGGATATTCGTCGGCGCTGATAAGTCGATGGACAGGGACACAACTGAAACAGCCGGTTGCTAGCCATGCACTGTTTATTCATGCATAGGTAACGTGGTGGGCGCAGCCACACACACACGCATATGCATACGCTAGTCGCATACACAACACATACTTATATAGATCAATACATATTTAAATACATAGAAAACATCCAAGACCCAAGAACAAATATCCGTGAAAAATGCACAAATAAATGCCCTGACCGGGATTCAAACCCGGAACCTCTAGCTTCGGAGGCAGAGTCACTACCAACTAGGCTAAACAGGTCGTCACTTATACTTGGTAACATTAATCTTTTTTTTACAATCCCTGTCATATATGGAGTGCCAAATTTTACCTCGGATTCGTATTAAGAGACACACATACGACACAAGGTAAAAACCTTGGATTCGTACTACGAGGCCTCTCGGACGCTCAGATATCAATTGTGAACGAAATTGGAATGGAAACGAACAAAATCAATATGCCGGCGACTTTTTCCAAATTTCACCTCGGATTCGTACTAAAAGACCTCTCGGATGCTCAGATAGGGGACCTCTCGGACGATCACATATCGTTTTTGAACAAAATCGGGTTGGAAATGAAGAAAATCAATACGGCTGCCACTTTTCCCAAATTTTACCTCGGATTCGTATTAATAATTCTCTCGGACGCTCAGATATCGATTTTGAACGAAATCGGGACGAAAATGATAAAAATCAATATGGCTACCAATTTTTTCTAAATTTTACCTCGGATTCGTACTACGAAGCCTCTCGGACGCTCAGATATCGATTGTGAACGAATTTTGAATAGAAACGAACAAAATCAATATGCCTGCGATTTTTTCCAAATTTCACCTCGGATTCGTATTAAGAGACCTCTCGGACGCTCAGATATCGATTTTGAACGAAATCGAGACGGAATTGAAGAAAATCAATATGGCCGTTACTTTATTCAAAGTTTACGTCGGATTCCTATAAGAGTCCTCTCGGACGCTCAAATGTCGATTTTGTCGTATCGGACGGCACTGAATAATATAACCACTTACAATACACTGAATCAAAAAAGGTCGTATCTTGACAGGGAACTCACGGCACTTCATGTACCTTTAGACCTTATAAGGAACCTACATGCCAAATTTGGTGTCTCTCGAACCATGAGTTTGGGCTGTGCGTTGATATGTCACTCACTCAGTCAGTCAGTTTCTTCTTGCAATTTGGCACAAACTTTTAAAAGTTTTCATGTCCGCAATATTAAATTTCAAAATCAATGCCATTTTCGAAATTAACGACCCAAAAAACCATAAAAACGACACCCATATTAATATTTAGACATTCCATCAACTCCCTCGCATCCCAACAGAGGGGATGGTATTTCACGTCCTCCACGTGGGATTTTAAAATTATTGTTGTTTTCGTAATCAGCGACCCGATAAACCATAGAAACAATACCCATATCGATTTTCAGAATTGGTCACCACATTTTCCCCTTTTATGGGTTGATTTCTCAAAAAACCTGAAACACACGTTTCCTCATTTATCGTTAGAAATACTCCTGTGAAGTTTCGAATAAAATAGTGCAACTAATCTTGATTCCCCAAACAAATGTCGGACCCCCATTTCACCCCCTTAGGGGTTGAATTTTGAAAATTCCTTTCTTAATGCACCTCTAGACCTTATATGGAACCTACATCTCTAAAACCACTAGTTTTGGGCTGTGCGTTGATATGTCACTCACTCAGTCAGTCAGTTATTTTTTGCAATTTGACACAAACTTGTAAAAGTTTTTATGTCCACAATTAAATTTCAAAATCGATGCCATTTTCGAAATTAACGTCTCAAAAAACCATAACAAACTTATTACTTGATATTAAATATTGAGCTAAGTCTCACAACGTTTTACGGCAGCAGACTTGGGTGGCGAGACTTAGTATTATTGCACGCGTAATGTTTTTGACATTCCGAAATAGGACCGTTTTGACAAAGGATTTCTATTTTTTTTTTTAATTATTATTTTCTTAGTTGCACCGCCCACAAATTTTCTGCTTTGCCTTAAGGTCGACTGGTAGAGAATGCTTTATGGCATTAAGTCCGCCTTTCGTACTATAAGTTTTACTTTTGTGCAATAAAGATTAAATAAATAAATAAAATTTTGTCCGTGCGCGGGAAAGAGCATGTCATATTGAATGTACAAATACAAATAGTTTATTGTCTGAAAGTGATTGGTAGTAAAGATCGTCACAATCTGCCATAAATGGCGTACAATAATATGATTCCATAGCATGTCATTGAATTTTAAGGTTATGTCACTAAAATTACACATAAATATCAATATAAGAATTAAATAACAAAAGAGAGAAAAAAATCAATATCCAGCTATGAAGTCGTAAACAGATAATAAAAAAAATAGAAATAATGTAAAGTGAATATTACAATTAATAGTTATAAACAATTGTCAGGAATGGTAAAAAAGCATAGTGCACAATGTCATGTTATACTATTATTATTTCGGAAATATTCGTTAATGTGATCAAGTAATCATTTCTTAAGGGGGTGTAACGGAGGGTGAAAGATTGAAAGGGAGAGCAAATAATTATATGGCGATAACGAGTTCTACGCAGACGAACTCGCGGGAAAAAGCTAGTATATATATAACGTGCCAGAAATCTACTTTGGTTGGTCAGAAGTTTCGTAAGCAGTCAACAAACTCCCTTTCCTTTCTGCTCAGTAAAGCGAAACATAAGAATTATTCCTCTCTCTTGATTTGCCATTTTCTTTGCAAAACGAACGATTTAAAATTTGTATCCATTATCAGATCAGCGGTGGTATAATATTGCATTATCACCGAACTTATGTACATAATAATGCCAAATTAGAGCTCAATCAGATACCAAAAAAGAATAAACAAAGAAGTTAGAGGAATAGACCCCAAAAAAGCTTTCTCTTCCAGTCTACCTTTGGGTGGTATTTGAGAAATTAAATATAAAAATGAGTAATACGTGATGCAGAAACTTGTAACTAATACTTATAATAAAATACAAATATTCTCACCAGCAGTGTATCGTCATCAAAAACACAACAATCCTCAGGAGCACTTTACTGGCACTTTCTTCAAGTCACTCAAAATTCGAGAATATTTTATGAGAAAACATTACACGCTGTTTGACGTGTTGTATCGACTCTGTTTATAAATATATCCGGCATGAAAAACATTGAAAACATTAGAATTTCCACGAAGAAATAGATCTTAAGTGTTGTTATTTAAAATAAAAACACATTTTGTAGCCACAACAGTGAGAAGTGTGAAGTATTTTTAGTTTAATTTGAAGTTCTAGTTGCGCATAGGGCGGCTCAACGTTTTTAACTGAACCCCGTTGCAAACCTTGCGTGTTCGTACACCCACCGCCCGCTAGGGAAGAAGTAGTCAACCTTTTCGAATCACGAAAAAAAAAACAATGATGACAACCCTACTAAAGCGGATTCAAAATCTCTATATGTTCAAATTTATTTCTAAAATCTCTCTCTACCTATTTTAGGAATAGTGTTTCGTTTTATAGGTATCAAAATGTTCATAATTAATGTACATCTCGATTTTATAATTTCATTAAACCTATTTAAATTAATGTATTCTATGTGTCTCCGTTACACGAAATAAATGATTCTATTTTTTTTTATTCAATGTTCTCGTTACATGAATGGAGTCTTGTCATGTCCTCTTTTTATTGTTTTGCTTGGTATACTTATACAGAAAAAATAATCATTCTTGCTTGATTACATAGTACCTAATTAAAGATTACGTCCACGGCTTACTAAATATCGCAAGAAATACGCAGTAGGAAATAATAAGAGAAATATGACTAAATACGAGTATAGTAAAAATCTATAAGCACGAATTATTGTGTCCATCACTAAGTGAATGGTTGCCGCGGAAACGAGTATAGCAAACAGACGGTATGTCAGACGACAGTATGTATATTGTCGTCTTATACCCATAGTACAAGCTTTGCTTACTTTGGAACTAGGTCCATTCGTGTAAGATTGTGTCCCCCAATATTTATTTATTGATTTATTTAATGGCTTATGGTTGTGTCGTTGTTTGAATATTGAATGTTAGATGTTATAATTATTGGAAGCTATTTTAAAACCTTATAAAAGAAATCCACTAGGTATCATATTTAATCACGATTGGCATGAGATGGATTTGAAAATTAAATTTAGACAAAAATTAAGACTGGGCACTTGAAATCTTTTCATAGTAATAGTACAATTTGAAAGCAATTTGATTGACTATATTTATATTAAAAGAATCTTTAACAATTTTAAAAAAGTACTTAATACTAAAATACACAATTCTACATTACATATGTAACAAAAGAAAAACATTAAAGCAGAACATAATATCTAAAAATATAAGAAGGTAGCCTAAAAAACTTGAAACCCAATTACAAAAATAATACGCCGTCTACCAGATCCACCTGTAGCATGGGCCCCATAACGCTGGCCGCATTACCTCTCAAAATTTTCTGCTAGACATAATAATGTGCCCTGGGGGCCCTACCATATAATTAGTATTTTTAATGTCTGAACTAATTATAATTTTCGTGGAACGGACATCTTTGACCAAAAAGTTACAGAAAATGTTTGATTATCATACTATATTATTTATGAATATGTATTTGTTTATGAATAGCTGCCCACTCCAACTTTGTGCGGACTAATGCAACATTGTACTAATGACGAAATGAGATAAAATCTCCCCTTTACACTATGACTCTGACACTACCATGAAATGAAATATCGCACATATATCAATCCGTTAATTTTCTCAATGTTTTTGAAACTTGTCAGAGCTGGAGCTTGTAGCATAAGTAACTCCCAAGAAATGTATCAATTACATTCTGAGTTTTGAAACTTATTTTGTTTTTAGGGTTCCGTAACCAAAGGGTAAAACGGGACCCTATAACTAAGACTTCGCTGTCCGTCCGTCTGTCTATCTGTCAGTCTCATGAACCGTGATAGTTAGACAGTTGAAATTTTCACAAATGATGTATTTCTGTTGCCGCCATAACAACAATAAATATTTAAGGGAACTCCCATACAAAGCTGCTAGTTGTATTCATCAGGCGCTGGGTCTCAAAATGTATGGGAAAACTGAAATTCGACTCGCACTTGACCAACATTCTACGTGATAGGTATTATTCAACGTTCTTATTACCGATAAAAAAATATTAAATTTAAATTAAATTAAAAAATGTTATAATAAAGTGTCTAATGTTGTATAGATAATAGTATAGAACCCTTCTTGCGCGAGTATAGTATCAGTACTTTTTAATTATCTTTGGTGTCATGCCGATCGAGTAAAGTCGTCAGTCAGTTGTCGTCATCGTGGCCATTTTCGATTTACTAAAACAACTTACTAAATTATTCTAACAATTTACAAAAGACAAACTCATTTAATCTTAGTGCTGATGTTTTCTCAGAAGTCGAGTAGGTGGTAAAAAGTTCTTCCTTATTATAAAAATTTCAAGTTGCAAAAGTCTGCCATATTATATATTTTTTTTGTTATCTATTCTGAAAATAAACGTATTAAATAGTTGTATATTGACAGGAACATCGCCAAGAATACTTAATGCTAATCGACAAAGTGGGCATTTTTAAATCATCAATCATAACAACAAATATTAACATTTTATTGTACCTACCTAAATATATTTATGTAAATTACTGTCATCAATATCTTACTATGTGGGTCGTGGGTATTATTTATTTTACAATAACGTTGTTTTCTTCTGCCTAATATGATCACAGATTTCATTACTTAATGTTATTACAGTGTAATGAATGGCTATGATATAAATAAATCCACTAATAGGTACTTTAGAACTAATTAAAATAGAATTTTCAGTTATGACCCTACTACCAAGAAAATTTGTTGGCGAAACATCCTCATTTTAAATTAAAATAATAATTCGATTATTAGTATCTACGAAAATATATTTTCAACAAAGCCAGTATCGTGGAGAAAACATTTGGCTTAAGTTACCTGAATTAAGAACCCTCAGAATGAATTAGATCCGCGGAAAATAAATATTTAATGTTCTGAATACTTTGAACTGTTGACGACGCCTGTCATGACGAACGTCGGCCAGTTAGTAACATGACATTCTACTGCGGCACTCCACGTCGGTTGGGGACTTAGACAGCTGATGACCTTGACTTAGGGATTTATTAAAAAATACATTTAAAGGTGTATTGTTAAATTTTCACTTCAATTCATTTCATAAAAATATGTAACAGTACTTAAATTACTTGTACAGGAGTAAGAATACGACTAGAGCCATACTAAGACATGTGAAAGAGATGTTAACATAGACAATATCACACGTGGGAGCGAGATGTACTGACATAGATACGTCACGAGATCCTGACGCTCATCGCGTATAAGGCTGCTGTAATATTTGTTACCATCACCGAAACGTCATCGATGAATGCCATTGCTGTCACCACATGCCGGCTAAAGATGGGATGTCACAATCGGGCTAAAGATTGTATCAGCTGGTATGAGTCTTCTGATACATTTCAATGTCATCAGGTTACCATTAATAACCCTTTATAGGTAAAAAACTTAAGTAAAGGACCTGGGGGCCAATTCTCGGTCCGAGCGAAATGCATGTCTATCGTGACATTGTATAGAATGGTAGAGTCACTTGTATGGAATCTCGAATAGAGAACATCTCGATCGAACCCGAGAATTGGCCCCCTGTTGTTTGTAGTTGTAGCGTGTTCGAATAGACATTACATGTTTAAAACAAAACAAATCTCTATTTGAATACGTCACAACTACATACAACAGGTCAGTTTTTTACCTATACCCTTTTGGTTTTACGCTAATCCTCCTTCTATAGGATCCTCATTCTACGTTGTACGGCAGATATCTGGAAGAATTTAATATTTTAATCATTGTACCAATTTTCTTAACCATCACTTTGAGTTTTAACAATTATTCTAAATAAATTTAATTAATATTTGCCACAATTGCTCATTTCCATTAGTTTTAAACGTTCTAAGTAGTAACTTTAAGTGACCCTTTTTGATTAAACCAAGCGATCGAAATAACGCACAACAACAAAAGATCTTGATACTATAGAAATTCATGGAACTTTTATCCTTTTGTTTAGAAAAGGAAGCTTTTCAGCGAGAACTTAATTATTTTGAAATTATCTTGTTTATGCAATTTTCGTTGAAATTATTTAATAAGCACCATGTTGAAATTATTTAAAAAGAATTTTCCAAACTAAGTTGTTAATAAACTACTCCTATTACGTGATTCTCCTATTAATGTAAACGGAATTCTTAGTTTCATTGTGCAGGTATATATAAGCTTGAATGAATGTGGACCGTGAAATCATGAAACATGCGGCACGGAATATTGTGTGGTAATAGTGTCAGCACAAAATAAGTAATAAGTAGTACAAACAGCGACACTTAACAAAATGAATGAGAACCGAAAAACATTGGGGTCATTTTTTGCCGTTAAGTTTAGCAGTTCTTATTTCCTACACCCTGAATTATTACAGTTATTGACGCATATATACACATCCGTCAGAAACTTTAAGACCAAACACAAAATATGCAAATAATCAACATTGATTGATTGTCCACTCAATTTTGATTCATCTGTCCGTAGTACTCTCAACCAGTTTGCAAAAGTCTAATCCTTGTAAGGAATAGCCCATTGCAATCTTTTTGCCTTGTTTGGTTTGCGTAGTAATTTATGAAAATTTAACTAAAAATTGTGTTTGATCCTAAACTTTTTGACGGTAGTGTGGGTACCTTTATGTATTAATCTTTGCATGACCGCTCCACCCGAAAGTTAACGAACGGTGGATTAAATAATCCCTATTGCATGTTGTATTTATCTTGACGCTAAGCTATTACTGTTGGTATAATTTTTCATTTTGATGTCGAGTTCGTTTTCATAGTTGCGACATTAAATTTGCATACCCAGTCAGTTTCTTTGTCATAGTTATATGACCATTTTGTAAATACTAGTGCTTCTACATAAACATTTCTATATAGTGTTTTTTTTTCGCTATTACGTAGGTTTTAGCGCAATAATGTAATTTTTAAGTTTAGTATTAACCACTATAGAGTAAAAAGGGGTTTATTGAGAAACAATCGCGAAAACCGAATTCAATTTTTTTTTCGAGCAGCAATGTAGAGTACTCGTACACTAATCTATACTAATATTATAAAGCTGAAGAGTTTGTTTATTGGTTTGAACGCGCTAATCTCAGAAACTACTGGTTCGAATTGAAAAATTCTTTTTGTGTTGGATGGTCCATTTATCGAGGAAGGCTATATGACATGCTGCGACCAATAGGAGCAAAGACGCGGATAAAGTCGCGGGCAATAGCTTGTTTGACATATTGGAGAACCGGATCTAATCTTGTTTAGATCAGTATTAATCATCAGTGATCTTAACTTTTGTAGCATTTTCGGTGCAGCGTAGTAGTGTTAACGGAATTAGGATAAAGTATTTAAATTCTTATGATTCATTAGCGTTAATAACGTTATTATTAACCTTAATTAACCGTTCACTGCGCTGTACCGAAAATGCTACAAAAGTTAAGATCACTGATGATTACTACTGATCTAAACAAGCCGCACTGCAAGCACTGGACCGAAAATGCTACAAAAGTTAAGATCACTGATGATTACTACTGATCTAAACAAGCCGCACTGCAAGCACTGCACCGAAAATGCTACAAAACTCAAGATCACTGCTGATTACTACTGATCTAAACAAGCCGCACTGCAAGCACTGCACCGAAAATGCTACAAAACTCAAGATCACTGCTGATTACTACTGATCTAAACAAGCCGCACGGCAAGCACTGCACCGAAAATGCTACAAAACTCAAGATCACTGCTGATTACTACTGATCTAAACAAGATTTTTTTTTTAAGACATAGGTGGCAAACGAGCGATTAGCGTCGCCCATGGACACTCGCAACACCAGAGGGGTTGTAAGTGCGTTGCCGGCCTTTAAGATGGGAGTACGCTCTTTTCTTGAAGGTTTGAAGGTCGAATCGGTCCGGAAATACCGCAGGCGACAGTTCATTCCACGGTTTAGCTGTGCGAGGCAAGAAATTTCTGGAGAAACGCACAGTTGAGGTCTGCCAACCATCTAAGTGGTGAGGATGGAAATTTTGTCGCGTTTGGCGATGGCGGAAGGAAGCGGCAGGGATTAATCCGAAAAATTCCTCGGAGCACTCCCCGTAATACATGCGGTAGAAAATGCAGAGCGAGGCTACATTTCTACGTAGCGCCAAAGAGTCAAGCCGTTCCAAAACCCGCTGGCAGCCGACAATTCGAGTCGCTCTCCGTTGGATGCGGTCCAGAGGGAGAAGCTGGTACTGTGGTGCCCCTGCCCAAAGATGAGAACAGTATTCCATATGTGGGCGGACCTGTGCCTTATAAAGCTGTAGGCGATGGGCCGGCGTGAAATACTGTCTCGATCTGTTTAGCACACCGAGCTTTTTCGAGGCTAATTTGGCCTTACCCTCTAAATGACCGCGGAACTGGACATTCACTGGTAAGTAATCATGTAGACTATAGACACTCGTGTTGCGTGCTGAATTATTTTGCATGAAAAAAAGCGGTAAGTTTTTAGTAAAACATATTCATCTGAGTGTATATCTTAGGGCCAATTATGATTAAAAGGCCCTAAGATATATATTAAGATATTCATGAATATGTTTTATCTAATAAATGGATGGAAGGGTTTTCCCTTAGATTTGCGGTTTTATCAAATATACACGATTTATAGACTAGTTTGTCTATAAGCGTTTCGTTGAAATCTTAAAGGTAACTGTAGCCCGCAAAATTTTGTCTCGCTCGCTCGTTATAATGTTACTCGATATGTATCGAACCCTTTCGGATATTCCCAAGGGAGTCAAGAAGGAAGGCGCAACAACAAGAAAATCATCGCTGTGGAAAAGTGAAAGGTATAGAAGTCATGGAAGAACGCCAACCCGTTGGAGCGATGATGCCGATGACGTGCAGGAAATCTACAGACCTCTATCCGGATGGTTGACATCCAAGCAGCCTTGAGAGCAATGTGGCAATAGTGCGCAAAATTACAACCTCGTGTAATCACGATCCTCAGTTATGAGGATGCGACGAAGAAGATCCAATTTGCTTGTTGTTGTTGTAACACTTGTTACGCCATGTAAGCTCGGTTCATGAAACACTTTGGCATCAAACTTGAACGATGCTTTTAATTCCCTGGTCACTGTATGTCGCAAATTATGAAAATTATACTTGTGGATCGTATTTACCTGAAATTGCAAAACTCACAGAAACTTGCCTAGTGGCGGCACCTCGCCTAAATATTGCGATCAGGTATTAATTTTGGTGTGCTGAGAGGCGAGTTTCGGGTAGTATTTCTTTTCTAAAAGTTTCCTGATTATTAGGTTAGTAGATAATATTGTACTCCAAGCTATTGTGAGATTAGAGTGCGTATAGTGCTACGGAGCGATGCAGGTTTGCCTAATGCCGAAAATAGCAACAATAGGTCAAGCTTATCCAAGCTTATCCCAGGATACTGTTCGTACATTCTGTGGATGGAAGCCATTTACTTGGGTCTGCGAACTTACCTGAGGGCCTTCTACGAATTTTCCCTTTCACTCTCGTGTTATACACTATATGACAGAAAGGGACGGCACGATACGAAGTTCGATTTTTGAAGTTCGGAGTAGGCCCTCTGGTGCTGACATATAGGATCTATCGTACGCTTTGCACGGACGTCGCATACCGAGGGGCACATATTTTATGTCTGGGTTGTAGTTGGTCCGCCAATTAGGTATACTTGTTACGAATCTCGGTGCCAATTTTAAACACGAGCGGTAAGGTGAACTGGAACAGTTTATGAACTGAAAGGAATTGTACATGCTGAAAGTTCCGGAGGTAAACTTTACGGGTCCGTCCGCTGTTATTTACTCAGGAAAACGAACATAAAAGACAAATAATTACTCAGTTACGTTCCTACCGTAGATGTTGTCTCTCTAATAAACTAGGTAATTTGAGAGTTTTCTACCCAAATCATACTCGTAGATGCAGATCTCGTTATTACATAACACATCTTTCTCCACTACTTACGAAGCACTCCTCTTTATTAATTAAGCTATTATAATTCCATCATAAAGTCGCGTTCATGTGCACGATAGGTGGAGGCGGAAAATGACATAGTTGCCTGACAGGTGGCGCGTAGTGTAGCACAGCATTTATCCTGTTCGTTAAAGTGAGTGAGCGAGACAGAATACAGTAGGGAGAAAACACAAAGGCTGGGAATCCCTACTATATGGGAGACCAACTTTCTCTGCCGTTCATACTGTCTAATAGGAACAGCAGGGGGAGTCAGTCTTTATTTCTTCATTAGTACATTCTGTATAATATCAAGCATTGTTGGTATAATAGTAAGATTATTTTTAATCTAGTACCAACGACCTTGAAGCTTGATCGATCGGCACCACTCGCTACCAGTTACAAAACCCTCTCGGTCTCACCCACTTGAACAAATAAAATTTTGGTGTTATAATAATATATCTATTCATTGAAATCATAGTTTTGTCAAATATTAAGATTTAAGGACACAGTTTGTGTTTCTAAAAATAATATCATTGGATAATGTTATCCCTGAAGTCATCGTACCGAAAGCCCTTACAGAAGACCGCAGCCATAAAAACCTTTTTACTTGCTCTTTGGGTGTGTAGTGCTCACGTGGTGCTATATTATTCCTGGTAGTGAGAAAAGGTCGCCAGTGCCCATAAAGTTGCTGTATTTTGAGAGTAAGGCGCTTTCGATATGATGCCCACGGCCGCTTTCTATCATCGCACTGCTCGCCGTCGGCAGGGCATTCATCCTCACACCGTAGAACCTAAATGGTCGCGTACGGTACGGTTTCCGAGGAACTTCCTCCCTCGGACGCTCCGGTTGTGGAATGGGCTCCCTGTCGAGGTTTTCCCGAGGAACTACAGTATGGGATTCTTCAAGAAAAGGGTATATACATTTTTAAAGGGTCGGCAACGCGCATGTGACACCCCTGGAGTTGCAGGCGTCCATAGGCTGCGGTGACCGCTTACCATCAGGCGGGCCGTACGCTTGTTTGCCACCGACGTAGTATTAAAAAAAACGTCTTGGACTACCGTCTAAAACCCCAACGAGTGCCGGCTCCGCGTTGTCGAGGGGGACGCCGCGGGATCGCTATCAGCATTCAACAGGGACCTGCATTTGTCTAATAAATTGTGTATTTACTCGTGGTTGTGGTCCATGATGGGTAAAATACAGTTCTTTGTATAAATTAATGTCTTCCTATGTTTACTCTTATTAAAGAGTATTTTCTCGTATGAAATAATGTTTAAATATTCGCTGGTTTTAATTACAGAATATTCATACTGACATCTGTCAATTTACTCCTGGCTGTCAGGGTAAGCGTCAATGATACTCGAGATATGCTTCAAGACTGTTTATTGTACTAATCACTTCTTGAGGGTGGGTGAGCATTTACCAACTACCGACATCTTTCCTCTTCAAACAAATGGAATTAACTTAATACTAAAATAAACAATTGATTATAAACACGTTAACTGTAAATGCGACAATGCTTTACCCTCCTTATTAATAAATATTTAAAAAAAATTGCTGACCATTTATCCTTCAATTATAAAATTCATAGCCATTAAACAAAACAACAAACAACAAGACAAGAGTACAATATATGTATAAGTACTTACTTATGACAATATCATGCATTATTCGTATGTATATGTACATTGTACATTAATGAAGAGCTTACATAAATCTATGCTGTTTTTTTTTATAGATTGCAAAGCCCAGTGTAATCGACAATAATTATTTATTATTATTTATATATATTTAATTAATTGATTACTTTACAAAGCCATGATATTAAGTATATACCTACTTGTATTTTTTTTATATACTTTACAAGTTTACATAATCGTGCCTTATTCTATTGATAATATTTAAGTGATATAAAGTTTTCATTGTTGTAGGTATTTGATATTCCTAATTATTACATGTTTATTATAATTAAGTAGTACATTTTTATTTTGGTTAACTATAGGTACTAAGTAGCTGTATTTAAATTATTCATTATTATAATTTACTTAACATGCTTTATGAAATGAATAAATATGTAAGTCCATTATTGTTAACAATATTTCAATATATTGTGATATTGTTACATGTCTAAATTATTAGTTGGTAAATAATAAATATTGAGAAGGTACAGCTATCCTGCAGGTAGGTAGATAGGTCTCAGTTCCAATTTTCCCAATGGCCCCATCTATTGGGAGGTATCACTGTCCTGCCGGAACGAGTTACATAGGGATCAGTTTGGTTTGTATTATTTACATTAACTTGAACTGACTCGGGAGCCGGGACTGACGCGGACCGCGCGGGGGCCGGTTGCACATGATCAAACTCGAACCCGCACTCCGGACTAACTTCGGGCCGGTACGGTGAGTCTGGTATGATGTGGCGTCTATTCCGTACTACTTTATTACCATTATGCATTAAAATTTCGTACGAGCGATTTCTTAAAATTTTATGAACTGTACCGTTTCTCCAAATTCCTTTGTTATTATGTTTTGTTTTTACCATTTGACCTATTTGTAGAGGTGACAAATTTTTTGCGTCCCTATCGTAATATCTTTTAAAAAGGTTTTGTGTTTTAATTAACTGATCTCGAACACTTTTGTTAACGGTTGAATCTTGCATTGTTTCGCGTAATGGCAGAATACTACGTAACTTCCTATTTTGGAGCAACTCTGCAGGTGACGGTAAGCATTCATTGATTGGAGTATTTAGGTATTCTAGTAACGCTAATCGGTAATCCGATGGTGTGTACGTGCATTTTTTTTATTTTATTTTTTAACTATTTGCACACTACGTTCTGCCTGCCCATTAGACTGGGAGTAGTGGGGAGAAGAGCGCACATGACTGAAATGCCATTCTTTTGAAAATGTACTAAATTCGCGAGACACAAATTGTGGCCCTCCGTCCGACATAACTATCTCTGGTATACCGTGGCTACAAAACATACCTTTTAACTCGTCTATTATTGTATGAGATAATGTGCTGTGAAGTTCACGTATTTTGATAAACTTGCTGTAGTAATCAACAAGTAATAAATAATTTTTGGGACCGCTGTGAAATAAATCTATGCCTACCTTCGACCACCACCACCACGGCCTCTTTGGTACTTCTTGTGGAATTAATTTTTCTTTTGTGTTGTTTTTCTGAACGGTAAACATGCTTGACAGTTAGAGATTAAGGTTTTTAACTGATTGTTGATATCGGGCCAAAACAACAATTCTCGTGCTCGTAACATACATTTTTCAATTCCTAAATGAGCATAATGTATTTTGTGAAGCATGTCACTCCGTAATTTTCTAGGTATTATTATCCGACATCCTTTCCACAACAACCCATTTCCTTCTGTTAAATCTTCTCTATATTGCCAGTATGGCTTTGCTATGTCCTCTACGTCTTTTTTTTCTTCTGGCCATCCTTTTCTTATGTATTTTCGCAACAACTGCATCCGTTTCTTTTTGTAAAATTAGATAGTGCGTATCTGTCAATTCGTTGTTTGCACAAACGACCCGCACCGCTTCCGAGAGTTCGTCGTGCAACTCGTCGGGCGCGTGCGCATGCGCCTCGGCCGGCTCATAAGCGCGCGACAGTGCATCCGCAATATGCAGCTGTTTTCCCGGTTTGTACACCAGCTTAAAAGTGTAGGGTTGGAGCCTTAACAGCATACGCTGTAACCTTGGAGGGGCATCCACAATGGGTTTTTTTATTATGCTGATTAGCGGCTTATGATCAGTTTCAATGGTTATATCCGAGCGCCCGTAAATATAGCCATAAAAATTTTCACATGCATGTACGCATGCATACAACTCCTTTTCTATTTGAGCGTATCTTTGCTCTGTTTTAGTAAGCGCCTTTGGAGCATAACATACGGGTAGTCCATTTTGCAAGCGTACGCAACCCAAACCACTCTTGCTAGCGTCTACCGATAACGTTATAGGCTTACTCATGCTGTAATATTGCAAGACTGGTTTCTCTGACAGACATTTTTTTATTAATTTCCACTAAGCGGCTCGGTTATATCGGATAAGTTGGGTATGAAATTACCCACATAAGTAGTCAGCCCGAGTAAACGTTCTACGTCCTTACTATTATTTGGCCGGGGCATATTGATGATTGCTGAGATATGACCACCGTCTGGATATAACCCTTTCCTCGTAATTCTATGCCCTAAATATTTAATTTCTTCCAAAGCAAACCTACATTTACTGAAATTTAGCTTCAAATTAATCTTACGACATCTTTCTAATACCCGTCTTAATCTGTCGTCGTGTTCTGATTTTGTCTTGGCGTAAATTAAAATATCGTCCACATACATACATACTCCTTCAATATCGTCAAAATTTTCATATATTTTTCGGTGAAATATTTCGCATGCCGAGGATATTCCATACGGCATTCGCAGGAATTTATACCTTCCGAAAGGTGTATTAAAAGTGCATAAATCACTGTTCTCAACTTTCACTTGCCAAAAACCGTTAGTAGCATCCAGCGTGCTGAAATATTGAGCTCCTGACAAATTCGAAACAATCTCATCTAATGTCGGCAATGTTCTCTTTTTATGGCCTGATTTAGTTCCTTTGGATCTAAACATATCCTCAAATCACCATTGGGCTTTTTAACGATAGTCATACTATTGACCCAATCTGTAGGGCCCTCAACCTTTGCTAGTCTCTCCATTTCCTCGAGCTTTTCCTTTACTTTTTCACGCAACGGTATCGGTACCTTCCTTGGGGCATGCACGACTGGCTTACTTTCGTTGTTTAACCTAATCTTGTAGCTACCTGGCAAGCAACCTATACCCTGAAAAACATCTTGATAGTCTGCGATGAAATCCGGTAATTTTTTCTTATCAGATTCGGTAACCGAAAATATTCTTTTTATTAAGTTCAATTGTTTACAGTCATGACGGCCTAATATAGGAGTAGACGTCACATCAGCTACTTTAAATTCTAAAAAATAAACATCATCTTTATAATTTACCTTCAAGTAACATTTCCCTAAGACATTAATGTTGGTTCCAGAGTAACCGTGCAACCGCGTGGTGGTAGGTATCAAGTTCTCTTTAATTAAACCGACTTGAGATAAGTATCTCATAGGCAAAACGTTAACGTCGGCTCCCGTATCAGTTTTAAATTTCAATTTCGTGTTATTAATATTTAAATCAATCGACCATTCATCTATTTCATTATTAAGACAATAAATTACCTGTTGGTCTGACTCTTCTATTTGATACACGCCGCACATGCGTGAAAAGTGATTCATGCGCGAACATCGTAAACAACGCTTCCCGTATGCAGGACAAGCATTATTATCATGCATCATACCGCATTTATTACAACAACGACTGTTGTGATTATATGCATTGAAACCGCCGCTCCCGTCAGCCGCCGAGCGCCCTGATGTGGTGGAATCCCGTGCGCGCCAGCCGCCCCTGCTCGCGGCGCGCGCGCCGCGCCCTGCCCCACGGCCTCCGCGCGACGCCGACGCCGACGCCGAGAACCTTCCTCTGCCGCGACCGTTATACGACCCGTATCCGCCGCGCTGGGATACCCGCCAGATATTATTAATATCGCTGTCGTCTCGTAAATCATCCTGTCTTTTCATTATGTTATGCACTGACTGATCTCTAGATTCTTGAACTATTTTTTCTGAATAGACCTTTGACACAACAGCAGCGCGACATATCTCCATAGCCTGTTGTAACGTTAAGTCTGCTTCGCGTAATAATCTTTCTCGGATAGCTTTGCTCGTAATGCCACATATCAAACGGTCCTTAATCAGGGAATCGCACAAAGACCCAAATTCACAAGAACCCGATAATTTCTTTAAATCAAACACATATTGTTCAATTGTTTCGTTTTCCGCCTGGTTTCGTGTAAAAAATCGATGTCTCTCGACCGTTAAATTTTTCCTTTGTTCAAAATATTTTTGAAACTCATCTAACACTTCTTGCACTGTCTCACATTTCACATTTATTTGCTCATACAATTATCTGCACTGTTCACCAACTATATGCAGCAATATATTTATTTGAATGGCTGCTGATTTTTTGGACAGTTCACACGCATCGAAATATATTTTAAATCCTTTACTCCACTTGTTCCAACTGTCACTTAAACTACCAGTCGTAACGTTCAATAAACTTTGATCATAACAAAACGGTGACGGGGGCGTTAGCACTGATTCCATATTTACGATTAAATGCGTCCCTTATACTATTGTACAAATTTCACTTCAAACTTTCCTAATATTGAACTGTTTAATTAAATACCGACTGCGCCATGTCAGGGTAAGCGTCAATGATACTCGAGATATGCTTCAAGACTGTTTATTGTACTAATCACTTCTTGAGGGTGGGTGAGCATTTACCAACTACCGACACTGGCAATCAAAAATTATACGACTTTAGATATCAACACAAAGGAACCTCCAATCAAAAAAAGATCGACAACCGGCTCGGTAGATCGTTTGAACGAAAAATATCAAGACGGACTGAGAACACTTGCTTTCTTTACAAATGAATTACATAAGTCCATTAGGCACCGGTTTGCCTTACCACCAGACCGGCAGTAATAATGCTTTATTGCCACCGCTGCGGTTAAAATAGAAAGAAAAAAAGGGAATTGTATTCATTTTCCGTCAGTCAAACGTTGAGAGTCACCAAGTCTATGTAAGTGCTATCCGCCGAGTTTAAGTCCAAACCTAGCTCGAACTAAATCTGACCAAATAAAGCTACTCATTCCCGCAGACAACGTATTTGTAAGAATGAAGTTAACAGATGGTCTCAGTGACATCAGTAATGTATGTAGCATAAGATTAGAAGGCGCGTTGTCCACTTAACTAATCGTAGTTGGTGAGACACTAGCTTCAAATTCAATAGGCTAGTTAAAATTGGGCTAGAAAACAATAGCCGATAGCGAAAGTAAGGCTAAAACATTAATACTAAGCGTTGAAAACGCCTCGTACAAATGAATAGCTACGTAGCGTAATAAACATTTTTTAGGGTATTTAAGGTGAAGTGGGGATGTAATTTTCTTTCTGGTATAACCCTTGCCATTATCTCATACAATGTATAACGATACATTCGATAGATTCTCATTCCAACGCTCAGCTCGTAAAGTACGTAATTTATATGAGTTATCTTTAACCATTTTTCAACTCCAGTATTGTACCTCTAATCTGTCAATTAAATAACTGAAAGCAGTATTAAAACAATAAACAGTTTTTAGTGAGTGGGCTACTGAGGACTTACATAAACGTAGACAAGCACTGTATGCTTTATATGAGGAACACCGGTTTAATATGAGTGATGAATTTAAGGAACATGTCAAATAATATTCTAATAAATTTAAAATAGATTGTCATATAGAGCTAAACGTAATTTTATAAGCCAGAAAATTGCAAATAGTTCGGACATTATCAAAACAAAATGGAAATTAATTAATATGGAAACTGGTAGATCAAAGCACAAAATGAATGATCTTAAACTAAAAATTATTGGCATAATTAGAGATTCAAGTTTAGGAGTAGCAACAGAATTTGAAAAAAATTTCACTGAGATACCAGTATCCACAACAAAGACATTAAATCCTTCACCTTCGTCTGCCGTTACATTGTTAAATGATAACGCCTCAGAATGTAGTGGAAATCTTCATTTTGAATATGTTAGTACCCCAGATGTAATAAAGGCGTTTAAATCAATTAATGTCAAAAAAACTGGTGACCTCTGGGGAGTCTCTGTCCTTGCTGTCAAATCCTCGTTCTAATTGAATAAAGTTGGTTTCAGTAGCTCAACCCCATATTGGTATGCAGTATACCAACACAGACTGAGCAAGTGATGTGTAAATCTGGTTCAATAGATTCCTAGAAGCCACATGTCGTAAGTTTTTAAAAATCCAGTTCATCTTTCTAACTCTATTCATGACCTGTTCAGTGTGTGTATGCCAGGTAAGCCGTTGATCCACCATCACCCCAAGATATTTCGTACAGTTAACTTTATCTATGATTGCACAAGAACAATTATGCAGCATAGGGTTTTGACAGGTATGGATCCCGATAATAAAATTCTCATCGGGCTGAGTTGTTATATTATTTGTAAAACAGATATAGTTAGTCTTACTAATATTTAATGTCAACAGATTAGATTTTAACCAAACAGCTATCTCTACCAGTGCCACCTCAGCATGTTTACGAGCCTCCTCCCAAGTGTCACCAGAAAAAACAACTGCTGTATCATCTGCATACGTAAATATGCTACCCCCTACCAATTGCATGTTACATAGGCTATTAATGTATATGAGGAATAAGGTGGGTTCTAGGACACACCCTTGCGGAACTCCATAAGTAATGTCACACACATCACTAATGTTTTCACCTATTTTAACCTTTTGCTTCCTTTCAGAATGATAATTTCAGCCACTTTTAGCAATTGTAGGTTTATAGATGGAGAAAATGTGATATTGCAGTGACAGGTTGCTAGCGATAGGCTAGATCCACAACACACTTTAACCTGGGTCTCATAGTCGCCGGTGGTGCTATTCTAACCCGGAACCACACGGGGAATAAATAAAATACAACTATATCTCTATCTAGCTCCAAATATGTTACTTAACAGTTGGGTTCTAAGTTTAATTGTACAATCGTTTATTCACTTGGGGGGGGGGGGGGGGGGCAATTATTTGTAACAAGTTGACAATTTTCCTCCAGGACCTATAACATTTTTCCACTCCGGAGATATAAAGTTTATTCCATAACAATAACAAATTACATAAGTGTGCTGGTGCCTCTTTTGAAGCACTAATACAGATTAAATTGAAATACTAAACTAATATACATAATAATTAAGTTATACCAATGTAAAGGTACCAATCAATGACAGTTTAATAAATTATATACCAAAAACTAAAATAGTAAAATAATTCAATTTGGAAATGATACCAGAAAAGTATATCAATTAATGTTAGATCTTAAAAACTGAAGACAACGTTAAATCTTATTACTAACTAAAAGGCTAATAAACTAATTATGAATATTAAAGTTACGCAAGTGGATGACGAGCCTTAAAGATCCGGATAATTTACAGGTCAAATTGATTAGACCTTGGATGAACACTGTTGTCTGCTCTAGTTGCTGCTTATAAGGAACGATTGTTGCATGTGCTCTTTTGTTAAGTGGGTGAAGGTTTCCGGTAAAATTACTCATTTACAATGTTTTTACCGACTTCAATATTCCGACGAATTGAGAACCTCAATTCGTCGGAATATATATTCTATTTTTTTATGATGTTCACCGATTACTCGGAGACTAAGTGGTCCGATTTCATAAAATATTTTTTTTTTGTTTGAAAGGGTATGTTTTCTAGTTGGTCCTATTGTCACCAAGGCTGGATCTGATTCTTTAAATTATATAGTAGGAAAGTCCGAGTGTGATTACGGAAAAGTTTGCAGTCGGTGTTTTGTTAAAAAATTACTTGTTTCTATTCTCATTTCTCATACACTAATTTAACTCTTGATAAAACTTAATATTAGGCATCAATCATATATCACGAATAATTCGTTATTACCCATAAAAACCGATTATGTTTCGTTGTTGCTCATAAATATGCACCAATTTTTTACGAAATAGTGCGTCACAACTCTAAGTGTCATATTGTTTTTTTTTTTAATTTATTGATATGTTAACCTTATTATACGTTTTATTTTGATGTCTTTATGTTCTCGATTAAGTAAGGATACTGCCATAAATATAAATTGATTTTATTTTATTACAAGAAAAGTTATAACGTAAAACATTTTGATTTTATTTTCAAACCTCTCTCCTGAAAAAACAAGATTTTTGCGATGTACCGTTATTCTAGATAAGCGTCGATATGGCACTGAAACGTGGTCGCTTATTATGGGCCTCATAAGAAGCCTCAAAGTCACCCAAAGAGCAATGGAGAGAGCTATGTTGACAGTTTCTCTGCATGATTGCATCAGGAATGAGGCCATCCGCAGTAGAACCAAAGTGACTGATATAGCCCTTCGAATCGCTAAACTTAAGTGGCAGTGGGCGGGACACACAGAACGTAGAACCGATGGCCGTTGGGGACTTGTACTATTTATTACTTACTCTGTGGTTGGGGCGGAAAGGTTCTCGAGTGGCATCCACGTACCGGAAGGCGTAGCGTGGGCAGGCCCCCCACACGGTGGACTGATGACCTGGTGAAGGTCGCGGGTGTCCGCTGGATGCGGGTGGCGCAGGACCGGTCATTGTGGAAGTCTTTGGGGGAGGCCTATGTCCAGCAGAGGACATCTTTCGGCTGACATGATGATGATGATGATGAGTTATATGTCTATGTAGTTGTGATAGTTTTCCTTTTAAAGTCATTATAATATACTCCTACTATGATGTTTTCCCACACCCACTTGGACACTTCAACAAAAATTAGCACTTTAAATATTAATATCACACAAACGGATAGCTAAATCAAAAAATGGTTACACACTTTCACACTCACATTATTTTTAAACGAGCTATCTAACGAAAATCCACTTGCTCAGTTTTGCAAGAAAAAATATGAATCGCCACTTTACGTGTAAGTAGATACTACCTTTAGGTACCTAAACCTACCTTTAGGTTTACACGTTTTTTAGCGGAATAGCAAAGAAGCTTACCTTTAGGTACCCTAAACATGCCGGATATTTTACCGATTCACTTTATAGTCGATTGAAGTATTTTCTTGATAATACATAGTAGCACGAATATATTCTCGAATTTGTATTTGTTAAACTAGTATATAGGTACGTACGTATTGTGTAACATGACAAAGCCTACGCGTGTACGAACTCCGACGTACTGGCCGGTGATAAATAGTTATTTGTTATACAAGGGTGCAAAGTTGTATTTTACCCGCGAGTGTGGAATTGAAGCACGAGCCAGCGAAAGGATTCTATAGTTGAACCACGAGCGAAGCGAGTGGTTCCAAAATAGAATCCTGAGCGTAGCGAGTGTTTTAACACACGAGAAGTAAAATACAACTTTGCACCCGTGTGTAACACAAAACTTTTCTGCTCACTATAGCGAGGAAAGTGCAACCTGCAAAAAAACACAGTTCCACAGGCATGATTTTCATCACTGGAATCACCGATTTTTTTACGATATTATAACAGAAAACTCTGGAAGTTATTTATATTTACGTGAGTCGGAGTCTGTGACAAGTTGTGTATATTTTAGTTGACATTGACAATGATGACATTTCTGACGATGCGTTTTGAAATTGCATCGACTCAACTTGTGCGTTTACAATTATACTCAATATCATTATAAAACAAATGTAATTTATAGAATTTGAAGGTTTACGACTTAAATCATTAAATAAAGCTAAGTTTGGTATTTTGTATTAAATTCTCAAACCATTTATTTAATGATAATTGATATCAAACTAACCATTATTATGAGCGTTTTACGTTTTGTTATCTCTCAAAAGCTACTCAAACACGCTCCAAGGTCAAATTACTTTCCCCACTTGTGGATGAAATGCGTTTTTACCCGCTTGTTTCAAATGATAAAAGACGGCTTTACGAGCTAGTGAGGGGAAAAAAAATTAGTTCAAATGACATATTGCACAACCGTCGTTTGTCTTTTTTCATGGAAATTTTCTTTACCATGTTGTTGTGAACTTATTATATAAATAAAAAATAATGAATGAATTATTCTATTTTTAATAAATACGATCTATTCAAAGTACATAACTGAATAGTCTAGTTTTAGTTCCTGAAATAAAAATAGGTATTTATTGGTAAGTATACGAGTTTTAAATAAGTCCTTTGATTTTATTTTTTGTTAAACCCAAACCCAACCCACGTTTTATTTAGCCATCACTGGCCTAGATAAAATGAGGATCGGGTGGATGGCAGACATACATATATTAAAGCAAGCAGGTTTGCTTACAGTCCTTATTATTTAATAAAGTCTCTACCTACGAGTACATATCTCCTGAGGCTGTAGCTTGCCGCCGCCGCTGTATATATATGTGCTTGCATTGCCTGACATTCTGCGGCTACTTTAATCTAGTTAGGTCAGCCAAGAAAGTACCCTACTACTTAAAAAAAAAATCAATTCAATTTTTTTAGGCTACAAACCTCAGACTATCTAGACACGACATACTCGTACGCGTGGCTCAATAATTTTTTAGTAACATGCCTGTAGCATACGGACAGACAGACAGACAGACGGGCATGACGAAACTAATAAGGTTTCTGCTTTTGCCATTGGCTACAGATCCCTAAAAACTAACTGCTCACCGTAAACAACAACAATTACTTATGCTCTACTAACAGTATTATCAGTTAAATTAGTAACATTAAATTAATTAACTGAATAGGCTTTCCAAGAAATCTAATTAACATAATTATTATTTACGAGATGCTAACTAGGCATGCGTTTCTTTTTAACTTCGATGTTGAATTTTATGTTTACTCCCGTAAAACCCACCATGCTTTATACTTCTATTTGGAAGTAATGGAAAGAATTCATTTCAATTTAATGGAAACATTGTTTGAGAATTGGAATTTGTATGATAATTATACCAAAACTAGTTACCCGCGCGGCTTCGCCGCGTCGACGTACTACGAAGAATGCTAGCGAAGCCACGGGATAGAATATGCGTATTCGGAAGGTCGATTACAAAGTCGATTTAAAAACATTCGTGCTTGATCATCACGGCTAGTCGTCGAATTTACAGTAAATGTAAGCCTTATTTCAAGAAATAAGATCTACCTACTATCTATGAGAATTTCTATGAAAAATATGTATCTTAGCAACTTTAGTCAATTTGGCCATCTGATAATAATCAGATAATTTTAGTGTTTTGAATGTGTGTGCGTCGATTGTTTCAGTGTAATGGTGCGTAGTAATAGGACAATATTTTGTATGTGTGGTTTTTTATGTGTGTGTTATCTCCCCCAATTTACAAAATATTTTGTTCGGTAATGTGCGGTGATGGCGTCTCTTGTCTAAATAAGGCTCTAATAAGGTGCGCAAACTCAGAGTACCCCAGAGAAGACGTCTAATAATAATACCGTTAGCGAGCGATATGATCATATCATATAGTTACTAAATTGAATAAGAGCGACTGTGAGGGATATATCCTTTGTTGTCTTTGTCATAGTTCCGCAATGGGGAACGTCTGAAAATTTTAAAAGTCCTTGATTATTTTTCTAATGATAGGAATAACCCTCGCCATGAACAGAAAAAAGTTTCAGATTTTTCGGTTGCGCCATATATTTTTTTTAAATATAAACATTTTATATCACTTCGCGTCTGCCCCGTATCAGACTATTACGACATTTCTAAGTCCGTCGAATATTTAAAAAAAAACGCCTGCTTGGATCTGTGGTACGCAATGACATTGACAGTTCAAGTCATACGACCAACCTATGAATTTCAGACATTCCCCATTAAGAATGTCCTGTGATATGACTCCTATCCTACCCTCCCTTAGAGTACCCCTGAGAAATTTTCAAATAATAATACCACTACCGAGGTCATGTACTAAATGGAATAAGAGCGACAGAGAGAGATACATCATTTGTAGTCTTTGTCATAGTTCCACTTTTTTATTTGCCTCATTATCATGTCCACGTCATACCAGCCCAAATTACTTATAAAGAGGTTGTTTATGATAAGGCGCCAGCCGTTTAAGACAAATTCTCAATTTAGGTGGGTAAGAGCTTTTCCGTCCCCCTTGGTGGAACTCGTACTCGTATAGGATCTCCTTAGAAATACTCTAAGTATCCTCATAGCCTATTCTATCTAATCTAGAAAAAAACAATGCATGCGACATTGGCAATATTGGTATTAACATTTGATGCCAGAACCATACAATGGGCCATTATGGGCCAACGTATAGGTCGCAGTTATGCATTAAAGGATGAAAGGCCGTCGCTTTCCATCAGGTGAGACTAAGGCCAATCGCCAGTCAGTCAATCATAAAAAAACATATTTGCATCTCGTTCACAGACCTATTAAATCTATGGACTAGAAATACCTACAAATTGAGCGTGCCTACCTAAACTATGTTGTCGGATAAAATGGCGTCCTTCCGGTAGGGTTGCATTGCTATCTTAAAAAATATCGATATCGATAAATATGTTATCTATCTCTCTACTCGAATATGCAAAATCAAAATCAAAATCAAAAATTTTATTGCTCTCTTAATGTGACATAATATTACAAAGAAGTAATAAAATGGACCCCGTAAGGGCACAGCAATACTAACTTATATCTAATTATATTATTAATAAACAAGATATAGGTAGAACTTAAAAATATTACATTTTGTATACAAATCCCTCGCTTAAATTACAGACAGGATGGTAAACTGAAAAATGAACAAAAGAATACTATGTTTTTTTACTCACATTATCAAAAAATTCCTGTAGCGTGTAAAAGCTTCTTTGCACTAAATATGTACTTAATGATTTTAATCTCTTGCAATGCAAGAGGCATAATAAAATTTCGATTCTCGCTGCAGGTACTTGTACTTTTTGTCATTTTACTGTTATTCTCATTCAAATGGTTCAGTTTCGTCTCTTATCATGAAATTACTAGAGACCAAGATAAGTCTGCAACGATTTTAATAGTCCGTGTTCTATCAGAATCGTTCCACTTATCTTGGTCTAACTCTACACGCTATATTCTCAAATTATACTCGCTTATTAATAATTATGCTCGCTTTTAATTTAATGGTTTATTAATTTACATGAAGAACGAAAATTACAGTTGTAAAATTAATATTTATATTTGGGAAAGTCTCGGCAGACACAAATTGACTATGTATGAGAGCGCTAATTACTCTTGACATGAAAATCTGCATAGTGGGAGTCTTCAGTCTAGTAGCAACGTTAATCACCATATTGGGCTGGATTGAGTCCTTTTAAGCTAAGGGCCGGTACCTATTATCTATTCTGTGCCGGTACATAACTGTAATTTTGTAAGGAAACTGTGCAGTCGGCGTTCAGTTCCCATATATAGTAGTCGGCGGTTAAGAAGTCAATCCTGACACCTGTCATTTCCATACATTTAACAACCTCAAAGTGACTTGGGTTATAAACTGTATGGAAATGACATGCCAGGATTGACTTCTTAACCGCCGAGCACTAAAAATTGCAGGTGGGTTGCAGTACTTGCAGTCCGTCTGTACCAGCCTTAAATTTGCACCGTTTTTGATAGAATAGACTTTGGAAGTGTTATGTTAGATAACACTTCCACAACCTGTGCGATAGCACATGCAAACTCCGCATCTGAGCTTAGTTTCAAAAATAATTGAATATATTTTCCAATATTTTAGAAATTAAACGTTAAATTTCTAAATAAATTTATGTGCTGAACTTACAAAAAAAATCTACAAACATTTTTCGTAAAAACTACGCCATTCGGAATTTTAGCATATTAATTTATTTAGAAATGACGAATGAATTAATTTATTTATAAGTAATAAAAATGCAGTAAAAACGTATTTCTTCAATTTTTTTTAAATTAAATACAACCAAAAGAGAATTCAAGGGAGTGTCATAGGGACCATCATTCATATAGGTCTAGTTATCCTCTTTGTGTGAAAAGGTAAGATGGTCGTAGTAGTAACTTTCACAGGGTTCACAAAAAAACCATTTTACATTTTTTATTCATTGCGAAACAATATCAATTTATTAAAATAGTTTCTGTAAGACACCTTTTCTGTAGCTTTTTTTCCGTAATACCGGTACCTAATGTCGATGTAGGTCTTAATAATGCTTTTTATTAATAGCACCCTGTGGTTTGTGTCGTGTTCCAAGTTTCCGGTGGACAAAACTTTTTGGTTATCGAAGCCATAAAATTCAACAAAGAATTTGAAGATGTACAGATAATATTCTTCTGGCTTCTTTTTGGTATCAAGATGTCTTTTTATCACGTTCTCGGTTTTTTTTATTATATTTATCACATCTGATGACGCGTATTTCAAGCCTCCCCTTGATTTTAAATAAATGAGGCTCTTTTTATTTTCTTCGCCACTTAATAACTCCAGACAAATGTCGCACTTTAAATTGTTTGATAGTTTCCTGCATACGAAACCAGCTATATATTCCACCACACTTTCTTGATATTTGTTCGTGTCACTCGCCAATGACTCTACATACGTTTCGTATAGTTCGCTGTGGTCCTCCTCTATCTCGACAAGCCTGTTTTTTTCCGTCAAGTTATTTATATTTTCGATGGGATTGGCGCTAGAGCAAGTTAGGATATTTATTTGCTCGAGTGCGATGCAGTTACCTATCCCGCCGTCTCGAATTTCAGCTCTCACTAGCAATTTCTTGTACGCCGCACGAAACTGTACAGCATTCGGGTTATTATTGAAACCTCCCCTTGCTCGTATGGAAGAAAAAAACAGCTCCAGATGATCCTGGCTGATTTTATACATGGGTACGTATTTTAATATTTCTTTTTCTTCCACCACGTCCTCGTAAAGGTTTAATGCACTGGTCATGTCGATTATGAGGCCAATAAAGCCGGTTTTCCTTCGGGACTGTATTAAGAGCTCTCCCGAAGGAAGCTTTAATTTGCGCAAGTATTCAATGGCGCCTTCAAAAAACGCCCGTATAAAGCCTATATTAGCCCGACACATTGCCTTTTTCAAGCCAGGAGGCCGCATAGAGTGGCTGTTTAGTACATCAAACACGTTGTTGACTGTATTTATAAAGTTCACAGTGCCTTCACAATCCTTAAATTCCTGTAATTGTAATTCATCTTTACAAAACAATAAGGCGTCAGCAACGGAATTGCTAAATAACTGTGTAGCCAATCGCACCTTCATCTTCTGTTTTTCATACAGGATGTGAGCCTTTGAAATTTTTGTTCCGAGATGCAGTCCTTGCTGCTCTTGTAAACTCAACAAAAGTTCTAGATATTTGAATTCTACTTTCCTTCCCAGGCCATCGATCAGCACCCTTAAGTCACCTAACGTATTTCTGACGAGTTTGATTGCGTGACATGGGTCTATAAATGCGTGCACTCTGTTTTCATTGTCTGTTTTAAATGATGTATTTTCCTGGGTTTTATTAAGTGTACAACCTAATGCGGAAAACATACTAAAATTGGACGCTGGACCGTCGCAAGTAACGGATACTACTTGAGCACCTGTATTTTCCGTCATTTGAATGGCAGTTTCTACCAGAAGACACTTTTGCTCGCCGCTTAGGGATGTTATGAAAAAATAGCCGATTGGCAGTTTCCAAGGACCATTAATGCATGTTAACATTAACACCAAACACTGATTGGCTTCTTCGGCTGAGTCACAATCGATGTGGTGACCATAATCAACACGGCCGTGATATTTTTGTGCTTTTGGGTCCCATGTTAAGCCTTTCCTGATGGCAATCTCATCTAAAACAAGAGCGCACAAAATTTTTTGTGGCTTAGTTTGCTCTACCTTCTTCTTCAACGTATCAAAAGCTTCTTTTGTAAAGCCAGCTTCTGCATTTACGTTCTGGTACCACTTTGATAGAGTGCGGGGGTGTGGCAAGCACGTGTTATATACTTTTCTTATATAATCATAAGCCCTTGGAGACTAAAAGTGTAATGTCAAGGCAAATTTCCGTATTTCTTCAGAATATTTTTTTCTAACGGCAACCCTTTAGATTTTGCAATCTGTCGCTTTAAAAAATCCTGAGACCCACCGCATTCCTCCAGGAGTATTGATTGTTCATTATTAATAATCAATTTTTGTTTTAAATCTTTGAGAATATCTTCCAAATTCCCGATCTTTTTCCCTTGCCTCCGCACCTTCTCTTGCAATCTTTTAATCTTCTTCCTTTGCTCTTGACAGATTTTTTCCAGTTTTTGAACCTTACTGAACTCCTGACTAGCCTAGAAATAATATATTTATAATATTAGCGATTTATTTAATATTTTGAGCAAGTTTTAAAAACATGTTTAGATTTATGTTTAATTGCCACAGGTTGTCGATCATCGAAACAGAAATATTAACTCAGTATTTATATTTTAAAATTTATTATGTAATATAACTTTTTTTGTGGTAGTTCAATGGCACTGACCACTTAACTGTTCAATGGTATGGTAAAAAATGTTTTCTAGCGGGGTTCGTTTTACAGTCAAATGCGAAAAAACCAACCAAAACCCCTCTAGCCATTGCATTGGTTGTCCATCTAGGGTTCTTAAAAATAAATAAATATTGGGAGACCCACCACCACCACCATATCAGCCAAAGAACGTCCACTGCTAGACATAGGCCTCCCCCATATTCACGGGGGGTATATGCCATAATCGCCACGCTTGGCATGCGGGTTGGCGATCGCAGTATCTCCACCGCACTCCAGGACTCCAGGGTATTGGGGGACAATCTTACACAAATCTACCTAGTCCCAAACTAAGCAAAGCTTGTACTATGGGTACTAGACAACGATATACATACTTATATAGATAAATACATACTTAAATACATAGAAAACATCCAAGACCCAAGAACAAAATCCCTGTTAAATGCACAAATAATGCCCTGGCCGGGATTTGAACCCGGGACCTCTAGCTTCGGAGGCAGTGTCACTACCAAGTAGGCTAAAAAGGCCGTCAAATAAACGAATAAAGGCTAAATGAATAAACACATATCATACCTGGCTATTAGAAGGAACCAATATTTTCTTTTTTTTAGCATGTTGCTCTGTCAAGGGAGATGGGGGATTCTTTTTTTGTAAAACATTAACTTGACTTGCGGCTGATGACGACGATGGCTGAAGTAAAAATAATTAATAACGTGAGTATAGTAGAGTGAGAGAGAAAGCATGGAACTAAATAATCTCAAGCCTTCTATATCTATATTCCGGCTTTCTTAAGACTTAAAAAATAGAAATTGACTATTTTTGCTTTAGTAGCCCCAAACTGATAGTTAATACTCCCAAAAGCAGAAACTTAAATTTCGATAACATTTGATGTTCTATATAAAGGCAAAGGGTAGGGCAAGGCATTCTCCATACAAAAGTTGTACAAGTTTTTGATGTGTTAGTTTTGCCACTACAGCATAAAATTTTTTTTTTGCCTGTAAATGTTGGATATACGCAGAACTCTTTATTAAAAAAATATAAAAATTAAGGAACTGCATAAAATAATTAAAATTATTAAAGAAAAACATCAAGTCATAGATAACACAAAAATAAGCATATTGACCATAAATAATAACTGTAGCGCAAGCACAAACGTAGAAAAATGTGCACAAAGTTTGTATGGAAAGAGCTTGCCTACCCCTTCGCCTTAAGTGATAAAAATAATTTAAATTTCGATGACATTTGATGTTCTTTATTAAATACTAAATATTACCTGGCCCGGAGCAGGAATCACAATATCCCTCACTTGTTGCTCTTTCGGGAGTACCTCTTCTTTTTGAAAAATGCTATCTTGGCACTGGGCTGATGATGATGGCTAAAAGCAAATTAATAATAACATGAGTATAAATAAAGCTGAGCGAGTAATAAGATATGGGTCAACACATTTTCTCAGAACCTGTTAAGACTTATTTTATACTAGCATTTGCCCGCGTACTTCGCGTAATTTTTAACCATAATCAATCACTGTTTATATATAATACATTTTTACCATGTCATAAGCTTGCAACGAATATTGCTTTTGTATGCCTTTACGAACTGTCAGTTTACAGTTTGGGTGATAGTACAAAGACTATGAAATGGAATAATGCATGTGTTATATGTAAATTTTACCACTTCATAAGCTGGGGCCAATTTATTTTCTTGGTGACTCATTGCAGTAACTTGTTCTTCTGGGACATTACCAAGGCCACGTAATACCGGAACCAGTATTGAAACTGGCGGCTGGAAACAAAATTTATATCAAATTAAGTTGATCTGAATAGAGATTATCAAATATTCTATTACAAATTCTTCAATATCAAGTTGCCTGAACTAGGATATTTAATGTTGATTTTAAAAATACCACAACAAATAGTACCATTTTTGGTGACGGACCCAAATTTTCTTTTTGTTTGTATACCATATGTTGAGATGTTGATGGCTGTAAAAGGAATAGACATTTAATCAAAGACAACAAATGAAATTTAATAACATCCCAGATAAAAAAATGACGACACATGGAGATCATATAGTGAAATTACTATTGAAATTGTATACAATTTCAAAAGTAATTTCACTATTATATTTTTATATATGAACTAAGGATTTAGTAATTAGTTTTAGATGCAAAGTATGTAATATATGTACCATGTTAAACAATTTCGGTACGGCATTCTCACGCAATCTCACCACGTCTAGAGTTTTGTTGAAATGGTATTCCTCAAAATGTAGGGAACAGATGTACAGTTCTTTATGTCGCGGATTTATATTCTCCAGGCCAATAGCGTTAAGCCATTTTCGACGCAAAACTTCATTTTTAGGAACACTGTAAAGTTGTACACATTAGTATTAAAGCATTTAAAGCTTTTTTATGTGACGCCGACAATCGACCCCAGCGCATCTCTACGCTTGATTGTCAAATGTACTAGATGATTTAAATCATGAAAATACAAGGCAAATATAAAAAATATGTATGGACTCTTGTTAGAGACATCAAACAAGTCTTAATTACCATAAGAACTAGGCAGAAACTGAAACTTAATGGTACTTTTTCGATAGAAAACGGTTACTAACCTATGAAGAGTCAAATTCGGTCTATTTTTAGATTTTCGTGCACCACACTGTTTTATTGAACACATAGGCATATTGCGATTGCATCACTTGATGTCCACACCACAAAACCTAATGCTAAACCTGATTTTAACAACGAAAACCACGATATAAACCACAGTATTGTTGTCCACTTGACAGCCGATCTACTACAAACAAAGGGCTTGACGTCTGGCGGTTAAGATGGCGGCTGCCAGCAGGAAACAAACATATCGTAATGATGTCAAACAGGACCGGAATTAAGAGCAACTAAATGTCATGTTATCTCTTTCATCGTACAAGACTGGCTATTGGAAAGAATGAAATAAAATATGTTTTTAATTTTCTATATCGATTTCATATACATTCGTATAACACAAAGTATCTATAGTAGAATAGGGCTTCTCCTCTTATTTTTTTCCTCATTGATCTCGTTCCACCGCGTAACTGCGTCTTGTACGTGACCCATCATGGCCCATCGTGTCAAAATCAAAATCAAAATCAAATATTTATTCTGCAAATAGGCCACAAGGGCACTTTTACATGTCAAAGCATGAATTTATACAATTTAAAAAACTGACAATCTTACTTAATAATAATGATTAAAAAAAATATACTGATTAACAATTCAATGAAAATAAATTTACAAATATTAAGGACGTATTGAATACGATCTGTGTCCGAATAAACAAAAGGAATATAAAATTAATTTAATATCTCAGAGATGTATATGGACTCTGAGCGTCCAAATATGATTAATAACAATTATTTCAAAGTGCTTAGAGATGTAAATGATCTCTAAGCCCTAAAATTAAAATAAGTAAACTTAATATTGTTAGAGATGTATAAGGTCTCTAAGCGTCAATAATAATAAAACTAATCCAGAACAGGATCATGTCTCTCGTCAATCTACATACAATAAAATAACACTAGTATTAAGGTATTTACTATGCCCTTGCAAGCATGAACAGACCGGACATCACAAACAGCACCCGATCACGAGTATGACGCGTATCTCAGCCATCGCTTCCCTCGACCATCTGTTAGGGAAGGTGGCGACCCGATCAACGACGCCACCGTAAGCAAAGCCCTTTAAGCGAGCATGACATATTCAGGCTGCCGGACATTAATAAAATCAAAGATTAAAATTACTCTTCGGCGAGAAACAGCATCATGTTTCATAAAATGCAACGACAGAGATAAGTATTTATGCAAGGAAATATGCTAAGTGAAGCATAGGTATATTAAAAGTAACAGGATTTAACTATCACTGGCTTAAAAGCATTTTTGTCATTTAAGAAATCGTTGACAGTATAATAGGCCTGGCTTAACAAGTAACGTTTAATATGAGACTTAAATTTACTGAATGGAAAATTAACTATATCGATGGGTATTTTATTATAAAATCGTATACAGTTCCCCACAAACGACGTGCTAACCTTCCGGAGACGACTGGCCTTCACTGCAATCTTGTGTTTACTTCTAGTGTTGTAGTCGTGGATATCACTGTTAAGTTTGAATTCTTGAATATTTTTTCGAACATACATAATGTTTTCAAGAATGTATTGACATGCCACAGTAAGAATATTTGCCTCCTTAAATTTTTCTCTGAGAGATTATCTGGCCTTAAGTTTGTAGATGGAGCGTACAGCTCGTTTCTGTAGCACGAAAACGGTCTGGATGTCAGCCGCTTTTCCCCACAACAGGATTCCATAGGACATAACACTATGAAAGTAACTGTAATATACCAGCCTGGCCGTCTCAACGTCAGTTTACTGTCTAATACGTCTTACTGCATAGGCCGCAGAACTAAGTTTGCCGGCCAGAGTGGCAATATGCGCATGCCATTGCAGTTTTGAATCTAAGGTGACACCTAAAAATACTTTTCTTCTTTTCTATCTACAAATTCCATTTCATCCGACTTTAATTTGATCTTAGAATTGTTTGCCTGCTTCACATTAGGCATAGTGAATTTGATGCACTTTGTTTTCTTGGAATTTAAGAGCAAATTATTTGCTGTAAACCAGTTCACAACAGTACCTTGTGCCTCATTAATACCGTCAAAGTTTTTGTCTTTGCTGCCTACCTTGAAGATAAGCGACGTGTCATCTGCGAATAGCACTATATCATGTTTATCTTTTACAAGGTTTGGTAAATCATTAATATAAACTAAAAACAGAAATGGACCCAAAATTTATCCTTGAGGAACTCCAAGAGCAACCGTTGTCCCTGCAGATTGAATCCCGTTGATGACTACCCGTTGAGTTCTCTCTGACAGATACGATGTAACAAGGTCCAGGGCACCGTTTTTTATCCCATAATGGCTTAACTTTCTAATTAAATTCTCGTGATTAACGCAATCGAATGCCTTTGATAGATCACAGAACACTCCAATAGCATCTTGAGCCTCTTCCCAGGCATCAAAAATATGTTTAATTAGTACCACACCGGCATCAGTGGTAGAGCGACCTCTAGTGAACCCGAACTGATTGCTATTGAGTAGTTTATTGCGATTAAAATGGGACATCAGCTGATTAAGTATGACTTTCTCAAAAACTTTGCTTAATGCCGGTAGTATTGAGATTGGTCTGAAGTTGGTAGGGTCAGTTTTTGATCCTGATTTAAACAACGGGATGATTTTACTGTGTTTCATCAGGTTAGGAAAAACTCCAGTATCAATACATTTATTGAAAATATCAGCTAAGAAAGGTGCGATTGATTCTACAATGGAATGTAATACTTTTACTGAAATACCCCAAAGATCTTCAGTCTTTTTTAAGTTTAATGATTTAAATGCTTTAATTACAATATGTGGGGTCACGTAAGTGAAGCTAAAGATTTCTTTACATTCTGTTACATTTTCTTTCAATAACGATTCAGCGACATCTGGTGATGAATTCAAAGACTTCGTGGTATCGACGGGTACATTAGTAAAGAACCGCTCAAAATGATCTGCTACTTCGTGGTCAGAACTCACTAGAGTGTCATCGACTCGCAGGTGTGGTTTTGGCATGACAGTTGTGAGGTCTATTTTGTCAAGTAAAGTAACTGGGTTAAAATCTTTCGTTATATCTATCTCTATAACACTTGCTTATTGGTGTGATAGAGAAGGAAATATAATGAACTTCGATCTTCGGGTGTTTCGGGTAGACCCCCTGAAAACCGGCACTGTCACTGTTGCAGGTGACACTGATACAGTATAATTTTAACTTTTAATTGAACATGTTACCAATAGTGGTAATCTTATTCATCCTTTCAATGTACCTACGCCCTTTTAGAACGTGGCATTTTAACGTGACCATTATCCCCCTTATTAAGGACATGTTTACTAAAACGTAACAAAGAGAAATATACATGTCCTCTAACTTTTCGAGTATTATTAACCTTTTCGACGCTAACAACGTACCTATATTGCGCACCAACGGTCCGAAGCCAACGACGTATATATCCGTCATGGCCTCTTATGAGATATCAACCTACATGCATTTCTATAGGGTTCAACTTTGCGTTTGACATCCTCAGAAAAACATTGATGAATAGCAAATTAACCCTTTGAACGCCATACTTTATGAACGGCAGTGACACTTACACGTCAACTAAAGAACGAAGGTGATTTTGACAACGTACGTCATAACTCCCATGTGGTCGACAATTAAAGGGTTTAATTATTTTTCTAACGTCTTAATTTTGTTAAAGTATTTAACCTTTAAAGCGCACTATCAATAGAAATGAATCTAGGTTAATATCGCATTGGACGCCGTCACCATGACGGATATATTCGTTGTTTTGTCGAATCATGGTGCGCATATACGTCGAATACGTTATTGGCGTCGTAAAGGTTAATTAATGCAACATTGTTTTCTCGTCGGTTTGATCCACCAATAAGTAACGTCTACTGATTGAACTTCTTTGCTTATGATCACCCTACTGGTATGGCAATAGGTGGAAGAGAGACACACTTAGAAGGTTAACTGGAAGAGATCCCTTAAAGGGATAAGTTCGCATTTGTACCGATATAACCGAATTTGTCTGTATTTCTACCTGTGTTTTGTGTACAATAAAGTATTTACATACATACATACATTAGAAAAAGCTAGCCTCTTCTCTTTCAAAATGTTTTGCAGCTTATCTATGATTAACTCAGAAACAGTAACTCACAACGTAAAGTTTAATTTGGTTTGTCATTGTTTTGGCAGATATCAATATCAGTCAAGATATACGGAACGTATATTTGAAACGTCATTGGTTTGTATATAATCTTCTTTGAAGTATAAACCATGTCAATTTAATATTGACATAATTAGAGCACGATAAAAAAAGTTGACACAATACGTCTGTCCTTTATGTAAACTGTAAATACTTAGACCGAATATTATGTATTGTCTTGTAAACAAATTAGTAATTTTACTTTCGTTTATAGTTAATAATATTGAGTATTTCTCGACTCAAAAGTTTTATATTGTAATGCTGTTCCAGATATTTCTTACATGAACATTTTAGTTCATATTTAATTTTATGTCATCTGGAATCATACCATAGCCAGTTCCCAAGTCACGTGGAGGTTACATGTTAACCAAGCTAAATTTTGACACCTCGTACAATTCTACCAAGGTAAGTCGACCCCTCGCTTGTATGCGGCGTCATCGAACACTATTTTGAGGCTTATATTTGTCGCGGCATCCAGGATTTTTTGAAAATATCATTTTATTAATTTTCGAGGACAAAAATAAAAAAACCAATACCTTATTGCACATCTGCAGGATGGGACGAATCCTATGGTATATCATTTATCAAAATCGGTCCATAACTGTAGATCTGATGGGCATTATAAAGATCGGCTTCGCGTAATATATATATAGAATAGATAGATAGATAGATGTAGTATCGGATGTGTAAAAAGTATTTTTTCTTACGTGGGTAAAAAACGTCAATTTTCAATCTTCTCAACAAACTATTCAAATCATCGTATTTTTTAAATTATCAGTCTAGAAATGTCCTTGAACTTGACATATGTACATGCAATTCGTGGTAGCTACGTTTGACGGGAAGCAGTAGATTGCCGTTGTAATTCAAAAGGTGCACGTTTGGTGCCGAGGCTACTATTCATCATTTACCAAAGACTAAGAGAGGACCAGGTGACCAGGAGATTCTCTTTAATAGTTTTACTCCCTGAGGCCGCATTTAAAGCCAAATTGCATAAATAAATAAATCATAAATCATTTATTTGCGTGAATAGGGTCAGATTACAGTTCTTATAATACATTAGTTTTAAGTATCTCCTAATTCAACCGTCCACAAACAGCATGCAAATATTTAAATTAAAATCTATCTATACATTGCTTTATTAATAGTTATTATGTATACAAGTAATCTTTTACAGAGTAAAACATCTTATTTCGTAACCACTCGTGAAGTGTTTTTTTAAATTTGTTGAGAGGCAAATTCTTAATATCAGGTGGCAGCTTATTATATATATTTATGCACATCACATAGCAATTTTTCTCATCATAGTGCAACAACTTGCATGAGATTTTCGTTAAGTACATTGCAGGGTTTGATCTTAATCGCCTTATCTCCATGGCCCTCAGTCCCGAAATGTAATGAAAAGTCCGAGTTCTGGTACCACATAAGTCAGCCTTAAGGCACAGGTGAAAGACATGCTGCGTAGTATGCCGTCCACGATTGGCGAATGCCAAAAATCCAAGTTCTGACGTACGCATGCGTTTGCGTGTATGCGTAAACACAACCTGAGCGCCTGTCTGTTCAATGCGCAGCGTGCGGCAGGGCAGCGTTTGCAAAAGTTTTACATGGACACTGCCTGCAAGTGCACACTCTACCCCGCTGCACGCTCAAGCGGAGCGGTCACTGGCGGTACAGTTATAATTAGATTCATTGGGTTAAGAGCGGGGGACTTGCATCGTCTCTATCTGTGAACGTAGATAATCCTTAATGGAATAAACGGTTACTCGTACCAACAGCTTGTGACTCCTTTATAGTCACACAGACACAGAGCGGCGTGTTCTAATAGACATGACTTTTAAATTTTGTAACACAAACAAAACAAATACCTATTCAAACAGCCCACTACTATACTAATTGTACTGTCTACGCATATTTGATCATAGCTATGACGTAAACACTGACAATGTCAGTTAGCGCCGGCCAACAAGGATGTGTCGTCCGAACCACCGCTCTTTAACTGCCAATTACGCTCGGCTAATCGGCCATGTCACGCTTCGCCGGCGTGGTGGGGGAACATTTGCGAATTAGTCATTTTACCCTTAGATGCATATAGTATCAAAAAGTATTATTCAATTTTTTTCTAAAATAACTCAAATAAAAATCGATTCTATATACTTACTCTATAGCCACTCTATATCATTTGAGAGTTTGTGAGACAGTTGCGACAAAGTTCCAAATAGACGTTAAGTTGAGACTTACAGGTAGATTCACGAGAGCGGCACGAATGAATTGAAAGAGTGAATTATAATTTCCATGTGTGCATCTCAGAATAAGGGCTGCCATCTCTACATCCGCCAAACCCGGACAAACACTTAAAAAATCTCGGACATTAGGTGTAAATCGCATTTTTTCCCCGGACGTGTCCGAAAATAATATTATTTAAAAAAAAATGAGAGTTAAAAAAAACTCGATAAATGGTGAGTAGTTACGCACTTTACTCATTAAGTAAAAGTGTCCGGCTTTTCCCCGGACACTTTTTGAAAACCCCCCGGACGCCCTCCAAACTAGGACAAATCCGGGGAAACCCGGACGGATGGCAGCCCAACTCAGAATGGTTGATGCAATAATTGATTATGATAATTGTGTTTTTAGACAATTTAGATGCATAACCGCCAAATTCAGTGTAACTAGATATATTTTCAAAATATTAACCCTTTTGACGCCAAGAACACATAAAGTTGCCATTCACTGCCGTCCCACGCCAACGATACCTAAATATATTACGTCTAAGCTAAAGCTACTTTGATCTATTTGTCGGCCTGTTTAGCCTAGTTTGTAGTGACACTGCTTCCGAAGCTAGAGGTCCCGTGTTCGAATCCCAGTAAGGGCATTTGTTTCGGTGGTGAGCAGAAACATTTGTTCCTGAAACTTGGAAGTTTTATATGTATTTAATTATATATACATATTGTATATCTATTAAATATAACGTCGTCTAGTACCCATGACACAAGCCTCATTGAGCTTACTATGGGACTAGTTCGATTTGTGTAAAAATTGTCCCCTAATATTTATTTATTATGTTTATATATTTATTTATAAACTATTTTTATAATAATATTTTTTTCTTTTTTCTTGAATAACTGTAACGTATTTTGTATTTGTTTACAAAATAGTAGGAGGCCCTTGTACCTATAAGAACGGCACTCACACTACTACTCACAGTGACAAGTGACATTAATTTCATTCAATACATTCGTGTCAGCTCTCGTAAATCGACCTATACATGTGTCATTTCAGTAGTATCATTTTTAGGGTTCGGTACCCAAAGGGTAAAACGGGACCCTATTTCTAAGACTCCGCTGTCCGTCCGTCTGTCTACCTATCTGTCTGTCTGTCTGTCTGTCTGTCCGTCTGTCACCAGGCTGTGTCTCATGAACCGTGATAGTAAGATAGTTGCAATTTTCTGTGATGATGTATTTCTGTTGCCACTATAACAACAAATACTAAAAACAAAATACAATAAATATGTAAGGGAGCTCCCATACAAAAAACCTTTTAAAAGGTTGCCCGCTGTGTTCTTCAGGCGCTGGGTGTCAAAATGTAAGCGAAAACTAAAATCCGACTCGCACTTGGCCAAAATTCTACTTGATATTATTTCACGTTCTTATTACTGATAAATAAATTACCGATCCTAAAAAAATATATATTATTACTTAAGAAAAATAAATATAATATAATGTCTTATGTTCTACAAATAATGGTACGGAACCCTTCGTGCGCAAGTCCGACTCGCACTTGGCCGGCTTTTGATACTTTATGCAGTAATTGGTTAACTCTAAGGGTTACATTTTAAGGGCCGATTTATATTTCCAGTAGTTAGCCTTCGGGCTACCAAGGTTAGGTAAGATGAATACGATCGCACATACACAAATAAATTAATAATACATAAATGAATAAATAAATAACTATCCTGGCATGTAATGAAAATTGCAAGCACGTTAATAATAATAATTAATATTGGGGGACAATCTTTCACAAATCGACCTACTTCCAAACTACGAGTAAGCAAAGCTTGTACTATGGGTACTACTCGTAGACGTCGATATACAAACTTGTATAGATAAATACATACTTAAATAAATAGGAAACATCCAAAACTCACAAACAATATTTGCGATAAATGCACAAATAATGCTCTGACTGGGATTCGAACCTGGGACCTTCGGCCTCGGAGGCAGGGTCACTACCAACTAAGCCAAAGCGGTCGTCAAACTAAAGCCAAATTGGTGGTTCTTGTAGATGTAAATCGGCCTCAAAACCGTGTTACAGGTCACTTACAGCGCTTTTAGATAGCATACATACTTACATACATAAACTCACACCTATATTCTCAAAAGGGGTAGGCAGATCACATGAAAATTTATGTTCAGTTCCACTTTTAGCAATCGCAGGTTGATAGATAGGCTAGTCCATCGCCCGATAGATCGATCGATCGATTTAGATAGACTTGTATAATTTACAATTTATTCGTTATTATACGGGTGTTTTTATTGAATTCCGTTAATTGCGAGGGTACAATCTTGAGATGAAATAAAGTAATCCTCCCTAAGACACTAGTACCCCAATTCAAAGATATTCAAGAACTCATTTTCGTTAATTAACACCCCTAGTTTAGTATAAAAGATGCTTAACAATAAAAAAATGTTAACGTGCGTGTCATTCGAATTCCGAATTGTCATACTTTAGATTAACTTTTTTTAACTCCATGTTAACTCTTAAGGCCGTTTTTCATTCACCCTTGGTGATATAATTAAATAGCTGTTGCCCGCGACTTCGTCCGCTTGTAACTCGTTATATTGTCGGCTAATAGTGTAAACCTGCTGATGTCATATTATGAAAGTTTACAGGAGAGACAAAAAAAATGATTGAAATTTAAATATTAAAGCCTGAAAAACGGGAAAAATATCATTAGGTAATTTTTTTCCCATAATTCCAAAATAAAAGACAGGTACAAAAAGCGTTTTGGTTATATATTTTTTACGTTGACTTTTGTAACTGAACTGTATTTTGCAATCAAATAACGTTTTAAATTATAAATTTCGTAGTATGTCGAGAAAAATAAAGTAAATAGATCTTCATGTAAACCAAAAGGTACTTAACTTAATATACAAAGAATTTTTTTGAATAAACTAACCCCTGAGGTTTCCGCTGGTGAATCATGTACTACTTGTGTATCATAGATTTTGGCCAATAAATAAAAAAAAAATGAAATCTTTTGAAATCCCACTAATATTATAAATGCGAAAGTTTAGATGTTTGGATGTTTGGATGTTTGTTGCTCAATCACGCAGAAACGGCTGAACAGATCATAATGATTTTTTGTGTACTAACAGTATGTAATCTGGATTCACTTATAGTATACTTTTTGTCCCGATAATCACCCTCAAAGGGATGAAATCGGGGGTACAAATATGGTCTATGAAACGGGGTGATTTAAATCCTCACAAACCATTATAAGCTTTAAGTTTCAGCCAATTGGGAGTATAACGGCGTGTTAATAATTTAACGTAAGCCATAGCAGAATTTGACGTATTGTAAACAAGCTGACTTTTCGATATGTCAAAGACGAAATATCATAATTCCTTCTGATTGATGACGTTATTTTTTATGCATAACCTTTTAGCAATTAGGTCTATTATTGCGTGTAAATCAAAATAAATTTGCGATACTTTGGAATTGTTTGTCTTCATATGCTTAAATACAAAAACAGCTGCTTCAATGCAGTCTTTGTATCGTCAGTGTACAATTTAATTTTGTCGTGTATTATTGTTTACGTAATTGGTGACCCTTCACACTATAATAACTGTTTGATATAAGAGATCACTTGGGCTGGGCAGCCCAATCGTCAACATTGACGGTTGAAGCACCTTAGATCTATGCACAAATTACAATCTATATACTGAGATAGAGATACCAGTGAAATACTCCACATAGATCGTAGCGCCGTCGTGTATTTAGTAAGAACTAACCGCACGACCGCTGCATCCCTGTCACTTCAATATGCAAGTGCGATAGAGATAGCACCCAGTGACATCTGGGACAAACAAGTTAAACTAAAATTTCCATAGAAAAATTCGTACTTCGAGTTGAAAGGCCCCTGGATTTATGCTTATCCGTATACATATAATACAGCTGTAGAAGTTTGAAAATCTGTACATTGAAGATATTGGCTAAATCAATGGAGCGATTGGAGGGCCCTTGGCATCGAAACAGAACACATTTCAACAGTTTTAATAATTCGTGTCTGTTTGTCTATCGGTTTATATGTCTAGGCATTGTGACTCTCGGCCTTTAGCCTCACGTGCATTGCCGCTCTGCTTCGGGCCTTCGGCCCTCAGCCTTACACTTTACTCTGTGTGAATGATCGGCATGAGGAGCCCGCTCTGTGTGAATGATCTGCCTTTGGACTCGCATGTCTTGCCCCTCTGCATCAGTCCTTCGGCCCCACATAAGGAGCCCGCTCTGTTGGGATTCTCGGCCTTCGGCCTTGCGTGAATTGCCACTCTGCTTCAGGCCTTCGGCCCTACATGCGTGCCACACGGCTCCGAGCCTTCAGCCCTCATAAGCCCCATAAGGAGCCCGCTCTATTTGAATGCTCGGCCTTCGGCCTCGCATGCATTGCCACTCTGTTTCGGCCCGTTAGTCATCAACTTTACATGAAGAATACAGTCTGTTGATAAGCGAGGCCGAATGCTTCAGGCCTTGGGCCCTCAACCTTACATAAGAAGCCCGTTTTGTGTGAATACTCGGCCTTTCGCCTTGCAGGTTTTGCGACTCTGCTTACGGCCTTCGGCCATCATACTTGTAATGATTCTCCACCACGATGAGACGGGGGAGTCACACAGAAAAATGAGCACGAACCTCAGGGGTAGGTACTGGCCAACTTGGAGCAGAGGCTTATCGAGATTTATTTACCAAAGGGCGCCAGATAAACCTCCGTCAAACGAATGATGTAATTAAATGAAACACTGTATGATATTATACTAAAGTTTATTTTCTTTTATGAAAAATTATATGGGTATACACATCAGTCGCTGACGCTCATTATTACAGTATACCGCAGCTTGAATGATTATATACTAAATTAATATGGCTTGCTTTCCATTTGATAAGTAAAGTTATACAAGTGAAAAGCAGTGACCATTCAGCGGGTTAAGTTCTTATATTACTATGAATGACTTAAAATTAGGAACAATCCTTTCCGACAATGGCTGAGACAGCTTAAGGCTATTTGATAGTACTTCCTAGTTGAATGTTTATATAATACCCACACATTTATGAGTCACGTTAACCGGAGGGTTCTTGTCACTATTTTAGTAAAGAGTATTTATTAATTTTGAGTATACCGACACTTTTCACAGACACTATTTCACTAGAGTAAAGTAAAAAAGAGTACATACGTCCCACTGTGGTAACACACTTAGCTGCATGGAATAAGGCAGAGTAACCCGGAGGTACACCTCAACGAGTACTTGAAATTAGTAGATTCAGGGTAGTATGTCTCCTCTCCTCACGTGGAAGTCGGTCGTTTCTTAGCTTTCAATTTAAGTAGGCATGGAGCGAATACATCCGTATTAGCATAAAGTTATATAGTAAAAAAAAAACAAAAAAACCCTGAAACAAAGTTTCATCAAATTAGCGGCTTGGAGTTTAATTCTTGAAAACATTATTTTATCTTTATTTTCATAAGAGTATTAAAGATGTGATAAAGCTGTACACTTACCAGTTTTAGCTGGGTTTTTAATTAGGTAGCCCACATGGGGTTGCGAAATTGAGGTTAGGTTTTTAAAAGTGAGCGATCATGGCGGTCATGCTGAAAATCAATACGACCCAGATTAGCAACACAAATCAAAGAATCATTCCATAATAGCGTTGGATAAGAAGAGATAGCTCCAGATATCTTACCATAACTCTAAAATTACATCATGGGATGTTGGAAGGCATCTAAGTTGAGCAAATTTGGCCCCAGGCTAAAATAAAAACACGGGCGTTAAATATTGGCTATAGAACCGATGGATATAGACCAAAATCAGACTAAATATCTCACCCAAAGCGATTGGAGAACCAGTTAAACTGTAGATGGAAAGCTCACATCTTGCGTGATAACTGACTCCCGGCGAAATGCCACGAAACAGCGTTTCTAGAAACCTCCTACAATATTTTCCACTGGCAACACCATGATATTTGGGAATGCAAAGTAATATGCAGAAATTAAATATAAGGAAACCCTTACGGCGATGAAGACTTGAGTAGCATTACTTATTTCATAATTTCTAAAAGAAAATACAACAAAATAGATTTTCCGACATACAACCAACGAAATTAATATCAATAACCCAGCAGAAAAAACCATGGCTCGAATGAGTGGATGCGTTTAGTTATACGTGGAAACCGACAGATTAAAGATAATTATTATTGGGAACGCCGAAATTACGTTTAAAGGCTATTTGTGTGAGATTCTACTGGATATCTGTTCAGTTAAGAAATAAATTTTAAATGACACGAAGGTTTTGCGATTAAAAACTACAGGACGACAGGAGATTGACTCACTTGTCAGTGAACTAAACGTTCATTAACTGTCAAAAGCTGAAAAACTTGTAAACAAATATGTGAGATTTGTTTTTATCTTAAATTAATAGTTTTTGATTGAATTCTTTGCCTGTGAATAGTGAAATGGACGTCCAGATTGAGTTTAGTGGAAATGAAAACCGAATGGAATATTACTAAAAGGAAAATCTGCCTTCAGGATGAATTTGCATGGTGAAACTGACACGAGTCTCGCAACTCATTTTAAGGTATTGTGGAACATTGCTAGAACTTGAACTAACTTTTAGACTTACTAAGAGGTTACTAGCATCAGTAGCTAGTAGATATATCTCGGCTAAACACCGCTTTATGTGACAAACTGACAAATGCAAACCTGCCAACCTTACTAGATGAACAGTTCACAAATGCAGCTTAAAACTAGACTTGAAAGTGTTACAGTTCATCTTTAGTTGGGTTAAAAAAAATTAAAAAAAAACTTTTTTTTTTTAATTTTTTTTTTTTAAGCAAAAAAAAAAAGAACTATCAAATGCCAAAGATTGGTCGGTATCAGAAATCTCCAGCAGATTTCCAATTAAAACTAGAGCAACAGGAGTGGAAACGTTTAGATCTACTCCTAACAACACATACCCGTCATTAATAACTAAAAACGAAATGTATACTAAACATATTATTCCCGCACTTTATGGAATAATGTTCTATAGTACGGCTTAAACTAGGCGAGAGCTCTCTAAAACTATTGGATTCTTAACTACATATGGTCGACCTTTATAATCTAACTATTTCGATAGCTATCTGTTATACTAAACAAAACTATTCGTAAACTAACTAATTCCGGCAGGAGACTTTTACTTTATTAAAGAGAGCCGTTCTATTTACAACCGAGGTAGTACGAGGAAAAACTAATTCATTTAGTATTTCACCGCATCTAGATCTCGACAAAATTAAAGGGTTGACTGGAAGACAGGTTTACGGTATATCCTTCTTTCAGCAAAAAAATCCTTTTAATAGTGTCAACTCTTACTGAGATGTAAAGGTTTTCACTTTTAGGAAGAGTTGTTATATGAAGTTAAAATGGAAAATCATATGCTTTCCAGCTGATAAAATACCTTTATCAAATGATTTCCAAATATGTTAGAGTTAAAAGTACATTTGTCTTTATAAGGACGAATGGAATAAACAGGGTCAGTCCGATCGCTACTGTCCACAAGTTTATGAGGAATTACAGACACTTTAGAAAATGCCTTAAATAATAGTCTGTAAGAATAAAAGTTTTAACGGTTTGAGGAAGACTAGCAAAGGTGCTAGGCTTCACTCTATGAAGATGATAGTAATTAATTAAATTTCACCACTGAGAAGTGGAGGAAACGTGACACGTCATGAGGAATCAGCGACTTCCCCTGGACGGACAATATCCTTAATATGGAAATTTCCTAAGATTTTGCCATCCAGCGATTTTAATGTATAGACCAACGGTCCAAGTTTTTTAAATATCACGCATTTAACATAACGCGGTGCTAATTTAGCGGAAAAATTCTTTGCTGCATTAGACAAATGGAAACACTTTTTATAGACTATTTGGCCTTCGACCAGTTCTACGTGGCGTTTTCTCATGTTGTAATATCGAGCATTACGTTCATGAGAAACGAGCAACGAGTTGCGCACTTTTTGAAAAACAGTTTTCAGCTCTTTAAGATTTTCTGAAAAAGCGAAACTAGTATCGAGATCGAGTGCGTTTTGATCTATGGGACCTTCGTCATTATATAAAGAACCTTCTAGGACCATCTCACGGCCATGTGTTAGGAAATAAGGAGTATGTTTGGTGCCTTCGTGGGTAGCAGTATTTAAAGCGCACTGTATTTCGGCCACATGTTTATCCCATGTTCGGTGGTCCGAACGCACGTACGAGGCTATCGTTCTCACCAACTCCCGATTTACTCTCTCAGTAGCACAGGTCTGAGGATGATACCTAGGGTTATAAAAGAGATGAGGAACAGAGTATTTAGTCACTAGGTCTCTAAAGTCTTTTGAAGTGAATTGAGCACCGTTGTCACAGTATATATATTTCGGCACACCATGGACAAGAAAAATCCCTTTTTCCATACATTTAACTATGGCTTTCGCGGTTATATTACGCAGAGGAAATAAAGTGACATATTTGCTGAAATAATCAGTTACCACAAATAAGTACTGATTCCTTAAATAAGAATGAGGGAAAGGACCGAGTATGTCACACGAGATGGCTTCGCCAGGTGACGATATACGTCGTGGTTTACCCATTAAACCTGGACGAGCTAAGTTTACTGGTTTGTAGGTCTTACACGTTTCGCAGGACCCTACATATTCTTTTACATCTTGAAACAGTGTAGGCCAATAGTAAAAATTTGCAATTTTAGAATGGGTTTTAGCCACCACAAAGTGTCCAGCAGAGACATCATCATGGTATTTGAATAGAATATCTTTTCGTTTCTCAAAGGGAACTACCAACTTCCAGTCAAATTGGACTGTCAGGCGATATTTGTTCTTTGAGTAACGATAAAGCTTATCTTGTTCAATTTTAAAGTTAGGGAACAGTGAAGGCTTTTCAGAGACCTTTTTGTATATGTCCAAATACCAAGGATCTTAAGTAGAGATATCTATTGCATTGACCTGGATACGGGATAAACAATCCGGTATTATATGTTCTTTTCCTTTACGATGGATTAGTTCAAAAGTGAACTGACTCAATCTACATGCCCATCGGTTTAGACGACCGGAAGGATTTTTAAGGTTAGTGAACCATTTTAAGGACGCATGGTCGGTGATAATGTAGCATTTCCTACCTTCTACATATGCCCTGTATTGCTCTAAAGCGTATATCACACTCAACAATTCTCGTTCGGTAGCGGAGTAGTTGGTTTCAGCTTTGTTAAGCGTGCGGCTGCAATAAGCAACTGGATGGTCAACTCCGTCATATTTTTGAGTCAGAACAGCACCAATAGCATATGAAGACGCGTCTGTGTGTAGATAGAATGGCTCCTGGAAGTTAGGGCATTTAAGAATGGGAGCAGAAATTAAAGCTGATTTAAGTAATTCAAAAGATGCATTGGCTTCATCCGACCAAGTGAATTTTACTTTTTTACTGGTAAGTCGAGATAAAGGACGTGCAATTTTGGAAAAATTGTTAATGAAACGCCGATACCATCCGCACATTCCGAGAAAGCGTTTGATACCCTTGGCATCTTCAGGTACTGGAAAGTTCAATATTACATCTATTTTGGCAGGATCGGTACGCAAGCCATACCTATCCACAATATATCCCAAGTATTTGAGTTCGTTGCGACAGAATAAAGATTTTTGCATATTGATAGTTAAGTTAGCGTCTTTAAGTTTCTTAAGCACCGCCTCAAGTAGACGTAAGTGCTCGTCAAAATCTGAAGTACAGATGATGATGTCATCAATGTAACAAAACACTTTGTTATCGAATTCAGCTGTGAAAAGGTTGTCCATTAGACGTTGCATGGTGGCACTGGCCCCTACCAATCCGAAACACATCCGGTTATAATGATATAAACCGCGGCCGGCCACAGTGAACCCAGTTTTTTCTTTTGACTCAGCACTGAGAGGTATCTGGTGGTAAGCTGCACTTAAGTCCAGGGAAGTGAGATATTTAGCATCCCGCAGGTTATCGAGGATATAGTTAACGTACGGTAACGGATACGCATCAGCTTTGGAGACCGAATTTAGTTTTCTGCTATCTAAGCAAAGCCGCATGGAACCGTTAGGTTTTTCCACCATAACTACAGGCGAGTTCCATGGTGAGTATGATGGTTCAATTATCCCCTCCTTTAACATGCGATCCACTTCTTTTTCTAACGCCGCCTGTCTATCAGGACTTAACCGATAGTATTTTTGCTTTATTGGCGTAGCCTCTCCTGTATTAATTACATGCTCGATCAGGTGTGTTTTGCCTAACCCCACTTTGTCTGTATCTATTTGATCATAAGTAGACTTCACCTTATCTAATCGAGTTTTTTGTTCTGAAGTTAGTGATTCCAAGTTAGTTAAACCATTTTCTACAGGTGTGTTAGAGATACTGTTCAAATTTTCGTCGTTAGATGAATTAGTTATAGTCTCGGGAAGAAGTTTAAAAGCCTTCCAGAAATCCAATCCCAGAATAATAGGTGTAGTAATATTAGGTTGAATATTAAAGTGTATGAGCTGCACAGAATCATTAAAGTTAACAGGCACGGTCATATATTCGGAGCACAACAGTTGCTGTCCGTTGGCTACTCGGATTTTAAATGGTATTTTATGAGTCTGGATTGGTATTCCAACAGAGGTTAAGATAAGATGGCTATCAGATCCAAGAAATGAAGAACAGGCTCCACTATCTAAAAGAGCCTTTACTTTTAGACCAAGTATGTCTAAAGGTAAGTAAAGTCTATTGTCTCCCTTTGGTGGATTAAAATACAGTGTCTTTTCTGATGGCGAGGGAGCAGAGGATAAAGTAGGTGTTTTATTAGAAAAGACAGAGTTTATTAGTTTTTTTGAATTTGGCGTGCAGTTAGGACATTCAGGAGTTCGTACTCCCTTTTCCCCACATTTGAAACATACGATTTCTCTAGATTTTTTGCATAATCCAGTAGGATGGTTTGTCAGGCCGCAGCGGAAACATGACCGTTTAGTATTCGGTGCTACGGAAGCTATATAGTTTTTAGTAGTGAATGCTGACTTATCCGGGTTTCTTATTGGATATCTAGGACGAGTGTAAGAGTTGCTTGCTTGAGGAGCAGAGGTAGACTCTCCATGTCCAGAAGTAGTCGGTTCACGGAATTGTTTCGCTTTAACTTGTGCTAGTTCGATACGCTTGCATAAACCTTTAAGCTGTTCTATCGTCTTAACATCATGTAGAGCAAGATCCCTAGAATATTCGGGGCGAATATTTCGACTGAGTATGTCTAACTTTTCCGACTCCGGTATGTCCTTGTTTAAACGCTCAAACATTCCTAATACACTTGAGACATAAAACACGATAATTTCTGTCTTCGCTTGAGTCCTAGATCGAATCTCGTTTAGGAGCTGGTGGTCAAGATCCGGTATATCAAAATCCTCTTTGAGAGCCTTAATAACCTCGTTATATGAACTGAACATAGATCGGTTGGACCGGAACCATGACAACGCAGGTCCTTCTAATATCTCTGGAAATCCACGAAAGATTCGGGCTTCGGAAATATTCCTAGCCACTCGAAGTTCTTCCAACCGCGAGAGGAACAAGCGCACGCAGGTGTCACCTTTAAATTTCAAATTGAGAGAGTTTATATTGAAAGTCTTCTCTGGTTTATAGATTACTTCTCTGACTACACTAGGTTTATCATGGGACAAGCTCTGATCGTCATCCGAATCAGACGGTGAAGAATTATTTTCTTGAATTCTAGACAACATGGACTTGATTACGTCTTTTAACAAACGGACTTCCTCAGATTCATCTCCCAGGCGGTTAAGTCGGCATAACAAGTAGCGGCAACGCGATAGCAAACGATCCACGGCAGCAGCTGAAAGTTCTTCCTGAAGTTCCGCCTCGATCTCCTCCGCTTTGCGCTGGCAAATTTCCAGTTCCTTGTTAATGTCGCTTTGAACAAGATTAGCCATCAAAAGACTACCTTCACGAGCAAGTTTTGCAGTTTGTTTGAGTGCCTGACAGAGACTAGTTCGCCTAGAAAGAGGATTAACAGGAAGTTTGCGTATAGACAGCTCGTGTGCAATTTCCTCTTTGTGCAAGTGCACCAGCTTACAACCAGCTGTTATGAAATCCATTGTTATGTTGTCAGAATAATAAACGTAGAAGCAAGAGAAAATATGTAGTTACTATGAACATGAACCAAGTATTTCAATGTTTATAAGCGTATAATGTTTTCACTTTGTTTAAATTCCAAACCAGCTTTACAAATCCGGCGAATGAACTTCGTTTAAATCTTAAGTATAGGTAATTAACACTCAATGGTAATAAGGATTCAATGTTTTTTTAAGTTTCTTAGCTTAATAAAACATTAAGAATTTTTTTTAGCATCAGTATGTAGAAAGTTTCATTTTTAAACGTTTGTCGCTTAATCTAGTTTGTGTTTTATATGTTAGTTTGTTTACACTTGTTTAACAATAAGAAAGTAGACTTAACCTAATGAGTATGCAAGACCGCTTTTTATAATCTATAAATTAAAGTAATACCTATTCAAGAGCATTTAAGTACATCATTCTCCAAGGCCAAACGTTGGGCAACGCCACTTGTAATGATTCTCCACCACGATGAGACGGGGGAGTCACACAGAAAAATGAGCACGAACCTCAGGGGTAGGTACTGGCCAACTTGGAGCAGAGGCTTATCGAGATTTATTTACCAAAGGGCGCCAGATAAACCTCCGTCAAACGAATGATGTAATTAAATGAAACACTGTATGATATTATACTAAAGTTTATTTTCTTTTATGAAAAATTATATGGGTATACACATCAGTCGCTGACGCTCATTATTACAGTATACCGCAGCTTGAATGATTATATACTAAATTAATATGGCTTGCTTTCCATTTGATAAGTAAAGTTATACAAGTGAAAAGCAGTGACCATTCAGCGGGTTAAGTTCTTATATTACTATGAATGACTTAAAATTAGGAACAATCCTTTCCGACAATGGCTGAGACAGCTTAAGGCTATTTGATAGTACTTCCTAGTTGAATGTTTATATAATACCCACACATTTATGAGTCACGTTAACCGGAGGGTTCTTGTCACTATTTTAGTAAAGAGTATTTATTAATTTTGAGTATACCGACACTTTTCACAGACACTATTTCACTAGAGTAAAGTAAAAAAGAGTACATACGTCCCACTGTGGTAACACACTTAGCTGCATGGAATAAGGCAGAGTAACCCGGAGGTACACCTCAACGAGTACTTGAAATTAGTAGATTCAGGGTAGTATGTCTCCTCTCCTCACGTGGAAGTCGGTCGTTTCTTAGCTTTCAATTTAAGTAGGCATGGAGCGAATACATCCGTATTAGCATAAAGTTATATAGTAAAAAAAAAACAAAAAAAACCCTGAAACAAAGTTTCATCAAATTAGCGGCTTGGAGTTTAATTCTTGAAAACATTATTTTATCTTTATTTTCATAAGAGTATTAAAGATGTGATAAAGCTGTACACTTACCAGTTTTAGCTGGGTTTTTAATTAGGTAGCCCACATGGGGTTGCGAAATTGAGGTTAGGTTTTTAAAAGTGAGCGATCATGGCGGTCATGCTGAAAATCAATACGACCCAGATTAGCAACACAAATCAAAGAATCATTCCATAATAGCGTTGGATAAGAAGAGATAGCTCCAGATATCTTACCATAACTCTAAAATTACATCATGGGATGTTGGAATGCATCTAAGTTGAGCAAATTTGGCCCCAGGCTAAAATAAAAACACGGGCGTTAAATATTGGCTATAGAACCGATGGATATAGACCAAAATCAGACTAAATATCTCACCCAAAGCGATTGGAGAACCAGTTAAACTGTAGATGGAAAGCTCACATCTTGCGTGATAACTGACTCCCGGCGAAATGCCACGAAACAGCGTTTCTAGAAACCTCCTACAATATTTTCCACTGGCAACACCATGATATTTGGGAATGCAAAGTAATATGCAGAAATTAAATATAAGGAAACCCTTACGGCGATGAAGACTTGAGTAGCATTACTTATTTCATAATTTCTAAAAGAAAATACAACAAAATAGATTTTCCGACATACAACCAACGAAATTAATATCAATAACCCAGCAGAAAAAACCATGGCTCGAATGAGTGGATGCGTTTAGTTATACGTGGAAACCGACAGATTAAAGATAATTATTATTGGGAACGCCGAAATTACGTTTAAAGGCTATTTGTGTGAGATTCTACTGGATATCTGTTCAGTTAAGAAATAAATTTTAAATGACACGAAGGTTTTGAGATTAAAAACTACAGGACGACAGGAGATTGACTCACTTGTCAGTGAACTAAACGTTCATTAACTGTCAAAAGGTGAAAAACTTGTAAACAAATATGTGAGATTTGTTTTTATCTTAAATTAATAGTTTTTGATTGAATTCTTTGCCTGTGAATAGTGAAATGGACGTCCAGATTGAGTTTAGTGGAAATGAAAACCGAATGGAATATTACCAAAAGGAAAATCTGCCTTCAGGATGAATTTGCATGGTGAAACTGACACGAGTCTCGCAACTCATTTTAAGGTATTGTGGAACATTGCTAGAACTTGAACTAACTTTTAGACTTACTAAGAGGTTACTAGCATCAGTAGCTAGTAGATATATCTCGGCTAAACACCGCTTTATGTGACAAACTGACAAATGCAAACCTGCCAACCTTACTAGATGAACAGTTCACAAATGCAGCTTAAAACTAGACTTGAAAGTGTTACATACTTACATTAAGAACCCGCTCTGTTGGGACGTTTTACGGAAGAAATGCGTAGCGAGACTTTTATCATTGTACATGCAATATTTTACGGGCTTCTTTCGTCTAGAATCGGTACATCCCACTAATATTATAAATGCGAAAGTTTAGATGTTTGGATGTTTGGATGTTTGTTGCTCAATCACGCAGAAACGGCTGAACAGATCATAATGATTTTTTGTGTACTAACAGTATGTAATCTGGATTCACTTATAGTATACTTTTTGTCCCGATAATCACCCTCAAAGGGATGAAATCGGGGGTACAAATATGGTCTATGAAACGGGGTGATTTAAATCCTCACAAGCCATTATAAGCTTTAAGTTTCAGCCAATTGGGAGTATAACGGCGTGTTAATAATTTAACGTAAGCCATAGCAGAATTTGACGTATTGTAAACAAGCTGACTTTTCGATATGTCAAAGACGAAATATCATAATTCCTTCTGATTGATGACGTTATTTTTTATGCATAACCTTTTAGCAATTAGGTCTATTATTGCGTGTAAATCAAAATAAATTTGCGATACTTTGGAATTGTTTGTCTTCATATGCTTAAATACAAAAACAGCTGCTTCAATGCAGTCTTTGTATCGTCAGTGTACAATTTAATTTTGTCGTGTATTATTGTTTACGTAATTGGTGACCCTTCACACTATAATAACTGTTTGATATAAGAGATCACTTGGGCTGGGCAGCCCAATCGTCAACATTGACGGTTGAAGCACCTTAGATCTATGCACAAATTACAATCTATATACTGAGATAGAGATACCAGTGAAATACTCCACATAGATCGTAGCGCCGTCGTGTATTTAGTAAGAACTAACCGCACGACCGCTGCATCCCTGTCACTTCAATATGCAAGTGCGATAGAGATAGCACCCAGTGACATCTGGGACAAACAAGTTAAACTAAAATTTCCATAGAAAAATTCGTACTTCGAGTTGAAAGGCCCCTGGATTTATGCTTATCCGTATACATATAATACAGCTGTAGAAGTTTGAAAATCTGTACATTGAAGATATTGGCTAAATCAATGGAGCGATTGGAGGGCCCTTGGCATCGAAACAGAACACATTTCAACAGTTTTAATAATTCGTGTCTGTTTGTCTATCGGTTTATATGTCTAGGCATTTTGACTCTCGGCCTTTAGCCTCACGTGCATTGCCGCTCTGCTTCGGGCCTTCGGCCCTCAGCCTTACACTTTACTCTGTGTGAATGATCGGCATGAGGAGCCCGCTCTGTGTGAATGATCTGCCTTTGGACTCGCATGTCTTGCCCCTCTGCATCAGTCCTTCGGCCCCACATAAGGAGCCCGCTCTGTTGGGATTCTCGGCCTTCGGCCTTGCGTGAATTGCCACTCTGCTTCAGGCCTTCGGCCCTACATGCGTGCCACACGGCTCCGAGCCTTCAGCCCTCATAAGCCCCATAAGGAGCCCGCTCTATTTGAATGCTCGGCCTTCGGCCTCGCATGCATTGCCACTCTGTTTCGGCCCGTTAGTCATCAACTTTACATGAAGAATACAGTCTGTTGATAAGCGAGGCCGAATGCTTCAGGCCTTGGGCCCTCAACCTTACATAAGAAGCCCGTTTTGTGTGAATACTCGGCCTTTCGCCTTGCAGGTTTTGCGACTCTGCTTACGGCCTTCGGCCATCATACTTACATTAAGAACCCGCTCTGTTGGGACGTTTTACGGAAGAAATGCGTAGCGAGACTTTTATCATTGTACATGCAATATTTTACGGGCTTCTTTCGTCTAGAATCGGTACATTTGATATAAATAAGCTTAATTATTCGTTTTGAAAGCACGAGCACGTAGCACCAACTCCCGTTACAATCGGACACTTTTACTTGAAGTTGTCAGACGATTATATATACCTAGGACAGACTGTCCAGTTAAGTCCAAGGTACCCAGTTAGTGAAGGGCCAACTTCGAGAAAGGGGTAAATCGTCGAATCCGACTCGGCTGGGCAGCGTTCGAAAAGCTACGGCACATATTTTCGTCCAATATTCCGCAGTGTCTCAAGACAAGGCTCTTTGATCAGTGTGTGTTGCCAGTGACGACATATGGCACTGAAACGTGGTCGCTTACTATGGGCCTCATAAGAAGGTTCAAAGTCACCCAAAGAACAATGGAGAGGGCTATGCTGGGAGTATCTGTGATCGCATCAGCAGCGAGGCCATCCGCAGTAGAACCAAAGTAACCAACATAGCCCACCGAACCGCTAAACTTAAGTGGCAGTGGGCGGGGTATATAACACATAGAACCGTTCGCCGTTGGGGAGGAAAGGTTTTCGAGTGGCGACTAGGTACCAGAAGGCGCAGCGTGGATACACACCCACAAGGTAGACTAATGACCTGGTGAAGGTCGCAGGTGTCCGCTGGATGGGGATGGCAAAGGAACGGAAGGGAAGGGGATGGGAAAGGTTTTTCGGCTGATATGATGATGATGATGATTCGTTTTGAAAAAAGGATTACTATTAAAATATTCCGTGCGCGGTAAAGAGCATTTCATATTGAATGTAATCATTTCTTAAGGGATGTAAAGAAGGGTGAAAGATGTATGGGAAAACAAATAATTCTAAAGCAAGAATGAGTTCTACGCAGACGAAGTCGCGGGCAAAAGCTAGTATATATATATATATATATATATATATATATATTACGTGTTGTGCGAAAATATTCATCATCATCATCATATCAGCCGAAGGATATCCACTCCTGGATGTAAGCCTCCCCCAAAAAGTGCCACAATGCCCAGTCCTGCGCCACCCGCATCCAGCGGACTACAGCGACTTTCACCAGGTCATCAGTCTATGTTGTGTGAGGCCTACCCACGCTACGCCTTCCGTTAAGTGGTCGCCACTCGAGAACCTTTCTGCCCTAATGGCCATCGGTTCTACGAGCAATGTGCCCCGCCCACTGCCATTTAAGTTTACCGATTCGGAGGGCTATGTCAGATAATTGGGTTCTACTGCGGATGGCCTTATTTCTGATGCGATCACGCTGAGATACTCCCAGCATAGCCCTCTCCATTGCTCTTTTGTGAGGCCCATAGTAAGCGACTTTGTTTTAGTGCCCATTATGTCATCACTGGCAACACACACTGGTTAAATACTCTCGTCTTGAGACACTGTCATAAAATTCTTTTGAGAATATGAAAATACCTGCTTAGTACGTTTATCGCGATAGTAAGAATAAAAACTCCCATTAGTTATGATAAGAGGTTAACCTAACCCCAAAACAGTGATTGTATTGGATTTACAGCTCAAATGCCACGAGATATTAATAAAAAACAATAATAGTACGTACCTTTGCAATGTTATACTTCTTCGTTTACCTACACCAAAACTCGAAAGAAAGTTATCTTTTGCGAGAACACATATCTAGTCGTTCAAAATTCTTACGAAAATGGCGGGTATATTAGGGTTAGCCGATAACTTTGAACTCGTGGAACTGACTGTTTTACTCACTATGTGATTTGAGCAATTTGTTAAAATAACTGACAGTAGCTGTCTTTCTCAGGCGATGGATCTTTTTTTGCTACATAATGGTGGGCAAAACGGAAAAAAATTAAGAAATGGATTTAGAGGGTTTATTTACTACACGAATGCGAACAAAATATAAAAGCCTAAAAATTGTCCCGGTATATTTATGTATGTTTAAGATTATACATTTCAAAGATTTTCTTAGTGCTATTGTTTAAAATTTAATTCTATCTTTTAAGTCCAATATTATCCACTGCAGCTGTATTTTTATTTTTTTAATAATTATTTTTATTTCTATACTAACATTTACCCGCGACTTCATCCGCGTATAAATCGTTGTTGCCTAAGCATTATTTGCTATCCATTACACCCCTTTAAAAATTATTATATTCAATATGCCTTGCTCTTGCCAGCGCACGGACAAATTTTTAATAGAAATTCCTATCGTCATAACGAACGATTACCTATTTCGGAATATCAGACGTACCGATTCTAGACAAATGAATTAGGCACTTATCAATCTTTTTTGCGGGACCCGTCAATACCTATTATATATGTCTAGCGGTTCAGAAGTACTAGAAAATTTTAAATTAATAACGGGCTTCAAGATTTATTTATTATTTATTTATCTCAGACTCAGGTCCATATAAACGTTAGTACACTAGGCTTAAAACTCTAGGGGTTAGTAAGTCGATAATAATTATACATCACCCAATAATAACAAAAGAAATTAATAACAAAAGAAATGAATAACAATATTAATTACTTATCATTACTATTTAATGTTAAACATTTTAGCCCTATCACCCATGTGAACGAAGTTCCAGTGCCTCACCACAGGGCAGTCGAACTTGTCCAGCACAACACTCAGGAGGCTGTTGGTACTGGCTCGCACTCTGCTCATGACAGAGGCAACACGTTTCCTAAGTATTGTTTTAAAACCATCCGTGTTAACCTCTAAAAACATACCAGAAGCACTGCACCAGCGAGGCAGTCCCAGCAGCATCCTGAAGGCATTATTGTACTGGACGCGAAAGCTGTTTAAAGTTTTTTTAGCATAGTGGGTCCACAGGCTACAGGTGTAAAAACTCTGACAGTATGCTTTGAAAAGCGTGACTTTAACATCACGTTAGCACCGAGCAAACCTACGGACCAACATATTAGCTCTCACCGCCAGAGCCCTCCGCTCGCGCTCCATGTCTAAGTCATCAGAGAGCTCTTCGGCAACCCAGTGACCAAGGTACTTGAATTCAGTGACTCTTTTCAAGGGGACTCCTAGTAGTCTAACTGGAGGGAGAGTTTTAGGTTTTTTACTTCCCAGCTTGAAGACAAGAAGTTCGCTTTTTTTTGTATTGTACCTCAGTCCATGAGCCGCCGCATACCCCTCACAAATGCGCAATAAGATCTCAAGCGCTCTTACAGACGGACACAACAGCACCATATCGTCAGCGTAACTGATATTATTTACAAATTTCCCATCTATGGAACAGCCGACGCCGGCACTGCTGAGCCCGTCCAGAAGACCATTGATATAGAAGTTAAAAAGACGAGGCGAAGATAGCCCGCCCTGCCTCACCCCGCATTCCAACCTATACTCCGTGGAGTTAGAGCCAGCTCACCTAACTGAGTTTGTTTGGTTATTGTACCAAAATTGAAATAAATTAACGACTTCTTTAGGTGTGCTGGTTTCATTGCACATCATTGACCATAGAACATCATATGGTACTAGATCGAATGCCTTCGACAGGTCCAAAAAACATGCGTACACAGGGGTATTTCTCGTTGTATAATACTGAACGGTATGCTTGAATCGCAGTATTGCTGTTTCAGTGGAGAGCCCAGGTCTAAAGCCAAACTGAGCATCATTCAGCTTTATGTGTTTACTTATACAACGGTCAAGCAAACCATCCAATACCTTTGAGATGACTGTAGCTAGAGAGATTGGTCTATAATTGTTCCTGTCGGAGACATCCGCGGTCTTACTTTTTACGATAGGAACTACTACAGTCTTCAAGAGCTCTTGAGGGAGATATACATGTCCAATGCACAAATTAAACAGTAACGCAAGCACCCTGGGCAAGTGAACGCCAGCATACTGGAGGCGCTCAATGCTGAGGTCATCATGTCCTGGTGACTTACCACGTTTCATGCTTTTTATCAGCGCATGAATCTCTTTCGCTGAAAATCGCGTAATGTCACCATTCAACTGCGCCCCCCCATCAAGCACCCGATTTGAAGGTCCCAGCGGTGAGTTAATCTTAAAATGTCTACTAAACAGTTCAGCAATCTGTTCTAGTTTACACAGGCCATCCACATTCCGGTCCCTCCAGTTTTTTTGTATGTTTCCAGAAACGCTTAAAGTCCTTTTGCCTGTGACTGGTTGCTAAGACGTCCATTTTAATTTGGTCCTCGTTTTCTTGGCACCACTTTAGCTTGGACTTGAAGCGTTTTCTGGACTCGCACGTCTTGGTGTACGCTTCCCCGGTCGATGGCTTGCCCAGTAATAACCACATCCGAAAACATAGCCTAACCTCCTGGTGCACCTCCCTAACATGTCGGTTCCATTCAACTACATGTTTTTTAACGTAACCTTTATCTATGCCGTACGACATGGTTGCCGATTCCCTCAAAATATTAACAATTTTATTATATAAGATGTCAATAATGATTCTATGATCTAAACAATCACATAAATGATCGGCACAATATCTTAATTCTATTGGAAAATCAATGTTTTTTAATTTACTTGTACATAATTCGTTGTATTTACAAATTTGGTTGGAATTCCTATCGCCTCATCTTACTTTACTAAACTCAACCCTATTTCCACAATCATGCTTAACAGTAATATTACCTAAATTACATTTTATTTCTAAGGGTAAGTGATCTGACCAGTAGACATCATACCGTATATTAATAAGGGTGATTGACCTCCACACAGCTTCTGTGACCAAACAGTGATCCAACCAACGATTACAGTTTGCATGACTATCACTTGTGTATGTGTATGAACTCGATGATGCACCCAATTTTGTTATGTCCGCACAGCGCCATTCCCATTCGTCACAAAAATGCATCATCTCTCGGTAGAACCGTTCATTCGGATGTGCATTAAAGTCTCCTAACACAATAGCCGACTCCGTTTCACAGCTTTCAATTACAGCGTGTATCTCACCTAAAACTTCTATAAACTCCGAGAGGTTTTCCGCATTATCCGTAGGCATGTACACTGAAAACACCAGAGAACTTGTGTCCTGTATACGCACTATGTCCGACTCCAGGACCAGAACTCAAAGCCTATTCCGTTGCAGCGGGGAGTCAGGCAAGGAGATGTTATTTCTCCTAAACTGTTCTCCGCTGCACTGGAGGATGTTTTCAATACTCTGGACTGGAGAAGGCTAGGCATCAACATAAACGGCGACTACCTCACTCACCTTCGGTTTTCTGAAGATATAGTAGTCTTGGCTGATACCATGGAGGATTTAAGTACAATGCTCAATGACCTCAGTAAAGCCTCCGAGCGAGTTGGTCTAAGGATGAACATGGACAAGACGAAGATCATGTCAAATGTCCATGTCGCACCAACTCCCCTAACAATCGGACACTTTACGCTCGAAGTTGTAGACGATTACATATACCTAGGACAGACTGTCCAGTTAGGTAGGTCCAACTTCGAGAAAGAGGTTAATCGTCGAATCCGACTCGGCTGGGCAGCGTTCGGGAAGCTAGGGCACATCTTTTCGTCCAATATTCCGCAGTGTCTCGAGACAAAAGTCTTTGACCAGTGTATGTTGCCAGTGATGACATATGGCACTGAAACGTGGTCGCTTACTATAGACCTCATAAGAAGGCTCAAAGTCACCCAAAGGGCAATGGAGAGAGCTATGTTGGGAGTTTCTCTGCGTGATCGCATCAGGAATGAGGCCATCCGCAGCAGAACCAAAGTGACCGATATAGCCCTCCGAATCGCTAAACTTAAGTGGCAGTGGGCGGGGCACATAGCACGTAGAACCGATGGCAGTTGGGGCGGAAAGGTTCTCGACTGGCGGCCACGTACCGGAAGGCGTAGCGTGGGCAGGCCCCCCACACGGTGGACTGATGACCTGGTGAAGGTTGCGGGTGTCCGCTGGATGCGGGTGGCGCAGGATCGGTCATTGTGGAAGTCTTTGGGGGAGGCCTATGTCCAGCAGTGGACGTCTTTCGGCTGATATGATGATGATACGCACTATGATTGCTGCCAGCCGATTACTTTGACACGGTACAATATTAACTGCTGAGAAAACATTTTTTCTCCACATTAACGCCACACCTCCAAAAGGCCTCCCACGTAAAATGCCGGCCGACGAGTCAACCGCTGACTTACTTGTGTACTCGAAATTAGCATCAATAGTTCCAATAAAACTAGTATCATGTGGTAACAACCAAGTTTCCTGAAGCGCCAATATATGAGCTGTTTTACATAATTCTCTAATCCCTTCAACTGACCTTGACGCCGACTTACAATTAAAAGTAACAAGTTTGATATCAGCCATTATTCTTGTCTAGTAGATACACTAGCCTCTGATATTCCCTTAATGGGCGATTTTCTATCGTTAAAGTGAACGAAACGGCGAAAAATTATCCCCTTCGGCCACAAATTCTCGTCCAAAAACGTACTTAATTTGTCTTTCGGCACGAATACTTTGTAAGCCCTGTATGTTTTTTCTCGCTTCATCTTAATTTCTACTAGGTTAACCCGAACATTTGTTTTTTTAACGATATACTCTAAAATATGATTAGCCGATGTTTTCAAGTTAACATTGTATACAAACAATGGTATGTTTATGGGTGCCGCCATAAATTTACCACTGGAGCCCTTAGATTGCCCCTGTATTCCAATAAAACGATTTTTATGTCGCTTTCTTTCGATTTTCTTATATTCATCATCCACATCGTTTTTAAAAGCACCACCCTGTCTAGCAACACCCGCATACGTGTTTTGTTGGATATGTTTTGTTTTGTTTTGTTGGATTATGGATACATTAGTGAATTTTACATAGTTACATTACAGGAAAGTTACACGGAAAAAGATTGGTGGTATTTGAGGTTAAGGGGAATGTAGGTACAGGCAGCTGAAGAGTAAGATAAATTTGTATTCTTGCATTTTAATTTTAAACCTGTACTTGTCTATAGACGAAGTTTATAATAGACGAAGTTTATAGTTTCTCGTTTAAAAAAATACTTGCTTACCAAAAAAAACTTTATCTTCAGATTACACCATATTTGAATGAAGATTTTCATTTCGCCTCTTTAGAGAACAGAATTTTAAGAACGATGAAATTGGTTTTCTTTTACTTTCTTGCTAGGTCAAAACACGAACTTCAAAACAATCGCTTTGAAAAATATTTGCGCTCCAAACGAACTTTCAAGCCCGTTTTCACACCTTGAGAGGGCAAAACATCAAAAACCCTGTTTGTATTTCTTATACTGCATGCTAGGTATATACACATACACGAAGTTTCAAGTATCTCGTTTAGACAAATATTTACTCACCAAACAAACTTTTAATCTCCTTTTCACGCCTTCGCAGCGCGACATTTAAAAACAAACTGAAAACAGTTATCTTCATGCTTAGTCGATTAGGGATGTTTCTTCCTTAAAAATATTATTGTTCATTATAAAATATTTCCACCACCTTTATGCCCCGTAATGGGGTGAATCATGAAATATATTATAGCCTAAAATTCTGGAATGTTTCATAGAAATCAATTCAGTTGTCTTTAAGATTAACACCGAACGTAAGTACATCTGTAGTACCGACATCGGCACAAACTTACTTACCTACTTACTGCTGTGGCGCAACGACCCGAAGTGGATCTTGGTCTCCAACACCAAAGACCGCCAGGCTTCCCTGTCCATGGCTGTTTTCTTCCATTCGACGACGGCTTACATTGCAGTGCCTCTGTAGGCTACCATGCCATTTATCAGCCACTACGTTCAGGACACCGTAGCGGTCGGCGAGCATGCTCAGGAGCGTCGCGAGCAAATTAACTTGAGATTTCACAATGTTTGAATGAGGATTTTTCTTGTCGTCAAGAATATGCTTGAAGTCATGGTTTCAAGTTTTTCCAATACAATTTTCTCTCTTTTTACCCCCTTCAACCCTAATTTGTATAATTTTTGTAGACTATGTCCTCGTCGGATATCCAGTAAACACGTTAGTGAAGGTTATATCATAACCCATTCGGTTGTAATACAACCTTTACTAACTTGGTTTTCACATGACACTGACACATATAAACAGACTGCCAAACAGACAAACATAAACAGATAAAGAGACAAACACAAGTTCTAAAACCATCGAAGTGTGTTCAATCTATTATCGATTCTAAGGACCGTCAATTATTTTTTTGCTTACATCTTCAATGTATAATAATGACTATGGAGTACAGATTTTCGACCCTCTACGACTTTACTGTAATATATACTTTAGATAAATAAAGATGATGATGAATGCTGAAACATTTTTATACCTTCAAAGACGTTAGAATCTGCCTTGAGAAAACATTTTTTGATACTTAACCTAATATAAATTACAAAGATCAAAGTGTCAAAGTTAATAAATAAGTATATTGAGAGGATCAGACTTAATGAATAAATTTCTTAACTAATTAACTTTCGAAGCCAATGTGAGTGCCAAATCTCTCTAAATGTCACAGACTGTGCCCCCCCCCCCCCCCTCCCCAGTCTGTCGAGCAAAATGACTTGCAGGGCGCATTGTCGAAGTTTTGCCGAAACATCATCATATCCGCAGCCGCATCGTAGACTATCCCAAACTGACAAGCGATATTACGTTGTTAAGTGTAAGGAGTTCGCGCCTTGTACGTGTTCTATAGCTTGTATAATGGTCTGTGCTCCAAAAAACAGTTTTACATGATACCCGCGGCCGCTTTCTCTTCTACCACCAGACCACACCGTCCGCGTCGCTCGTCATCGGCAGGGCATTCATCCATGGTTGCGTACGGTATGGTAACAGGGCGTATAATGAATAATATCGCGATTTTTGGAACGTCGTTTTGACCGGAATAGGAAACAAAAAGGATTGATTTTCATATTATTATCATCATCCATGTCTTTATTTTCCTTTTTTTCGTATGCCTTGTCTTCTAAAACAATACATTTTTAAATGACAAGATCAAATTAAAATAGTAGTGTTTTTAATTTCAAATTAAAGGTAAAATTTTAAAAATGTTAGCTCCGAGCAGGATTCGGACCTGCGACATCCGGCATACGCAGCCAAATTTCGTTAGCAGCGTCACTGCTTAATACAAAAATTAGTTAAGTATGGAATATGAAATTTAATGACGATTTCTCAATGTAATTTGAGACGTCGGTGCCGTTAAAAAAAGAAGCCTGAGGCTGGGTTGCATCACCAACTTACGATCACAGACCGATCAACGTTAAATATGGCGGCGGCAGCTGTCATCTCATGGAAACTTGTCAAACTCTCCATACACTCAGATTTTAACGAACACTGCTTACGATTACAGACAGTTTGGTGCAACCCAGCCTTAGACTGGGTTGCACCAAACCGTCTGTAATCGTAAGCTGTGTTCGTTAGAATTTGAGTGTATGGAAAGATTGACAAGTTTCTATGGGATGACAGCTGCCGGCGCCATATTTAACGTTGATCAGTCTGTGATCGTAAGTCGGTGCAACCCAGCCTAAGTCTTCTAAGGTAGATGTCGCAGTATGCCTCCCTAAGGCGTTGTAAGAGAGAACTAGTGAAGGATTTACTCAGCTGGGCGATCGTACTCGTATTCGACGATTTACCTCTTTCTCAAAGTAGAACTTACCTAGCTGTACACTTTGTTTTATACAGGGTGTGGCCTGTAATAGGAGCAATAAATTTAAAGGACGCTTCCTTAGAGAATATGCAGTAACCTCTTGTGCCCAAAAAAAAATTATCTGTTTTCAATTGGGAGAAATTTTGATGTAAAGTTATGACCTCCAAGTAATGGATCTTGGCACCCAGAGATTATAGCGCGGCAATCAATGCTGATTTTGAGGTTGCTTCAAGTTATGGCTCATAATCTTTTTCGCATTTTTGGTATAAAAGAATATTTTTGGATTTTTTTAATTTATTTTTTTAAATTTTTAGTATTTTTTGAATAAATTGTTATTAATATCACTCCAGTAGAGTAAAAAAGTAAATATAAGCTACATTTGCAAAAAAAAAAACCAAAAAAAAACTTCTTTTTTCCAATTAAAATCATTTGGAAATAATTGCTGGAGAGCTCAATAGTGTACCGTTTAATTTTTTGCTCCTATTGCAGGCCACACACTGTATATATTAATTACCAATTTCGAGTGTAAAGACTTCCACTTAGCACCGCTGGAGAGATAAAATACAGCCCTAATTTCGATCGAATTAAAGGCTTTCTCGTAGTCCAAGAACGCTAAACAGAGGGGCAGGTTTTACTCCTCAGTCTTCTGTTCAACCTGACGAAGCTTATGAATTTTGTCTACTAAATCGGCTTGTTCGGGAGGCTGGAAGTTATCTAAGGTAATGACTCTTGAAAACAGTTTATAGATGACAGCTACTAGTTTTAACTTTTGAGATAGCTCCTCTCCCACATCGCTACTTAGGCATGTACTCGACGCTGGTGCATGGTTCAGGATCGGTGTGTGTTAGTGGCCGAGGAGAGCGTTACATATAGACGTGTGGGTTCTCTTAGCAGGGCAGGCCTACTCGGGTGTTCTGGATCAAGAAATTCTTCAAATTAAAGGGAAAAATAAAAAAAAACAATTCTCCGAGCAGGATTCGAACCTGCGACATCTGGCATACGCGGCCAATCGCTCTAGCGTCTATCTATTTGGCTCGGTTCGGGAAACCAGACCATAAAAAACTACTTTAATTTAGTAATTATTGTAATAAAATATATAATATAGAAAGTACAACGTTAATAATATTAAGTTCAGCATTGGACTAGTATTAATATATCCCATCAAGGGTACACTATCGCAGTACTGAATCGCTAGTGCATGGACACTAAAGGTTCCAAACAAGCTTGAAGACATTTAGATTTTGGCTTAAATCTGGTTCTAATTTAGATCTTGGTTCGGAACTGACAAATTTTGGTTCGGGCTCTGACAGGAAAAATTTTAACACCGCGAGTTATAATTTCCAAGGGAGTTTATGCGAGACATGTACCATGAACTTGTTTAATTATTCCAGTTTCGCTACTTAGGTGGGGATGGCGTTATGTTAGTAGTCGTCACTTTCACGTATCAAAAATATTTAAAATTCCTTAACCATTAAAATAATTTAAATGGATCGACATATTTTTCACCAATATGTTCATTTTATGCTGCTGTAAACTGTCGATCAACTACTTAAGTTGTCAATATTTACCGCCACTGGCAGATCAGCAAATGTCAAAAAATTGTGATAAAACCATCTCGATCGCTACTGACCACTCGTTGTATCTCGAACGCTGGGAGTAGACATATCTCGAGTGTGAGATTTCGAGAATACGCAAATAGGTTTTCGATCGACGTCCGCCATTTTTTTTGAGACATGTATAATAGACATCATCTCTAACGGCCCGAGAATTGGCTTCCAAATGTCAAGTGTATACTGTCTACTAAGGGATTTTCGAGTTGGAGATCTGTTTATTGAACTACCGGTATAATGTCTTAAAAAAATTATCACCGAGTTATACCCGTACAGCTTAAGTGAATATTATGTATAATTTAAACTGCTAGTTACTCTATACTAATATTATAAAGCTGAAGAATTTGTTTGTTTGTTTGAACGCGCTAATCTCTAGAACTACTGGTTCGAATTGAAAAATTATTTTTGTGTTGGATAGTCCATTAATTGAGGAAGGCTATATAACATCACGCTGCGACCAATAGGAGCGAAGATGCGGACGAAGTCGCGGGCAACAGCTAGTAAGTATATAAGCATGTAGCTACAGCCACTGGGTAAAATTTTAGTGATTCTCCCTGTATTGCATAATATTAACATCCATATATACACATACAATTTATGGCTTATAAATAAAATAATGACGCATCGGCAGAAGATTGTAGAATCATTTTAAACCTTTCCTTGATAAACCTCTGAGTGGAGTTACAGAGCGTTCGAGATGCGATATCTCGAACGCTGGGAATAGACATAGTGTGAGTTTTCGAGAATACGCAAATGGGTTTTCGATCGACGTCCGCCATTTTTATCGAGATATGTCTAATATACATCATCTCTAATGGCCCGAGAATTGGCCTCCTGAGCGGTTTCTTTCTACGACGGCGTATCCTCGGTGTACTAGTAGTCACCCTGCCTACTAAGCTGGCGGTTCTCAGTTTGATTCCAGGTAAGAAAAAATGTTTGTGCGCTGGGCATGATGTTTCAGAGTCTTGAATGTTTACCATATCCATTAAATTATATCGTCATCTTGTACCCAAAAAAAGTTTCATTGAGCTTTCTTCCATACGTATATTATGTTTTGGAGTCTTGAATGGTTTGTATAACAAGTCTGATTGAGCATTCATTCGATTTGTGTAAGATTGTCCCCTATCTATTTATTTCCCGACACAGTAATATTTTTAAAGAAAAATATTTTTACTCGATAATGTCGTCACTGGAATTTGAAATCTGAAATCTTCCACAGAAAAATGCTGTTTATTTTCATCTGTAAATTTAACAAAGGAATCGGTAAAATACCTGGAACTACTTAGTAGGATGTAGGTGTCGTTTACTTTTATAAAGTAACATTTTTATAGCAATTTGGTGGGAAATGTTGAAATGTTTTAGTGGAACGAGAGTGTCCAAGGCCATAACCATCAACTTATAAAATGTCAATGAATTGAATTGTACGATATTAAGTACCGTTTACCGAAAATCGCGCAAGTATAAATCAATATACTCTTCAATAATTTACCTATGGAATGGAACGATTCCTAAATACATCTTGTATAGAAGGACAAACAACCTTCGTGATGAAAATAATTCACCGTCTATACCCAAATGCTACCATGTGTTCTTACGATTTATACTTGCAAATATGGGCTAAAGCACGTAGACAAGAAAATATTAAAGCCTGTTTCCACTGCACTAATGGATGACACGAGAAATTCAAAACCACATACTCGATGAAATAATTTTCCTCGTGTGGTCATAAGTTTTGAGACGAATATTGTTTTAAATAAAGCAATTATTGAAATAATCTCTGTCAAGCTTATATTATTATTTAACCTCTATATTGTAGTTGACAAAAGTAAATGGAGTTTATTTCAAATTTTAAACCCGGTCTGTCGACAGAGGTCCTGTGCCTCAAGCATACTGCCCAACACTACACGAAACGCAGGACACCAGTGTACGCGTGTTTCTTGGCTTGTCCAAGGCATTCGACCTGGTGTCTTACGATATCCTATGGAGGAAACTAAGTATATGAGGCTGCTGTACCTGGAGAACTGGTGGAGCTGTTTAAATGTTGTTATGGCAACCAGAATAACAAGAAGTAGCACTTCTAAGGTTTGTAATTCTCTGCCGGCGTCTGTATTTCCGAGTTCATATAACCTGGACCTTTTTAAGGCACGAGTGAATAGGCATCTTCTGGGTGAGCTCGCTTCATCGTCGGCCTCATCTTTGCCCCCTGGCTAGATGCTGGCCAAGAGCAATCCCATTTTTAATTAAAAAAAAAAAAGATTTGGTGGGCGGGCTCCTTGTCCGACTCATTTAGGATACAGTGTGGGGTTAGACAGGGAGGACTGACCTTACCTAGATTTTTTTTTCATATATTGATCAGCTGTTCGACGAGCTCAGCAGCACCCGGGCCGGTTGTTCAGTCGGCGGTCAGTGTTTCAATAATATGCTGATGATATGGTGTTGCTGAGCCCATCGGTCTGCGCGCTTCGGAAGCTTCTTGCTATTTGTGAGCGGTATGTAGTAATAATCGTGATTTTGGCGCTTAATATCAAATTACTACTCCCGATCTCTGCTTGTCAGATACGTGACTTTATCAAAATCCGATCATATTAAGAACATTTGACAGAGCAAAAATTGATTGATTTGACCTTGTAAAATATCAGATATTCGTTAAGCGTTACGTAAGAACATGCGCACTGTATAATGTTTAAGTTACTAAGAAGTGACAGCTTAGTAATGCCAACCACAGGTTTTCGTTCTTTCCGGCCAATAGAATAACAGGTCAAAATCTGCTACTCTTTATGAAACGGAGCCGGAAGTTAACGGTAGTATTCTTCTTCCGGTACGCGTATTATAACTATAACTGCAAATTTCAAATTAAAGAGAAAAATTGAAAAATTTTGTGCTCCGAGCAGAATTCGAACCTGAGACATCTGGCATACGCGGCAAATCGCTCTAGAAATTGAGCTTGAACCAATGAAGCTCAGGCATAAATAAGCAGTCATTACAAAATTCGATTGTAATGACTGCTTATTTATAACATATTAGTGCAGAATTTGATATTGAAAACGTAATACGCAATAATAGGTTTCTAGGCAATAATAGGTAGCGCATCAGGGATGTTTGCGGAGGCACGCGTTGCCTGTTTTTATGCGACCATGCGCGGACGTGCCGCATCCCTGGTGCGCCGGGTGCAGGACAGTCCCAATACCATTCTGAGAATGACAGCGGATAAACCTGACTGTCCTATCATGCTACACTGTGCGGGGCTGCATACTTCCACCAGTGTGATTGAATGGTAGGACTGTGTACTTATGCCCTGTTTCAATTTATTTTTTCAATAAAATTATTCTATGTGTCTCCTGTTTCACAAAATAAATGATTTTAATTTCATTTTTATTTGATTTACGACGTACGATGTTTAAGTTTAGTGTTTGTATGTCGATTCTGTCGATCGGAATTTGTCTTCATTTGAAAATTGGTTTAAGGATCCACAATTTAGGAAAATAGAAAGGACGATCGATGTATATAATTAAATATCATATCATCAATCATCGTATGTACTCAGGTATTATGAAAGAGGAAAAAATATGTATTATAATTATGAAAAAAAAAGAGTTTAATGAAATATTCGTATGTCATTATTTCATACTGCCTAAGAATTTATCAACGTTAGGTGGCCCTTCTGTCGTACACATAGCTAATAATCTCATCGTTTGCTTTCGGCACGCAAGCGAAATTACTAAGTAATAGGAATTATACTTACTAATCTCACTATGTATTAGGTATTATATGTAATCATCTGTTTATCTACACACTCGCATTTACGTGGATACGTTACACATTCGTAACTAGTGACTAAACTTTGATAAATTGAAGAGCAAAAGTAATTTTGAAATAGAATATGTTTACAATAGGTTTACAAAGTAGCATGCAGTTTCTTTGCCTAGAAAACAAGACTGAGATTAGAGTATGATTAAGGTCAATTTTACTAAATGAGCTAAACCCTAATGCTATTCCCAGTGCAGTAGCATCCTGAAGGATGCCCGGGGTCCGCTACCTAATCCCAAGAATTTGGCGTAGGCACAAGTTTTTATGAAAGTGACTGCCATCTGACCTTCCAACCCAAGGGGGAATCTAGACCTTATTGGGATTAAGGCTTATTAAGTGAGTGGGCAACTTGACAGTTAGAAGTCCTTAGCCTCCCGAAGGCCTCTAACTTGGCTTAACGACTGCTATCATGGACAGAAGCTGGGATCAACAGCTTAACGTGCCGTCCAAAGCACGGGAGCGCTCAGTTAGTAACCACTCAAAGCGGTCACCCATCCAAGGATTGACCCCGCCCGACATTGCATAACCTAGCATACTCTAGGCCACGAACGCTTCTTTTGTTTGACTTGGCTGGGGCACTGTCGTGCCCCCACATGAAATCATTTTTGCCATAAAGTCACTTAATAGTACATTACTGCAGAGGCCGTGAAGTAAAAAACGAGTCCTGCAATCCCTGTTCCGGCCGAGGATTGTATAGTACTTTTCTCAAACATGTTACAAAAGAAAAACAATAAAAAAACTACACTGTAAAAAAAAACTAAAAAATACGAATCGTCCAAAAATAGCAAAGCATCACGACAAATAACGGAAAATAAATAAAACACGAAAAATGCTTACAAGCACCATTTAAAAAAACACGAAAGAACTACAAGATACCAAAAAACACGTAAAAACTAAAAAAATACTAAAAACATGGAAAAACAAAAAAAAATGTCGAAAAGTACAAAAAAATAACAAAAAATAACTTTAAAAAAGACCAAAATTATCAAAAAACACAAAAAACGCTTCAAAATAACACGGAAAAACTAAAAAAAAAATACATATATACTCAAAAAATTCGAAAAAAAACAACAAAATACAGAAATACAAGAACGATAAAAAAACCGGAAAGACCTAAAAAAATACCAATTTAAATAACAAATTAAAAAAAACTAAAACTAAACTCTTAAAAGAACTTACTAAAAGACTAGTCGACTTCACTGGTGACCGAAGAGCTGGCAGCTTTCTCGCACAACGTATTAGCATCGCAATACAGAGGGGAAATGCTGCCAGCATCCTTGGCACCATGCCAAAGGGGCCAAATTTTTTAGATTTATTTTAATTTTATTTAGTATTAGTTTTTAGTTTTAATTTAGTTCTAATAAAAAAAATGTATACAAAATCGTGGCGGTTGGATCTATGTAATATTTCCTTCATCAGTTGATTTTAGTAAGCAAATTTAAAAAGTTAGAGCAGCGAATAATCAATTTTTAAATTATTGATTTTTATTTTATGATTATTATGAGTTACCAGTTTTTAACCTGTACCTATGTTATATATTTTGATTTTACTTGAATGCTCATCCGGTTTTTAGGTTATTGTGTTTGTGTTCTGTACCAATTAACAGTAGTTTTGTAAGTCATTTGTAATTTTATTAACACTTTATGGGCAATGCCTGAAATAAATGGTTTTATTATTATTATTATTATAATAATGTTAGTTTCATACATTCTCCATACATTACTTCTTGGCCGCCGGCCAAGAAGTAATGTAGGGAGCTATAAACAGGTAACTTCATGTCCTCTTTTCGTGACATTAATGCATACATTTAGGCGCATGTTTGAGAAAAATGTAGTTGCTGTAACAGGAGGCATTGTTTATTTTATCTTTATTCTGATAGCGCGTTCAACTGCAGTTTTTGAAATGAATACTTCTTTAGAATACAATATTATACAATTTTTCTGTATCCATACCAAAAACAAAACAATTAAACAGTAATTAAATAATTAAATAACGGTAGACAATTGGCGGTCTTTAGTGATGAAAGTAAATAGATAGGTAACGTAAGAAGTATAAATTACGGTTATATCTTTAGTACAATTAGCTAATTATGTTTTACAAAGTGACGTTATTGTATCGTGTCGAATGTATAAGAATTATTTTTATTTTCTGGTTTCTGTTTAACAATATTTAATTCTTAACATTGATATCAGCATTTTCTATTTCTGCCAAACACTTGCTAAATACCCAGAACGGATTAAATAGGAAGTTTCAATCAAAAACCCCATTAATACATTAATTTAAATCATTTTCCTCACTTTTTCCTTTTAAAAAGAATTCATTTGTATCTAAAAGTCCGTACTTCAATTTGCGGCATTCTAAGCACTTTATTTACTTAGGCTCAGTTTGACAAATATCCGTTAGACTTCAGGTTTCATGGGAAATTGCTGTACCTAACAGTGATTATGGAGCTTATGTTAACACAAAAAGGAACGCTGTGGCGGATGTCAAAATTTAAATTTATTAATTTTATTTGTGTTGCGCAATAAGAACATAGCTTCTAATATTGTATCTGACATAAAGACAACCAAAATAAAGATAACACCAAACTATCCTAACACCTAAATAGATAAACGATCCTAACACCAAACCCCTGAACAATTCGAAAGATGACAACCCTGCAAGTAAATTGTTAACGTAACATAATAAGATTATTAGTTAAACCTATTAGTTCAGAATCCAAGCCTGTCAGTTCAGTGTTCAACCTATCGCTCCACAAAATGGTTGATGGTAAGTGTATTTACGTTTTCACTCAATTAAAAAATAAAACCTGTCAAGTGCGAGTCCGACTCGCACATCGAAGTACGTACAGTCAAAAGCAAAAGTAGATGGTCATTTTAGTCGTACCTTACCTTGACACTTTCACTACTTTGACGCATCCCAACTGCCGCAGTATTGTTGTGTTAGAGTGACAAAGTACTTAAATGATCATCTACATTTGCTGTAGGCTGTACTATGATTGTGTACCCGTCCCGACCCGATTAATTCAGAAGAAATTGAACGCCATGGGTACAGCGCCATTTGTCAGAGCATTCTTAGTTTAGAAATGTTTTTGATGATAAAAATATTTATCTAATCTAAATAGAGATAATATTATCTTTTCCTCAAACATTCAATGAAATTTCGTCATTACGTGCGTTATAACAGGCTTCAAATTAAAAGTATTACGTTGCAGACGGAACAACTCGGGAGAACTGTAAAGGAATTTCATACAAAATTGAAGGCTAGGCCGGCTGTATTTTTTATTTATTCTAATGTTGAACATGTCGTCTGTTAAATTTGTTTTTTGGGTGATGGGGAACTCCTCAAATCTTAAAGGCAAACATATAGTGATTTTTGTGTTTTTATCGACAAATCGAGCATTATCATACAAAAATGTGACATTTGATGAAGTGGAACTGCTGATGATTATCAGAACAGAACTCTTCAACGACGAAAAGTTCACGTTTGGCGATTTGTCCTTCTAGCTGTGTTTGTTAAGCAAGTTCTATTTTCACGATTGATTTTTGTCATGCTCGAGTTCTGATGATGGGATCCATTAGGAATCGAGGGAACTCCTCAAATGTGAAAGGCACACAAATAGTGATTTTAGTATTTTCATGAACTAATCAAGCATTTTCGTTCATAAAAGTGACATTTGATGAAGTGGAACTGCTGATGATGATCAGAACGGAACTCTTCAACGACGCGTAGTTCACGTTTGGCGATTTGTTCTCTTCGTTTTGTTTGTCAAGCAAGCAAGGTTTTTTCATGATTCCATGAAGAATTGAGGGTACATAGTCTTCTACCATTATGAACATACATTATAGCCATTTTTATTTTATTGTATATCTATCTAAGAGTGCACCATCTAAGTATAATAATCTTTTACCGGCCTCCCCCAATGAAAGTCGGTTTTTTTTTCTTAAAAATTATTTACTATTACTTTTATCAGCCTGATGGAAACATATTGGTTGATGAAGGAAATTATGAAAAACCCGGGAATCAGAAGTCTACAATACATATATACTATATGATATATGGTTGCCAAACATGGTCCCTAACTTTTTTTTTTGGGATACCAAAGACTTAGAAACTTGTCGACACAACATGGAACGTAGTATCCTAAATATAAAAAAGTTGGATAAAATAAGATTATATGATATTAGGGAAAGAACACAGATAAAATAAATAACAAATACAATAAAAAGACTTACGAGGGGTATTTAATAAATTCTCGGTATTGACATCTTTTAAACCTGTTTGGTAAACTTTTTAATACTGGCCGGTAAAAGTCATTCATTAATATTTAAAAAAAGTAAAATTCAAACGGCGATGTTCTTTTGTTTTTTTGCAAGTACCGAACAAACGTGATCACTATGAGCGTTTTTTCAATGTTGGTTAAATTAGAGCACCGAGCGGTAGTAAAAAATCAATAAGCTATAAAAAAAGAAATGGATTATGTTTACCGTGAGTCTGCTCCTTCTTTATCAACAATTCAGAAGTGGTCAAGTCAATTTAAGCATGGGGGAGAGAGTATCGAAGGCGACCATAGAGCTGGTCGGCCCGTCGAAGCTTCTTCATAAGAAAATTTAAAAAAGTGGAGAAAATTATATCTGAAGAAGGTTGAGTAAAGGTGAAAGCAATAGCTTAAAGAATCAACCTTTCTATTGGTACTAGACACGATATAATTCATGACCATCTTAATATGTCAAAAGTCAGTGCGAGATGGGTACCGCGAATCCTGACACTGCTTCAGAAGAATACGCATGTTGCTCGTTGTTCCGAATTTCTTGAGGTGTGCGGTGAAATTCCTGATAAGATACTGTAAAATTTTGTTAGTAGAGATGAAACGTGGGTTCATCATTATGACCCTGAGAGCAAACAAGAGTCCATGCAGTGGCACATTAAAGGAACTCCTCATCTCAAGAAGTTCAAGGTCGTGCCTTCAGCTAGCAAGGTCATGGTCACAAAATTCTGGGATTGTGAAGGAATATTGCTGATCTATTATAAAGAAAAGGGTGTAAGTATTAAAGGAGAGCACTACGCTAATATTATATGCCAAATAAGGGAAGCAATCAAACAACAGAAGGGGAAAATTGCCGCCAAAGGTGTTCTGCTTCTTCACGACAACGCCTCTGTGCATAGTGCTTATATTGCCAAGGCTGCTGCTCTTGAATCTGGACTGGAAACTATTACATACCCACCGTATAGTCGAGACTTGAACCCGAGTGACTTATATTTGTTACCCAATCTCAAAAAGAATCTACGTGGAAATTAATTTTCTAACGATGAAGCATTGAAGACAGTACTTATAGTGTAGGAGCATTTTGACACCAAAGACAAAAAATATTTTTATGAGGGGTTAAAAAAACTATTTGACCGGTCTTATAAGTGCATAAACATAGGAGAGGAGTATATTGAAAAATAAAAATAAAACACCTATAATATTCTTTTGTTTTCATTCTAATACCGAGAATTTATTGAACGCCCCTCGTAAGTGGAGATAGGCGGGACATACGAGTATATGTAGAGACAGAAAAGAGAAATAAATAATAATAATAATCAGCCATTATTCCATCATCCTCACCAAATAACCCGGTTTATTTAGATTCCAACAACCAACAATAGTCCCTGTGCACCTTGGCGGGTGCTGTCTCTGTGTGCGTCCCATGACACGGGCAAGGACAGTATCCGCTTGGTGTACCCCTTGCATTTCATTAAATTGTCAAAAGGGCCTCTACGTGTTGGCTATGTGGTACTCGTTTGGTACTTCGGTACCTCGGTACTTCGGCTCCGCGCACGCCTTCCATAGGTCCGGGACACCATTGTCCCGTGAGCGGCAAAGACATCTAAATATATAAAAGAAGAAACTGACTGACTGACTGACTGACATATCAACGCACAGCCCAAACCGCTGGTCCTAGAGATTCCAAATTTGACATGTAGGTTCCTTATAAGGTCTAGGGGTGCACTAAGAAAGGATTTTTCAAAATTCAACCCCTAAGGGGGTGAAATTGGGGTCCAAAGTTTGTATGGGGAAACAAGATTAGTTGGACTATTTTATTCGAAACTTCACAGGAGTATTTCTAACGATAAATGAGTAAACACGTGTTTCAGTTTTTTTGAGAAATCAACCCCTAAAAGGAGGAAATGTGGTGGCAAATCCTGAAAATTGACACGGGTGTTGTTTTTAAGGTTTATCGGGTCGCTGATAACGAAAACAACAATGAATTTAAAATCCTACGTGGAGGACGTAAAATACCATCCCCCTGTTGGGGTGCGAGGGGGATGAAATGTCTAAATATTAATATGGGTGTCGTTTTTATTGTTTTTTGGGACGTTAATTACGAAAATGGCATCCATTTTGAAGTTTAATATTGTGGACATGATAACCTTTGAAAGTTTGTGCCAAATTTCAAGAAATAACTGACTGACTGAGTGAGTGACATATCAACGTACCGCCCAAACTGCTGGTTCTAGAGATTCCAAATTTAGTATGTAGGTTCCATATAAGGTCTAGAGGTACATTAAGAAAGGATTTTTCAAAATTCAACCCCTGGGGGCGGGGGTGAAATGGGAGTCCGAAGTTTGTATGGGGAATGAAGATTTGTTGGACTATTCTATTCGAAACTTCACAGGAGTATTTCTAACGATAAATGAGTAAATATGTGTTTCAGGTTTTTTGAGAAATCAACCCCTAACAGGGGGAAAAGTGGTGGCAAATTCTGAAAATTGATATGGGTATGGTTTCTATGGTTTATCGGGTCGCTGAATACGAAAACAAAAATGATTTTAAAATCTCACGTAGAGGACGTAAAATACGATCCCCTCTGTTGGGGTGCGAGGGGGTTGGAATGTCTAAATATTAATATGGGTGTCGTTTTTATGGTTTTTTGGGTCATTCATTTCGAAAATGGCATTGATTTTGAAAGTTAATACTGCAGACATGAAAACTTTAAAGAGTTTGTGCGAAATTGCAAGAAGAAACTGACTGACTGAGTGAGTGACATCAACGCACAGCCCAAACTGCTAATTCGAGAGATATCAAATTTGGCATGTAGGTTCCTAATAAGGTCTAAAGGCGCATGAAGTGCCGTGAATTCCCTAAGAATATACGATCTTTCTTGAATCAATGTATTGTAAGTGGTTTTATCAATCAGTGCCGTCCGATAAGATTTCGACAAAAATCGATATTTGGGCGTCCGAGAGAACTCTTAATACGACTCCTAGGTAAATATTGAAAAAACTGGCGGCCATATTGCTTTTCTTCAATTTCGTCTAGATTTCGTTCAAAATCGATATCTGAGCGTCCTAGAGGTCCCGCTAATACGACACCGAGGTAAAATTTGAAAAAAGTGGCGGCCATATTGATTTTCTTCATTTCCGTCCCGATTTCGTTCAAAATAGAAATCTGAGCGTCCGAGAGGTCTTTTAATACGAATCCGAGGTAAAATATGGAAAAAGTCGCAGCCATATTGATTTTCTTCATTTTCTTCCCGATTTCGTTCAAAATCGATATCTGAGCGTCCGAGAGGTCTCTTAATACGAATCAGAGGTAAAATTTAAAAAAGTCGCAGCCATATTGATTTTTTTCATCTTCTTCCCAATTTCGTTCAAAATCGATATTTGAGCATCCGAGAGGTCCCCGAATACGAATCCGAGGTAAATTTTGGAAAAACTGGCGGCCATATTGCTTTTCTTAATTTTCGTCCCGATTTCGTTCAAAATCGATATCTGAGCGTCCGAGAGGTCCCTAATACGATACCGAGGTAAAATTTGAAAAAAGTGGCGGCCATATTGATTTTCTTCATTTCCGTCCCGATTTCGTTCAAAATAGAAATCTGAGCGTCTGAGATGTCTCTTAATACGAATCCGAGGTAAAATGTGGAAAAAGTCGCAGACATTTTAGGCATGTTCTTCATTTTCTTCTCGATTTCGTTCAAAATCGATATCTAATCGTTCGAGAGGTCTCTTAATACGAATCCGAGGTAAAATTAGGAAAAAGTCGCAGCCATATTGATTTTCTTCATCGTCTTCCCAATTTCGTTCAAAATCGATATCTGAGCGTCCGAGAGGTCCCCGAATACGAATCCGAGGTAAAATTTGGAAAAGTGGCAGCCATACTGATTTTCTTCAATTCCGTCTCGATTTCGTTCAAAATCGATATCTGAGCGTCCGAGAGAATTCTTAATACGAATCCGAGGTAAAATTTGGAAAAAGTGGCAGACATATTGATTTTCTTCATTTCCAACCCGATTTCGTTCAAAATCGATATCTGAGCGTCCGAGACGGCCCCAAATACGAATCCGAGGTAAAATTGGAAAAAGTGGTGGCCATATTGATTTTCTTAATTTCCGTCCCGATTGCGTTCAAAATCGATATCTGAGTATCTGAGAGGTCTCTTAATACGAATCCGAGGTAAAATTTGTGAAAGAGGCGGCCACATTGATTTTCTTTTTTCCGCCCTGATTTCGTTCAAAACCGATATCTCAGCGTCCGAGAGGTCCCTTAATACGAATCCGAAGAAAAATTAGGCATTCCATACATGCCAGGGATTGTAATAAAAGGATTGGCTTTTAAAAACGACATAGAGGTTTCTATATTTTTTTCCATTTAAATCAACCTTTAGATTAGTATTACATACTAGCACCCCGGCCAATACAAATAATTAACGAATATTTATTCGAAAATTAGGCACTCTACATGCCAGGGATTAAAAAAAAGGAATGGCTTTTAAAAACGACATAGAGGTTTCTATTTTTTTCCATTTAAATCAACCTTTAGATTAGTATTACATACTAGCAGCCCAGCCCATACAAATAATTAACAAATATTTATTCTATCATCAATAGTTTTCTTAGCGCACGCGATGTAAAGAATATTTTAGTTACTTTTTTTTACAACATTACATTATTGGAGTTTTAGTAAGAATCCTTATTTTTTGAAAATATAATATAGCCCATGTCAATGTCACCCAAGAATAGTGTAGCTATTCAATGCAAACAAACAATCAAATCTTTCCTTTTTATAATATTAGTATAGATTAGCTGTCTTAGTCATAAAAATTGTGTCCCCTCACTGTAATTTCCAAACTTTGAATTTTAAGATTCTGAAATACATTGAGATGGTGCATATTAGTAAATACTTTCAGTGACTTTTGGTTTCAACAAGAGATATTTACCATTTTTTGAGATATCGTTAACAGTCTTGCTCAAACAAAAGAACTTAAGTGCCGTGAGTTTCCTATAGTGGTTTAAATGTGGACTAGCAGGTGTCGGCACGGAACCCTTCTTTGTGCGTAATCCGACACTTGGCCGGTTTTAATTTAATATTATGGACATGAAATTTTTTGATAGTTTGTGCCAAATTGCAATTCTATCGGTCCAGTAGTTTTAAAGCAAATCGGTTGTAACAGACGGAGTGACGGACAGCCACACGTGAATAAGGAATAAGGGTCTCTTTTTGCTTTTGAGGTACGGAACGAGCCCCGCGTATCCTAACAGAGTTTTGGGTATGATTTGATAGCTTTAGAGGGGTTAGTCAGGACTATGATTCATAAACAAATGAACAAAAGTCAGTATAAGTACGAGCAAATAGTAAGGAGTGCGAAAGGAAGTGAGGCCAAATTTTCTTTTTGGATGCTCAAACGGAAACTGGCATAATCTACCAAATTAATTTAAATTTAGTAAAAATAAGGGTTACACAAGATATTGAATTAGCCGTATTTCTGTACTTCAGAGGACCAGAGTTTATGACTGCTGATTGGTCGTTACCAGACCTTCTATTCGTGTTACTGTAGTACACAGATACTTTTACTAAGGGCCATTTAAGACAGCCCGACCCTTTCCCCCTCGGCCTCTCGAAAATGTATGATAATAGTTTTCGATCCTTATTATTGCCAAAATCAAATAAAATTCTACAGTTTGCCGGTTCTCAGAATGTATACTGACTTTTCGTCTGTTCATCTGTTTATGAATCACAATCACCAAACTTCGTATACCGAAACCCCCAAAATGTAACAACTACTTTTCTGGAAACTGCATCTAAATCGGTTCAGCTAAACGCGAGATAATCGTGGACAAACATACATTCCTACATACTTACATACATACATACGGGTCAAACAGAGAACCTCTTTTTTGAAGACGGGTAAAAATTATGCTTAGAGTACGCGGGCGAAGCCACGGGCAAACGCTAGTACAATAATAATAATAATCTTTAGAGGAGGCCTATGCCAGAAGGCAAGACGAGAGTGCCAATGATGATTTATTATGTAGATTTAAACATTTATACTAACTAAGATAGTCGTTAAATAAAGGCTTATATTATTATTATTATTATTATATGTATATAAATATAAAGCTAGGTCTTAAACAACAAAATAGGCTAACTTACAACGGTATTTACCCAAAATGAAAGGATTTAAACCCTTTTTTCAGCCGCGAACTCAACTCGCAGAACTTTGACTAGATTTCTCTCAATATTGTTTTTTTTTTAAGATGTGGCTGAATTGCAGTCACTAGGTGACGTAGTTGTTAGCCTTCGGACTGCTAACCACTCATTTGACGAAGCTCTTTAGGCTCAGGCCTAAATAGTGTCAAGGTCAGACTGGACGTATTCGTAAAAACTAGTGTGAACTCCAGTTGATAGGTACCTACTATGATAGGTAGACCCCGAGCTCCTTTGGTATGCAATAGGAAATTCGAGGAACAACAGATATTTGTTCAATTTAATTAAACTGGTTCGCCGCCGGTGTTATAAGTTTAGAGGATAAATAAAATTGCTCGAACGTTTAATTTAATTTAGGAATTACGTTTGAAATGATGAGTATAATTTACAAGTTTCTAAAATTATACACATATTTTATAAAAAAAATTGTATCTGTACATTTTATAATTAAATATAATGAAACGGGTCACTCACGTCTTTAAGGTCGAATATCGCTCGACATGTTGAAAACTGCGTCTGTGAAGAGTGTGGACGAGACTTTAGCATGTGACGTTGTGAGTGTTGTGTGTAGTTCGGCAGAAGGACCGCGAACCGGTCTGAAACATGTCGAGCGATATTCGACCTTAAAGACGTGAGTGACCCGTTTCATTATATTTAATATGTCTCAAACTCACGGGAGTTTTCTACATTTTATAATTGTTAATGATTATTATTAGGTAATACACTTACAAAAATACTATACATAATTCACTACACACTTGTACACCACAAACAATGATAAATATCACACTAATTAATGAGACTATAATCAAAAGGCACGTAGAGTTCAAAGTCAGATGCAGCCTTGTTTTTATTTTCATCTTTAGTTTTTAGTGGAATCTTATCTCATTTTTACCCATGACTTATTTTTACCTTTTACAGTACATATGGTGCTACTTTACCGCATGAGTGCGGTAATCAGCAGATTACGTGCATATGTAAACTGCACTGCATGTGCAACTTTAAAGAGCCATATGTACTGTAAAACGTTGTAAGATATACGTGCGAACAGGTAATTCGCAACTCGTGTCGATTTAAAACACTCCCTTCGGTCGTATTTACATTTTTATCACCACTCGTTGCGAATTTGCTGTTCTCTGCACTTGTATCGTAATGTACTATTACACCACACCTTGCCAAAAAGCGCGTTTTTCCGCACGCTGCGCGTCCGGAAGAACCCACTTTTTGGCCAAGTGGTGACGTAAAATTGTAAAACAGAAAGCCCTCTCTCGCATATTTATGACCCTCGCCTGCGGCTCGGGCCTCAAACATCTGCGATATCGGCCTTTCTTTGTTTTACAACCCTTGTATCATAAATAGCTATTCCTCAGTTGTTGACCCCGGCGTGGTAAAGACCGGTGCTTACAAATACGAAGATGGAACCCGGTATGTGGGCGAGTGGAACTTGAAGGGCCAGAAGCATGGCATGGGTCACCTCGTACTCCCCGACGGCACGCGGTACGACGGGGCTCTGAGTGGCGGGCTTTGCTCCGGCCTCGGAGTCATGGCCTTCCCTGACGGTGCCAAGTGAGTTGCAATTGGTGGTATAAGATCCGGTATGTATGAAAATATATACTCTTCTGAGGTATTCGATTCTGACAAAAAATAGGTGATATAAAAGATAATCCATACTTTAATATTATAAATGCGAAAGTCACCCGTCGGTATATCTGTTACCTCTTCACGCTAAACCGCTAAACCGATTTAGATGAAATATAGTATAGAGATAGTTTGAGTCCCGGGAAAGGACATAGGATAGTTTTTATTCCGGAATCGGAATGTTTTATGGGGTGCAAAGGGGGGTAACTGCTTGTATGGGCACATACATTGTTGTATGTAGAATAGTAATAATTTCTTTAATATCGTTTGTTAAGTGTGTAAACCCGCTTAATCCATTTCTAAAAAACAGTTAACTCCACGAGTTGCGTTTGAGCTGAAAATCCAATACAATCACTGTTTTGGGGTTAGGTTAGGAGTTTTTATTCTTAGTATCGCGATAAACGCACGTAGGTAGCAGGTATTTTTCATATCCTCAAAGAACTTTGTTACATTGTCTCATGACGAGAGTCTTTGACCAGTGTGTGTTGCCAGTGATAACATAATGGGCACTGAAACGTAGTTGCTTACTATGGGCCTCATAAGAGGGTTTAAAGTCATTAAAAGAGCAATGGAGCGGGCTATGCTGGGAGTATCTCGCCGTGATCGCATCAGAAATGAGGCCATCCACAGTGAAACCCAATTATCTGACATAGCCCTCCGAATCGCTAAACTTAAGTGGCAGTGGGCTGGGCACATTGCACGTAGAACCGATGGCCCCACACAAGATGGACTGATGACCTGGTGAAAGTTGCTGTAGTCCGCTGGGTGCGGGTGGCGCAGGGCCGGGCATTGTGGCACTCTTTGGGTGCCTACGTCCAGCAGTGGATGTTCTTTGGCTGATAGATAACCGAAACGCTATACCTGTCTTTTATATTGGAATAAGGCGACTTCCTGATTTGGCAGAGCGGGAGCGATATGTCATAGATATTTTGCTCTTTGACGTGAATTTACATGTGAGAATTCCTCACTTGACGAAATACTGTCAGTAATACGTTTGCGCAGTAGTAATACCATGCGCAGAAGCGGGGCAGTACTGCATTAGTAGGTTGACACTGACAGCTGACAGTTTTCTCATATCGTAACACCCCCGCATTGATAAGTCAGGAAGGCGCCTATAAGGGGAAAAAATAACCCAATGATATTTTCTCCGTTTTTCAGGGTTTAATATTTTATTCATTACGAACCGTCTCGGTTTCCGAAGAGGCTTTAGCACCGTAGACCACATCCATACGCTCCGTCAGGTTATACAGAAGACTGAGGAGTATAACCTGCCCCTCTGTTTAGCGTTCGTGGACTACGAGAAAACCTTCGATTCGATCGAAACCTGGGCTGTACTACAATCTCTCCAGCGGTGCCAAGTGGACTATCGCTATATCGAAGTGCTGAAGTGTTTGTACGAGAACGCCACTATGTCAGTCCGACTCCAGGGCCAGAGCTCGAAGCCTATTCCGTTGCAGCGGGGAGTCAGGCAAGGAGATGTTATTTCTCCTAAACTGTTCTCCGCTGCACTGGAGGATGTTTTCAAGACTCTGGACTGGAGAAGGCTAGGCATCAATATAAACGGCGACTACCTCACTCACATTCGGTTTTCTGACGATATAGTAGTCTTGCCTGAGACCATGGAGGATTTAAGTACAATGCTGAATTACCCCAGTAAAGCCTCCGAGCGAGTTGGTCTAAGGATGAACATGGACAAGACGAAGATCATGTCAAATGTCCATGTCGCACCAACTCCCTTAACAATCGGACACTTTACGCTCGAAGTTGTAGACGATTACATATACCTAGGACAGACTGTCCAGTGTTAGGTAGGTTCAACTTCGAGAAAGAGGTTAATCGTCGAATCTGACTCGGCTGGGCAGCGTTCGGGAAGCTACGGCACGTCCAATATTCCGCAGTGTCTCAAGACGAAAGTCTTTGACCAGTGTGTGTTGCCAGTGATGACATATAGCACTGAAACGTGGTCGCTTACTATTGGCCTGATAAGAAGGCTCAAAGTCACCCAAAGGGCAATGGAGAGAGCTATGTTGGGAGTTTCTCTGCGTGATCGCATCAGGAATGAGGCCATCCGCAGCAGAACCAAAGTGACCGATATAGCCCTCGGAATCGCTAAACTTAAGTGGCAGTGGGCGGGGCACATAGCACGTAGAACCGATGGCCGTTGGGGCGGAAAGGTTCTCAGTGGCGACCACGTACCGGAAGGCGTAGCGTGGGCAGGCCCCCCACACGGTGGACTGATGACCTGGTGAACGTCGCGGGTGTCCGCTGGATGCGGATGGACCGGTCATTGTGGAAGTCTTTGGGGGAGGCCTATGTCCAGCAATGGACGTCTTTCGGCTGTCATGATGATAATGATGATGAATATTTTATTTTAAATCATATTTTTTGTCTCTCCTGTAAACTTCCATAATGTATGACGTTAGCAGGTTTACACTATTAGCCGACGATATAACAAGTTGAACGCGGACGGAGTCGCGGGACTAAACTAGTTAGATATATAAGAGGCTAGCAGTGGCGGCGCGGTAAGAATTTTCGCTGGGCAACCCGGAGCAAAAAAGCACCTACCTTAACATTTATAATTTTTCTTTAAAAGCAAAGGTATATTTGAATATTTGTGTTCTTGAGTGCAACCCCTTGCAGTAAGTGTATACCACTTTTGCCATACTTGTCATTTCATCACTGACGTCACGTAAATAATGTATGTCGAGACGAGTATGACAAAAGCCTTTTGAGCAGCATTGACATCTAAACTTAATTAAATTATGTACAATTAAACAACTGACGAAAACAAAAAAAAATACCTGCAAATAGTTACGCCTTCCTCGCAACGGAACAACAATTATTAATTCAAGCTACCTTGTAGATCTAAATTCCACCGGTTAAGAGATTAATTAATTATTTATGCACTAATCTTATCAAAACAACAAATCACAACACCAAACATTCATACTATTCGTATTCGTAGAGTAACCGGGCAAATGTAAACTGTATTGCCACCCCATTCCGTTATTCACCCTAGAATCCAAAAAACGGGCACTTTGGTTGCGAAATTCTTGGTAAGTAATTAAATTATTGAGCTTCCAACTACGTTAGACCATTGTGTTTTATGATACAATTTATTTTTATTTTAAATTATAATTACAATACAAATAATAGATTTGTATATTTTGCGCAATCCATTCCACACAGTTTTCGATGAGAGTAAAGTATCGTAATGTTTTAATAAGTGCGCCAAATTCGGACAGTTTCTAAATTGCTAAGCCATTTATTCTAATATAAACCTTATCATTTTAATGTCAAGGTCTAATTTCGAATGAGACACCTCACCGTAACACGATAATAATCGGCTTTCTTTCGGCGGCCATTTTGCGATGCGTGTCCTTGACAATTTACGAACGTAGTGCGTGCAATTTCAATGACAAGCGGAATTTTATGAATGAGATGGCTAGGTTAGGCAAGACAGAATACGCGGGCTTGTCTTAGCGTTGGCGCTTTCGACCAAGCTAAGTTTGAACCCTGGTACGTATGGCGCCGCATACAAATGAGGTGCAAACTCAGCTTGGTCGAGAAGTACGTGCGTAGTAAATAATGAATGTAGTGATTGTTGAAATTTATTTTGAAGCTAAGATACTTATAGTCAATTTGTCCATGGTACTACGTGTTTATGTAATAAATATTTTGTATTTTTATTGATGAGTTTGATATATTGTACCAAAAAATTTAGGCAAGCCGGTGGGAATCGTGTTGTAGGAGCGCTCCGCCACTGGAGGCTATGTAGCCCAAGAAAAGTAATGAATTTCGTAGAAAATAATGCTTACGGAGGAATTAAAATAGGCCGTGGTGAGTGACAGAGAGGTGTGAAAAAAATAAACAAATTTACTTTAATGCAGACAGGGAACTGTGTGAATTAACCGATGTGAATATATATGATAAAGATATTTGTTTATTTTAGGTACGAAGGTGAATTTATGCAGGGTTGGTTTCACGGGCATGGCGTGTTCTGGCGCGCTGATGGCATGAAGTTCGAGGGCGAGTTTCGAGGTGGACGGGTGTGGGGACTGGGTTAGTATTTCTATTTTGTGTTTGGAGTGTACGATCTGAATCCCCGCTCCACTTGAGCTTACAGTGGGATAGGGCGTGCAGTGGGATAGGGCGTGCAGCGTCCTTATAAAATATATGCAAACGTTGCCATCACGCCGCCGCACGGTGGTACCGCCATAGGTCATAACTCCCAAACACTGATTATGCCATATACGACAACCAATGAAAGCTTTCGATAGGCCAATAAACAAGCTTTATAATGGTATATAACACTTAGATTTTTTCGTCAATCATCACTTTGTTATTGACCTCTGAAGTGAACGTTTTGGTGTTTTAAATGAAACGGATATCCAAGAACAAGGTAGGTATGATTTATATTTTTTAAATTTTTTGGAGATATTTCACACGTATTTTTTTACATTATGGGTCCTCTACGCCGATGTTTGGTTTCACGTAGACTGATAACTATTTATATACATTCATGTACAGAAAAAACTTACTTTACCGTAAAGATTATGACTTTGGACTTTCATTTTTATTTGAAACTAGGTGCCCATACGGGCATCTTTTCTCTCCAGGATACGTCTGTACCGCCACGAACGTAGCGGGTCTACGAAAAAATCTAATTTTTCATTTCTACTATTTTCAGGGACTTTAATTGAATGCTCCTTCCCTAGGACGCATGTATATGAAATCTGGCACTCAATACAAGGTAGATTTACGAAAATAAAAGACCACGTGCTCAAAGTTTTAATGACTAGTTTCGAAGAAGTTGAGAATATTGAGTTCAAACTTTAGAGAAACGTTTTTCTTATCTATATATCCAGTTAAACGCCCATTGTATTCGTAAAAGCTAATTTAAGCAAGCATCAATACATGTTAATTAGGAATTTTGTTAATAATAAGACTGAGTGTAATATTTTGCCATCCTACCAAAATGTTTTAAAAGCCAAAGTGAAATGCTATCCGACCAATATATCCGTATCGGAAACAACTGCCGAGGTTGAGTAGCAAAACCTTTAGGACCACATAGTTTCGAGGATACTAGAGTTACAAAAGGACATTTTACATAGTATCGAGTTATCCGATAGTATAACTTTAAATATGTGTTTGAAACAGCGACTATGTTGATATACATGTATGGGTGGTATTTACTATCCCCCGGCTAGTGTCCGCAAAGAACATATTAAGGGCGCTGAAGTTCTGGAAAAGGCTTTACTTTCTATCGGGGAACTTTCCGAAGAAGCACCTTGAAGCAAATAATAAACATTTGAAGGCTTTTAGACGTTTACAGACCCGAAAAATGTCGCGAGAATTGACCAGCACCGACTAAAAACTTTTACTCTGCTCAGATTCTTAGAACAATGTTCTTTGGAAACTTTCCCGCAAGAAAAAAAACGGGCTATCAAGCCAAACTTTAGAATTATTAAGAGTTAAAGTGCGTATATTTTTTTAATAATTTATAATAAATAAGTCTGTTCATCCCTACTTTAAATTTTGTACATTTTTCTTCAAAGCTCGCATATGACACATGATTTTATAGATAGATGATGATGATGATACAATCTTTCACCCTTCTTTACACCCCCTTAAGAAATGATTACAGTCAATATGACATTCCCTAGAAATCCTATTGTCAAAACGAATGATTAAGTGCTTATTTCGGAATATCAAATGTACCGATTCTAGACGAATGAATCTCGTCAAAAACATAACATGTACATTGTACAATAGTAAAAGTCTCGCTACGCAGTTCTGCCGTAAAACGTTATCCCGACAGAGCGAGTTCTTCATGTACGTATGATGACCGAAGGATGGAAGCAGAGCGGCAAGGCATGCGAGAATAATCACACAGAGCGAGCTTCTCATGTAAGGCTGAGGGCCGAAGGCCTGAAGCAGAGAAGCGAGACACGCGAGGCTGAAGGTCGAGCCTCCCAACCGAGTAGATTCTTCATGTAAGGTTGATGACTGAAAAGCCGAAGGAGAGTGGCAAGGCATGCGAGGCCGAAGGCCGAGATGAAGAAGGACCTTACTTGCATCCCCGATTTAATATCCCTTTGATGGAAGATCATCGGGACAAAAAGTACACTTATAATATATATAAGTGAATCCAGATTACATACTATTATCTTAATCTGTTCAGCCGTTTTTGCGTGATTCAGTGACAAACATCAGAACATCTAAACTTTCGCATTTATAATATTAAGTATAGGGATTATGGTATAAAGTGAGTGCACATGAAGTGAACAGCAAAAGTAATATTGTAATTGCATGTTTTGAAGAGACAGTGGTAGCTGGCGCGCACACTGGGCAGCGCCGCGGCGCGGCGCTTGCCTTTACTCTTTTTTGGTTTCTATTTTCAGATTTCACAAATTTTGAATGAGGTTGTTTTTCCTTTGTCATCAAGTCTATGCTTACCAATTTTCATACCTGTAACTCATGGATTATAGGAGTTCCCAAACAAAATTCAACCCCTCTTTTTACCCGCTTTTAACCAAAATCTGCACAATTTTTATAGCTTAAAACCTGACCGGATATTACTCGACAGATTAGTAAAGTTTTCAATAAAATCCGTTCAGCCGTTTTCACGTGATGCGCGTTCATATAAACAGACAAACAGATAAACAGACAAACAGACAAAATTTCTAAAAACTGTTAGAACGTGTTCTGTTATCGATTCTAAGTATCCCCAGCCAACTTTTTTTCGAATATCTTCCATGTACAGACTTTCGACCCTCTTCAGCTTTATTAATATAAAAATACAGATACAGATAAGTCTGTTCATCCCTACTTTAAAAATTGTACATTGTTCTTCAAAGCTCGCATATGACACATGATTTTATTTAAGTTTTTATGTTTTGAGCTAAGTGTGTGGTAAATTAATTAATTTATAATTATGTCGTATTTTATTGTATGTAACGTTATTTAATTTGTGTTTTCTATAATTTCTAGAAATAGGTTACATTTTCGTAATTTGTTTTGATTTGATTTTGATTTTATACAATTTATGGCTTTAATAAAACGTTATATTTTCATATTACGCCTTTTTATTACATGCGTAGGCATTTCCAACCAAGAAATAGTGTAAATTTAAGAAAAACCTAATTATGACCGCCTGTGTTCTACGGCGGTACCACCGCCGCGGGTTCTGACCGAACAGTGTCCGTTGTAAACATTTCTATTTTTTAAATATTTTTTGACTGTACACATTTCTTGGACAGGCGTCTTTGAAGCCCGAAATGTCAATGTCGCCGTAGATCACTTTTATAAATTGATGTACGGCATTTTCGATATGTGCATACCCAGGAAAAATAGGTCTAGCAAGCCCAGCAGACTGTATCCGATTTGGTTTACAGCGGATATTATTTCAGACATTAAACGGAAAGCTTCTCTTCACCGTAAGTGGAAACTGACTGGAGACGGAGAAGTATATGCCAACTTTTCTAAACTCAGGGCCGATATAAAATCGAGAACGTCAAGAGCTTACGATGATTATGTTAGCCGAGTTCAGACTAACATAACAGGTAATCCTCGTGCTTTTTGGCAACATATAAACAACCTAAAATGCAAGGGGGGGTTTGAAAATCGGGTGTTACACGATGGAAAGCCTCATGAGGGTGCAGAGGCTGCTCAGGCTTTCGCGAACTTTTTCTCAAGTGTTTTCCTTCCTTGTGCACCTTTACTTGACCACACCAAGACTATTGAGCAGGATGCGACACATACTGCTAATTTAATTCATATTGGCACAATATCTCCTCAGGACGTGGAATCCGGCATAGCTCGTCTAAAGCCCCAAAGCTCTTTGGGCCCCGATGCCTTTCCGGCGTATATACTAAAGGGCTGCAGAGACTGGCTAGTGCTGCCTTTATCTCACATCTTCAACCTAGCTCTACGCACTGGGGAGTACCCGAATCAGTGGAAGGTATCACGGGTGCGGCCGATTCCTAAGTCGGGTGATGCAACCAATGTTGAAAATTATCGACCCATTGCGATTCTCTCCTCGATTGCAAAGTTATTTGAATCGATCATATACAACCATGTAGCCTCTCAAATACAACCATATCTCTGTGACTCACAACATGGTTTTAGGCCAGGGCGATCAGTCGAAACGAACCTCTTAACCCTGGTAGACTCTATTTCTGAGCATTTGGATAAAGGAATACAGGTGGATGTGTTGTACTTTGACTTTATAAAAGCCTTTGATCGCGTGGATAACGACATACTATTAAGGAAGTTATGTAACATCGGCTTCTCGCCAATACTGCTTCGATTTTTTGCTAGCTATCTTCGCGACAGGCAGCAGTACGTGCAGCACGGATGCTTTGTTTCCAATCGATACCACACTCGCTCCGGAGTAAGCCAGGGTTCAATTTTAGGCCCTTTTTTATTCGGCGTCATGATTAATGACTTGGCTTCACTCCCTAGATATGCCAGATGTCTTCTTTATGCTGATGACCTAAAGCTCGTTTACGGCGTGCAGCAACTATCTGACTGTGAATCGCTCCAAGAAGATATTAACCGGATCTATCAATGGAGTATTGCAAATAAACTGCTTTTCCATCCTGAGAAGTGTTCCGTAGTGTCTTTCGGCCGCGCTCGTACTCCCTTATATATCAATTACCTGCTAGGAGCGGAATCAATAAAACGCGTTGACACTGTCAAAGATCTGGGCGTCATATTTGACTCGCACCTTAATTTTCATGGCCATATGAGAACCTTAGCTACCGACTGCTTTCGGAGATTGGGATTTGTTATCCGCAATGCTCGCGAATTTGACAACCCCTTTGTCATTAAGGTTGTTTACACCGCTCTAGTTAGGAGCAAAATGGAGGCAGCATCTGTAGTGTGGAACCCCCACGAGCTCACTTACGCCTTGCTTCTGGAGAAAATCCAAAAGGCGTTTCTGCGATTTTTATATAAAAAAACCTATGGGTACTATCCCTTCCTTTACCCGACGAAGTTTTTGCTCGGCACACTGGGTTTTAACTCTCTGGAAGTGAGGCGTAATTATGCGCTCGTGACTGGAGCGTGCCGAATATTGCGTGGGGACTCGAACTGTCCTCAGCTGGTCTCGCAACTGGTTCGCCTTTTCGTGCCGTCTCTAACTCAGTCAAAGTTTAATTTTAGACCACGTCAACGCGACTTACTGGCAGTTCCTAAGGCGCGCACTGTGGCGTATACGAAATCACCACTGGTTCGCGCTTTGCAAATGCTAAACGCGCTTCTCAAGTCAGCACCCGACTGCGATGTTTTTGCAAGTAGTTGGAAGATCATATCTGATGAATGTAAGAGGTTATGTGAGGAGATGGATGACCGTCCGTCCTCAGTTAGTTATTAAGATTATTGTAATTACTTTTAATCGTTCAGTCGTGTATAACACTAGAACTTTAAAAATGTTGGATGCATTTCACAGTGCCTTGGTATCTCACTGTAATACTGTGTAATCTGTTTTGTAAATAAATAAATAAATAAATTTCTATTTTATAAATCTTTTTTGACTCATGTTACGAGTATAAACTCGGTGGATAGTTACTGTAATAGACGCTGCGCTGTTTATTGAGTACACATTGCACTGGTGTTAGAATATGCATTAGTGGGTCTCTTATGACATTTGTGTTATGAATAAGGAGGAGAGTTAACAATATACTCATTATTTACACCCGATATTCACGACGACAGCGACCTTAACTCGTATATCTATTTTGTTGTATTCCGCCATACCACGGTATTCCAATGTGTTGGTTTCGACATTATTCGTAATATGTGCGGGGAATATTATTGCCTGCTCTGAAACATTCCCCTATATTGCAACATAGGCCTAAATCTGTTCTAGTGTACCCGCATCATAGATAATGAAGAGAGAAGAGTTTTCTTTGCTTAATTTCTCAGGACACTTTCGCTTATTTCTACTTTTAATCCGCGAATATTTTCAATTCAATTTTCTATTTTGGCTTGAGGTTGACTGGCAGAGAGTGTTATTTGGCATTAAGTCTGCCTTTTGTACTATAAGTTTTGTTTTGTGCAATAAATATTAAATAGAATGTCAAGCCTTAAAAATATATTTACTTTTACAGTTGTGTACTGTTGAAGAAAATGCTGTTTATGGAATAGAAGAAAGAAGAAGAAATACATTTATTCGTGGAAAAAATACAGAACAAATAATAATAATAATAAGCCTTTATTCAGACAGTTACAATATTTCTTTTTAGTACATGTTTTATAAATAGCTTTTATTTATGAAATTTAATAAATGATAAAATTCACTTTTCTTCTTTTGTTTTTTTTTTTTTATGCCATGACTATCCTGTCTGTATGCCTTTTATAGGCAAAGGCCTCCCCCAACTGTCGCCATTTCTCCCTGCCTCTGGCTATTGTTGTCCAACCTCCACCTGCTGAGGCTTTTATGTCATCGACCCATCTTCTAAGAGGTCTACCACGTTTCCTTTTTCTATTTCTAGCGAACCAGTACATTATTGTGTTCGACCACTTCTCTTTCCCTCTCACTGTATGGCCTGGCCATTGCCATTTGAGCTTCCTGATAGTTATGGTTATGTCTTTTGTTCTTATGTGTTTCTTTATAATTGTAGTTCTAATCCTATCAGATAATCTCTTTCCCATCATGCTCCTTTCCATTGAATTCTGACAAACCTCTAGTTTTTTAATGAGCCCCCTTAATTATTATTATTCTATTATTTTAAGTATTTGTTGTTATAGCGGCAACAGAAATACACAATCTGTGAAAATTTCAACTGTCTAGCTATTACGGTTCTTGAAATACAGCCTGCTGACAGACGGACGGACGGACGGACAGCGAAGTCTTAGTAATAGGGTCCCGTTTTTACCCTTTGGGTACGGAACCCTAAAAACTACACAAATAAATGAACCACCACCACCATATCAGCCCTAGGACGTCCACTGCTGGACATAGGCCTCCCCCAATTTCATGGGGGGTAAATGCCATAATCGCCACGCTTGGCATGCGGGTTGGCGATCGCAGTATCTCCACCGCACTCAAGGAATGCTGCTGCCCATTCCCCGGTGGTCCAAATAAATGAAAATCTGCGTCATATAATAGCTTTTTGATACGTCAATAATATCTCAATGATATATTTCGCCTACGATGGCGAAATATATCAGGGCCTTTTATTCTGCTATCACATTCAATCGACTTTGAAATGAAGGTACGAACATAAAGGTCACTGTTTGACGCATTCTTCTCTAGACCCCTATTCAGCAGTACTTGTTTGTTCGACTAGATAAAGGTGTGAAGTAAATTTGTATTATTCGAGTTCCTTTCAATATTCCAGGTTCTTAAATCGTATTTGTGTTCAATATCCGCTTCCCCTTGGGTAATTCCTTTAGTGTTGTTCGTTCAACAAGAAAAGCTTGTGGTAACGTTAAGTGATTAACGTAAGCTTAATGAAATTAGTAACTTTAAATATATTTGGACACAACTACCTGTTATTCGCAACAACCTCATCTTACCTCACGCGAACCAGTGTAAATAAGACCTATTTTCTCGTGATTTTTGACCACTTAGGTGATGTTATATGTTATTAACAAGCGTTACTTGCAAGCCAGGGTTGGCGAGTAATGCTTGAAAACCATGAGTGTGAGGCGTCAGTCATCCCTGGAGTGCGGTGGATATACTGCGATCGCCAACCCGCATGCCAAGCGTGGCGATTATGGCATATACCCCCTATGGACAACACAAAAAAGCCACGGCCCCGAGGTTCCGGCGGCCTCTAGTGCCCTGGTTTTGGTAGCGGCCAGGGTACTAGCGGGGCCAGGGGTGCTAAGAATCTCCGGCTAAGATCCGGCTACTACCACCGACAACCCCTGGCCCTGGCAACTTACAACACTCGTACACTGCGGACCGACGAAAAGATAGCAGAACTAGAGGAAGGACTGAGCAAGTTGCGTTGGGATGTTGTGGGGTTATCTGAAGTCCGAAGAGTAACCCTAGTCTGGCAACTTGCTCTATTTCCGGGAGGGTGACCAACAGTCCCTGATGCGACACTATACAGGCAGCTCAATAAACAGATCTCCAAGTCCCTTACCCGCGATCTGCGCCAATTCAATACAAATCGTATTGAAGAGGCCATCGAGCAGAATAAGGGCTCTAAAGTGTTCTCAAGAGATCTGTCTATTGGGCAGAGCCAGCTCGCCAAATTGAAAACTGAAGACGGTAGAATCGTTTCATCCAAACCCGAGCTTCTGAATGAGATAGAGTGCTTTTATGGACAGCTATACACGTCAACTAGCAGAACCAAAGTTGGTCTGGCGGAATACCCTAGAGCCAGACTAACCCGACACCATACCGAAGATATCCCGGACATCAGCCTGTACGAGATTAGAATGGCTCTTAAACAGCTAAAGAACAGCAAGGCACCCGGTGAAGACGGAATTACAGCTGAACTTCTGAAGGCGGGTGGAAAACCGGTCCTTAGGGCCCTTCAGAAGTTGTTCGACTCCATCTTACTGGAAGGGAACACTCCAAAGGCATGGAATAGAGGTGTGGTGGTGCTGTTCTTCAAAAAGGGTGACAACGCCTTACTGAAGAACTACCGCCCCATCTCACTTCTGAGCCATGTTTATAAACTGTTTTCAAGAGTCATTACGAACCGTCTCGCACGCAGGCTAGATGACTTGCAGCCTCCCGAACAAGCCGGTTTCCGAAGAGGCTTTAGCACCGTAGACCACATCCAAACGCTTCGTCAGGTTATACAGAAGACTGAGGAGTATAACCTGCCCCTCTGTCTAGCGTTCATGGATTACAAGAAAGCATTTGATTCGATTGAAACCTGGTCTGTACTACAATCTCTCCAACGGCGCCAAGTGGACTACCACTATATCGAAGTGCTGAAGTGTTTGTACGAGAACGCCACTATGTCAGTCCGACTCTAGGACCAGAACACGAAACCTATTCCGTTGCAGCGGGGAGTCAGGCTAGGAGATGTTATTTCTCCTAAACTGTTCTCCGCTGCACTGGAGGATGTTTTCAAGACTCTCGACTGGAGAACTCACTGACCTTCGGTTTGCTGACGATATATCATTTCGTTCCTTTCCTCGATGAGCCTCTGAGTGGAGATAGAAAACCTTTTGGCTCTGTGTGTCCGTTGGGCCTTAAAGAACTTAGACCCAATGCTATGAACAGCTTCCACAAACCTGTCATTGAATTCGTCCACGTCGCCCCCTAGACGGATATTCATACAAATGCCAATTCCTAAAAGCTATCTGAATAGCACGATCTCTTTCCAATTTTTTTAGTAATCTCAGTCTTTCTCGATCAGATACCTTAATATGAGGCATACGCCACACTATTTTAGTTACAGAAAAATGGTCTATATATTCGTTTTCATTTAGCTTAACGCTGTTTAAATTAGTATATTAGATCTTATAAGAATAAGTTCATGCTTGCAATTAATAATAATTTTGTTATAATCCTCAGCAAACCCAAGAATTTTGTTTAAAGGAACAGACACGGAAAATGTTCCATTCGATTTTTTCGTTCCGTTGATATCCTACCCACATAATTTAGACATCGATGCTTCGAGTTCATTCATGGATACAAGAGATTTCATAGTAGTTGTAACCCCTACATTTTTATTTTTATCTATTTCGATTCCATTTAGCTCGTATCGAATGTCTTGAAATAAATGAAGTATGGGGTTATTTGTAAATTGAATTGTTTGTACCGCAGCCTTCGTCGTTCTGTTGAATGCGCCAATATTACCCTCTATGCATAAAGAGCTTGCTGCTGGGAGCACATAAAGATCTTGCTGATTAATAGGTATACGTATTTCATCGTTGAAGTTGAAACTTGTTACGTACGGCTTATAGGAATGATATTCAAAACTCTCGATGGAGTTATCGAAAGTGCAAGGTTCTGTTAGGTTTAATATGCTCATTTTAATAGACCCAAGCTTTGGAGAAATAATTTATTTTGCTTTGTCAGTTGCACTTTAGGTCTTCTTTTCTTGATTGCTCGTTGAGTACTAGTATTGTTTTGAAGTGATACTGACGTTTTATTGAAGTCTATCATTTTTTTCTTAAGTGTAAATATATCTGAATTTCTTCACCGCGTAGATTAACCTAATTATTATTATCATCTAATATTCTAATGGTAATTGAACTTAAATTATTTTGAGTAACAGGAAAGTAAATCTCGTTTTTAGGCGTTTCTATGATTCGGTATACAGGTGGAACATTCGGTCCGAACTCGTACAATATATGGCTAGGTTTTCCGTTAACAAATGATCCACTCACTATATCACATACGATGCGGACTATAGTTGTCGATAGAATGGAGACAGGATAAGGAGATTCTGTTAATATATTTGCTTGATTAGATTCCGCTCCGAAAATGAGCAAACGACCAATAGAACTCTCTTTGTTAAAATAAATATTTTTTGTGCACAAAATTGATGTTTTCAAGGTATTATTACTGCATGCTAGTGTAAATGCACATCCTTGAACATGTTTTTTGAGGTAATCTTCAATATCTTGGAGTTCGTATGAACCTTCAGGAATTGTAATTACTTCGTTATTACCGTAATGGAATTTATTATTTCTATGGTCTATATTAGGAATTGAATTAAAAGTTGATATATCCAACAGCCCGCATTCATATTCACCATCTCGTTGTAAAGCGGGAGAATGATTCGTTATTAGAGTAGCAGAGTTTCCAGTTATAGACAAAGTGAAAGACATGATGTAAATGACAATCTGTTTATTGTTCCTTAGTATTTAAACGGTTACAGCAATAATTCTTTAAATATCTTAAGTATAAGTGCCCACAATTTACCGTGTTAAACCTTTGATAAGTGTTATAATTATAATTAATGTCATAATTCTTTAAATACCTCTTTAATTCTAACGGGGGTGAAAGATCACCATAACTATTGAAATATTCACAAAAATTGTTGTCTTTGACATAGGCTACCCAGTGCGTATCATTATTTCCGGAAATATCTAAGTTAACTCTACGCCGATGACCAGGTTTTATTAGCGTCATCGGCTGAGAAGCTACAGAAGATGGTAACTAGCATGCACAGATTATTTGCGAGAAAAGGAATGAAAATGAATGTAAGCAAGACGAAAGTGATGGTATTTGAAAGAGATGAGTGTATGACAGTTTGTGAAATTGCTGTAGATGGAGAGAGGTTGGAGCAAGTGGATGGGTTTGTGTATTTGGGGACTTTGTTCACGAGAGACGGTAAGCATGAAGGAGATATTGAAAGGAGAGTGATAGCTGGGAATCGAGTAAATGGGGCACTTCACGCCTTTATGAGTAGCCAGAAAGTGTCAGAAAAGGCGCGGCTGGCCGTGCATAGAGGAGTGTTGGTGCCGACACTAATGTATGGTAGTGAAAGTTGGGTGTGGCAGAAGAAACATCAGAGTCGAGTGAATGCAGTGGAAATGAGAGCGCTGAGAAGTATGTGTAGCGTTACTTTGAGAGATAGAGTGAGAAACACCGTTATAAGACGGAGGTGTGGAGTGAATGAAGATATAGTGACGAAAATTGAGAAAGGTATGCTAAGATGGTTTGGACATGTAGAGAGGATGGATGAAAGAAGATTGACAAAACGAGTGTATGAAGGAAGAGTGGATGGAAAAGTTGGAAGGGGAAGACCTCGGCGAACGTACTCCGACCAAATCGGAGACATTCTGCAGAAAGGCCAGGTCAGGAGTACCCTAAATCGGCGCGCATGCATGAAGAATGTTATGAAAGTTCATGAAGCGAAAGTTGTATGTCAGGATCGTAGCAAGTGGAAATCCGTGATCTCTGCCTACCCCTATGGGAAACAGGCGTGATTATATGTATGTATGTATGTATGTATGTACAATTCCGAATTCAACATTTTTAGGACTATTCGGTAAACTGTCCCTCATATAAACTCCACGAAAATGAGGAATATCAGAAGAGTGATTCAAAATATCAATATTTGTAAGAGCGCGTCTGGGTAACCGCTGATCTAGTTTTTTGAAGTTTTTATACATAAACCCTTTCCCTGCATGTACGGTTTAATATGTAACCCCTTTCCTAGTGCAATAGATTCCATCATCTTGTTATGGCGTCTGATTCAGCCAGGTTCTTTCTTGCAGCTTTATAATCACCTACATCTTTAGCAATTCCTGCAGCTCCTCCTGCTAATGATCCTAATGCAGAAAGTCCAGCAAAAATAGGTATTAGCGGTAAGAAACCACCAGTTTTCGGAATCGGTATTAAACGCGGTACCTTTATCCTTGGATCTTTAGTAAAATGTTTTTTTGCAGCAACAAGTGCTCGATTTACTATCGAACCTTTTGTCTTAGATTTCCTTTTTAATTCAGCACGTATTTTAGACACAAAACGATTGAATGGTTTTATTCCTGCACCAGCTTTTATTTTAGATTTCATCACTTCGCTGACTAACCAAGAAGCAATTTTTTCTCCCATCCCTGCATTTTTCGCCTTTTTTCTTTGTTTAGCCATTTTATAGAGTTCTAAATCTGCACAATGTCTATCAGCTACATCGGTATATGTATCCTAGGCTATGTCGTTCTTCATGCATGCATTGTCTAAGGCATTAATTCCTTTATCACCTCGTTGTAACCGTTTGCGCAGTTTTGTACCAGGTCCACAATAGTTATAACCAGGTAAATGCAGTTCGAATGGTAAATGGTTAATAGCACTGTTTAAAATACCTCTTCCTTTCATGTCCCGTAATATAATAACACGTTAATTGAAGAGAAAGTATATAAATATTACTTTACAACAGCTTTTCTATCAATCCATCTGTTTTCGCTATCATTTAGCCCTAACCATTTAACATACAATTTTTTACCTCTTTTTTTAATAACTTTTTCTACAAGGTAAACGTCTGGGTAGTTAGTTTTTAGAAGTTCTTCTTCATAAAATGTACCGAAAATGTCTCTTTTATGTTGGTCTTTTATGTGATACGTAGCAGGTTTGGTCTGATTCACATGTTTAATAGTAAAAAGTTCAGTTGACCAATTAGGTGTATAACCCTTATCAAAGGCGCTTTTATACTTGCTAATTCGCTCACAATCGCCTATTTTGATTTTATTTAATTTTAGTCGCATATTTAATTGCGACTTTTTAGTATTTTTTAATACTTGAATTTCATTATCGAAATTAATATCGATAGGTTTATATTTTGTTGTGCGATGTTCAGTTTCATTATAAGATTTAACAATATCATGTAATGGTTTCCCAACCCATTTGTAATTACCAATCAAACTGAAATATTTGTATAACCTGAACTTAAGTGTTTTTATCAACCTTTCCACAATAGATGCCTTTTTGATTGAATACGTTGAGTAATGATTTATCTTCATGGATTTTACATAGTGTTGAAATTCGTTATTATAAAACTCTTTTCCGGTCTGTAAGTTTTTAGGTTTTCGCTTATTTGATTTTATAATTAATTCAAATGCATTTTTCACTTCCGTTTTCGTTTTAGATTTAATAGGTACACACCATGCATATTTTGAAAAGGCATCAATAACAGTTAATATATACTTATATCCTTTGTTAACTGTTTTAAAATTATTGTATATCAATTAAATCAGCTTGCCATAAATCATCGATTCCCTTCAGTAGAACAGACCGTCGCTTAAAGTTTTTTCGCGCTGATCGATGAATCTCGTTCACTATTTGTCAAATCAAATCAAATCAAAATAATTTATTTGTCAAACACAGGTACAAAGGTGTTAATGTTATAAATTTATAAGGCCCAACTGTGTTTTGCCATAAGACATACAAAGTTCTTAAAATATAAGATGTCATTATTATTACATTAAAAAATTTAATTAGCATCTATAAATGATCGAACTTATACAATTAAATTTAAAAATAATAATAAAATAAAATGTCAAATTGTGTTCACAAAAAAATATAATAAATATAAAATAATATTCATCCAACGTCATTCTTAATAGGTAGGTATAAAATATTTCCATGCTTATATGTCATCACGCTTTGCATCATCCAGATACTCTTTTATCGAATGATACGCTTTTTTTGATAAAAGCCTATAAACTTCGTTCTTAAATTCGATTACATTATCTATCTGTAGTATGGACTTAGGCAAACGGTTGAATATTCTAGGCGCCATTCCAAATACACTTTTCCCGAGTAAGGCGGTTTTCATTGGTCTGTTGTTTATTTTACCTCGCTGACGCACACTATTAAAACTAGTAAATTGATTAGGGTTTGTTTTTACATATAAAGTCACTTCATGTATAAAAAGGCACGGGAATGTCAATATTCTGTGTTTTATAAACAATGGTTTACATGACTCCGCATGTCGGATACCACAGACTGCTCTCAGACATTTTTTTTGCCCCCTAAACACTAATTCTCTTTCCGTTGAGTTTCCCCAAAATATTATACCATACTTTAATGTAGACGTAACATACGCGTGATATGCCATAAATACTGTCGATGGGTTAACTACCTTTCTAAGATTCTGCAAAACATACGCAAATTTATTTAATTTATTACATACTAATTCAGTTTGATTTACCCATGTCAACTTACTATCTAGGCTTAGTCCTAAAATTTTCGCAACGTCAGTTTTGTCAATGTTTTGGCCATTGTATGTCACAGTTAGATTCGGAAATTTGTTAATTCTTTGTGTAAAATTCATAATCTTCGTTTTAGTCAAATTTATTTTTAAATTATTTCTATTCAACCATTCGATTACTAATCTAAGTGCTCTATTTATATTATATTCATATGTGTCTAAGTTTTCAGCTGTGACAATTACTGTGCTGTCATCAGCAAAAAGCACCAAAGGATAGTCGACGGCGCGTGGGAGGTCATTTATATACATGAGGAACAACAAAGTTTGTTCTTTTGTCATTACGTATATTCTTAAAAATACTGTCTATCTCCTTATTTGTATAAAATTTAGTCTTAACTGAGTAGCAAGATCATGAATCTTCGCATTTATAGTATCAAACATGGAGTCTACATACTTCTTCTCGTCCATATTTTGAATGTATTTGTCAACATACTGCTTATTCACTACATCATCGGGTGATAAAGGTTCCGCTACTCCTTTTAGTCTCAAAGATTGTAAATCAAAATGTCCTGCTTCTGTACGGCCTTATACTTGAGTTCGGAAATTTCACTAGTACGCAAGCGTTTATGAACGTGGTGCCCGAATTTATCTATATTCATATTTTATACTTGAAAGTCAGACTTAAACTGTTCGAAAAAATCTAAGTTAATCTTTTATATGTGATTGTTTACTAGACCAGCTTCATGTAATTTTTCAATAATAGATATGATCTCGTTGTCCAACCCCGTATTACCAGCATCGCGGGAAGCTATAAGTAGTTTTAATCTTTCTACCAGTTCGTTAGGATCATCCCAAAATACATAAGAAACATATTTTTTTAATTGTTTCATGGTTGGCAGCCCGGTGCCTCGTTTATATATTTCATTACTTACGGAGCGATGTTTGGTTAATTTGAAAAGCGGTTTTATGACATATAAATATTTCATACCCTTGTTGCTTTTTATCGGTTTATTTGGGTCGAAATCACGTCTGTGAGTGTTTGTTTTCAATAGTAACATTTTGTAAAGTCGTCTATCATATTCAGTCACTTCATTCAAATCAGGTAATTTCTTGAACAATAATTCATGTAATCCAGACGTTAAACTATATTTATATAACTATATTGCTGTCATTTGATTCCTCTTCTGTATCATCCGAACCAGATCCGGATCTATAGTTTCTCGGTAAAGTTTTATTGACGGAAGTTTCTTGCTTTTCATCTTCAGAAGGACTATATTTCAAAGTTTTTACTGACTTATTCCATTTAAATCTATCGTTATTCAAATCAGTTTCGTCCAAATTCAGGTTCTCATTATTATTATTATTTCCATTTTTTACCATTTCATTTAGGGGATCTGTTATGGGTTTTAACATGGTTTCTAACATAATATTATTATTATTTTTTGCATCTCGAATAAGTTTAACTTTCTTCTTTACTGATTCAGCAGATCGAAGTACTTTTTGTTTAAATAGTTTTTCATTGTTAATTCCATGCTTCATGTCCATCTCGGATGGTTTCATTTTAAGTAATAAGTTTATATGTTAAAATCATACTTTATGTATAATAAGAATTAATCTAACAAGATAAACGTGTCAAAACCTTTCCTATAATATCCCGAATTTCTATGACAATCTTTATTTATAACTAACTAACTATAAGGCTTATTCTATATTTTTCCACATATTTCGCGAAACTGAGCCCATGACATATCGCTTCCTACATGTTCATCATAAACGTGCTTTAAATTACTTGTAATGTCATCTTGTTTAAACAGTATGATTAAGTTAGCATTATCTCTAATCAATTGTTTAGGTATTTTACTATAAGTTTGATTCAGATAGAAACTATCTATATTTTTATGTCTTCCCATAGCAAAGTAATCTCGTATATTGTTCTGATTTTCACATGCCACATCATCAAATATCATAATTGAATTAGTATTAGCCATATGTGGACTTAGAACTTCATCATTTTCACTATATTTTTGAAACAAAACTGAAGGAATTAATTTTAAAACTTGTTCTAAGAATTGATACATTGGTTGAAAAAGAGTTTTGGAGTAAACGTAAACATTTTGAAAGCGTATACTTTGTTCGTGTAACAGCAAGCCGACAATTAAATTTGTTTTGCCGCAGTTAGATGGCCCGCAAATTATACAACGAATAGTGTCAGGTAAAAGTTTGCCATGTCGAAAATAGCGTTTATTTTTAGCAGAACAAACGATATCCAAGTGTAATCTCTTGAGGTTGTTTTACAAACTTCATGTTGTGTATCCAATAGGCACGTGTAATTTACTTGAAGAGATTTTTATAAATAATACAATATATGTTGACAAGCTGTTGATATATATTCGTTAATTTTATTTTTAGACTTAGGGTGCTAAACGGAGATTTGGATATCAATCAGGATAAAATAAGGATAAAATGTAATATGCGATTAAGCATTTTCCAAATATGTGATTGAGAATTCTGAGCCAGGAGTTTGGGGTAGAATTACCACCGTTCGTGTCGCGTTATGCATTTTCCAAATATGTGATTGAGAATTCTGAGCCAGGAGTTTGGGGTAGAATTACCACGTCAGCGAGTGGAGCAGCACGACACGAGCAGTGGTAATTCTACCCCAAATACCTGGTCCAGAATTCCCAATATATAACTACTAATGGTATTTTCTTTTATATAATACCTTAGCGCGAGGACGCTTGCGTTGTCAGAAAATGCCGAATGTTAGCAAATATGTTGGTAAGAGACAAAAACTTAGGACGTTCAGTTAAGGGTAAAAGTGAAACACCACCGTGATATTATATGTACCAAATTTAAGGTGTTTGTATAATTATTGTATATCTCAAAATAATAATTAACCAGTAAATAACTTTAAAATGACAATGTGAAATGTAAATATTAATATAAAGAACTTTAATATGAATAATGTTATCTTGTTGGCAACATTGGCTGCGTGTAGTCGAAGTTTAAAAAAAGGGTAGATTCATTCCTTACCGGGCACTAAAACTTATATTTAAGTGATAATTAATTAATTCATATCTAATTACTAGTGAAAGTGTTATTATTCACGGCTCCTGTAGTTCCCGAAATACACGTTCACTAACACTACTAAATAAACCATTTTTATAACTAGTGATTGAAGCGAAATAACTGATGACTGTAAGGACCGTAGTATTTGGCAGACTGTGGTCTTTGCCGACCCCAAGCCAATGTGATACGATTTTTTATATATATGGTTATGTGCGCGTGATATGTACGTGTTAACAATAACATATTATTATAATGCATACAGACAAAATAGCTAAAGACGATTGATCGCAACTTTTTTACTGTAGATACCAATTGCTGACATTGTAAGTTAGAAAAAACATGGACAAGTCGGCGGTAGTAAGCTTGTTAGTCTACTGTGTTTTCACTGATATCAACCTTAAGAGGGTGCAGTACGTTTGGTTCTCCATACAAACGTATTTATGCTCTCATTTTAAAACGCCATGCTAGAATAACATGAAACTTTGTATACACCATGGGATCTAGGTTGTCTAGGGCGGAAATTAGTTTCTGTTGCTTGAAATTATAATGGCGAAAAAATACAGCGATTATTAAGGTTTTTATACAAGCCTTAAAAAACTCAAAAAGCTGTATTTTTTTTCTTTTTCAATTTCTAGCAACAAAAACTAAATTCCGACCTAGGTATGCCGGATCCCATTGTGTCTACAAAGTTTCATGTTATTCTAGCATGGCGTTTTATAATGAGAGCCTAAATACGTTTGTATGGAGAACCGATCCACACCGATCGTACTGCGCCCTCTTAAGCCGAGCGCCGTCTCACGGATGTCTCGATGGAAAGTCCTAACGACTAGGGGACGTATTTTGACATGAATACTAAAGGCAAGTCGTCGTCCACTAGCGAGATATCGAGGCGCGTTCCCTCGCATGCCGCTCCCGCCGTGGCTTGGCATTATAGGTATGGATGGACTGATAATAGCTATAGCTACACAATCTACACATGGGGGCGTATCTTTAAAATAATGAGCCTGATGTATCAAGTTCACTATGGATGGGTCTCTGTACTATTCTATTCGTATGGCACTTATTAAAGACAATGTGGGGCGGGGTCAGTCCTTGGATGGGTTACCACTTAAAGTGGTTACTGACTAAGCGCTCCCGTGTTTTGAAAGGCGCGTTAAGCCGTTGATACCGGCTGCTGTCTGTGATAGCAGTCGTTAAGCCAGGTTAGAGGCCTTCGGGCGGCAGAACTTCTAAGAGTCAAGTTGCCCACTCACTTGACAAGCCTAATCCCAATAAAGTCTAGTTTCACCTTTGGGTTGGAAGGTCACATGGCAGTCGCTTCCGTAAAAACTAGAATGATAAGTGCCATTATAAAGGACATAATCTTAAAACAATTGCGTCATCTATGAACACAACAAAAAAAAGCTCTACACTATGTGGACAGTTTCTTTTTTACTCAAAGACCCCTTTAGATTAATAATTAATGTAGAAAAATTAGCGATGACAAGATTGAAACTGGCATGTACGGCCTGTCCGCGTACATTCTGTTCTGGGACATGTGGACTAATGTGATTTACATTTTATTTTCACACTGACAGCTATCATTTTACTGTTATCTTAGGACAATGTACCTTGAATCGTACGAGAGGTTATTAATAAAATTTTGGGATGGCAGGCTTCAACTGACTTGGCACAGGCTAATGAAAAGATAGGTAATTAATCTTTTGAATTTCAGACATGAATTACATAAATAAAAACAATTTAAAAGGCAAATCAAAAAATAAACTTCTATAAAGTTACTTTTGCCAGGTTCTTAAGCCGTATTTTCATTTAATTGAAACTTCTGCTTTGTGGTGTCATAATAAGATTTAATGTGTAGAAAATTACCGTAAACAAGTTTTAAATAGCTGCTTGGAAGCAATTTATCATCAAGGTAAAAGGTCCAATTTATGACTTCAAAGAAACGTCAAGTACAGGGAATTAGAAAAAAAGTAGCCAGTTTCTCGACCGACCACTCGCAATGTAGGGTTTTCTTACTAACTCCTTTTTGAAAATGTTGCCTATGTTACTAATAAACTATATGGATTTAAAATAATCTGAATAAATGATGATTATTATTATTATATGGAAACTGTCAATTGTCATGTATTTTGACAGTTTCCGGGTGAGGGTGATTCGGTTAGTGAATAACACCCCTGAAGAGAGTGGTGGGAAGCGGCGGGCGGGGTGGCGGGTTAAAGAGAGCTGTTGATCGAGTGTGGTAGTGCGAATTGGAGGAGGTCTCTATGATTGACACAACTAACAAGATTATCAAAATAATGAACGCAACGACGACGAATAAAAGCAACTTGGCATTGTTAGTTTTACTATTACAATGATTTTTTTTTCACAACCTGTAGCGAGCTTACATTGATTAGCACCTTAAAATCCAATTTTTACGTTAGTCAAATGGAGACCTTAATCTAAAAATGGTTTTAGAAAACCAACAAAATATTTAAACGAGCTATCCAATGACAACTCACGCGATACGTTTTGCAAGAAAAAATATGTCCCCACTTTACGCGTGGGGGAAGTACCCTATGTTTGTATTTATATTTTATTCCGTAATTTTGTTTATATTATACCTAAGCCGTATTAAAGGGCTCTTATAGTAACGGCTACTGAGCTAACCCGCGGGTGCCCGCGGACAGACGGATGGACATGGCGAAATGAAGAATTCATTGTTTGCTATGAAACCTTAAAAAAATCTAGTATTCACAGACTTATGTACGTATTGGGAAACCAGGTAAATTGATGTAGTAAATTGATAGGATGATTCACAGTAGGCCGTTCCGTGTCCGGGCCGGCCCGTTTTTTTCTAGAGAAATACGGCGCCGTTGCTTTTGCTGTCATAGAAAACGGGCCGGCCCGGACACGGAATGGTCTACTGTGAATCATCCTTAATAGTTAATTAATAAATATGAAAAGTTCGTTATGTTTCATTAATTTTCTTGAGCAAAATTATACATTTATTTCAGTATCTAGTTACTCTTCAACAACATACCGTTTCCTAGTGAACTGTTTAGCACGTTTTTTATATTGTAGTTGTTATTATTATTATTATTATCGTTTAATTAGGTATATTTTAAGTTATTATTTATTTCGTTTGTTTTTCCTTAATATTAAATATATATTGTACTAAGTGTAGCAACTTAATGATTTATGATAAAAGCAGATGGGCTACTTATTTATAAGCAATTGCGTAGCCGACTCTCTAATTTATCGTGTCAATCTCAAGCCTCAACACAGAGCTCTAAACGGGACATGTTATCTAGTTTGAAAGCAAACGAATAGTTGGTAAGTTATACATACATGAAGACACAGACACAGAAATACCGGATCCGTTTCTTGGTCTCTCCCACCATCCCCTTCGTTGCTTTTTTTTTTAATAATGTATTCGATTAACCCCTGTTCTTCATCATCAGCCTATATATAAGTAGTATAACACACTGCACAGCCCTCTTCTCAATTAGTGGGAAAGTGCTTTAATTACCAAACTACCTTACTATGACTTGGGAACTTAAAATGTGTACACCTTCAAATTTCATCCCAGGCGATGCAGGTTTCCCCTTGAAGTTTTTCGTCACCGAAAAGCTATCGGTGAATATTAAATGATACTCCGCACATTTAATTCCAGAAAACCTCATTGGTATGAGCCGGAATTCGGACCCACGACTGTCTCTTATCAGTCGCATGCTTGAACCACTAGGCTACTTAAACTTAAATATTAAAACCTCAAGCAATTAATAACAGTTTAGCATAATAATTTTTTTTATAACCAATTAGGCTATTTTTAATTGCCCTCAGGACTGGTGACATTCAGTGACGGTAGCAACGGCTTTCCTCGCAACGAGGGATTCTTCCAAGATTGCCGACTGGTGCGACGCAAGCGCTGCCCTGAGGTAGTTCAGCGGGCACAGAAGGTCGCATACATGGCTCGAGCTCAGTGTCAACAGATGTAATGCGTACATTTTACGTGTATGACATTAAGAGATGCTAGACAAGCTGAGGAGGATAAGATAAGGATCGATGGTTTGCGGGGGAATTTCCAAAAAGTACTAGAACTAATAGGACGGAAGTATCATTATTTTGGAACTGAAGTTGCTCTCCCCAACCAATATGAACATTTCGACGTAAATTCGAATACCTATGTATATATACCTAGGATTCCAATTGGGTTATATTATTATTGTAACCTTAAATTTAGTGTCTATCATAGAGGCGTAATTGCCATAATCACCACGCTTGGCATGCGGGTTGGCGATCGCAGTATCTCCACCGCACTGCAGGGATGCTGCTGCATTTCCTCCGGTAGTCTTGGTCATAGTTTTAGGACATACCCGGGTCTTCGGGGGCGGCCTAAGTCCAGCGGCCTAGGTCCAGTCGACGTCCTTCAGCTGACATGATGATAATGATGAAATTTAGTGATTCAGACCGCTAAACTGAAATGGCAGTGGACGGCACATTGCACGTAGCACTGATGGTCGTTGGGGCGGAAAGGTTCTCGAGTTTCGATGACATAGTAGGTACTGGCTTGCGCAGCGTGGGTGGGTGGTGCTAACAAGGGAGAACTGACGACCTAATAAAGGCCGCACAGAACCGGCCACTGAAGCAATCTTAATCGAAGGTAAAGAGTACAAAAGTGCCCCGAAACGCTGACTCATCAATAAGGCATTTTCTTCATTAAATTATTTGTAACATCATGTTATACAGTTCACTTTGGTTTTCATATTTTACATCCATAGCGGACTAACTGCTGCGTCTAAATATACGAGTATATACTGTATAGTACACAGTTCAACATATATAAAAATGTAATCATTATTTTATTATATTCACTTCTATTTTATCCTATGCCCAGCAGCGGATGCCCTTCAGCTGATATGATGATGATGATGATGATATACGTATAGTAACCTAAATCAGAAATTCTTTGAACATCGAGGAACATGGTTTTCAAAACATATGTGCCTAGTGCTAAGTTTTAGGGCTGATGGGTCATTGGAATTTTATGTAATTGTTATAAATTAAATGTGTATCTATATTTGTACATTAATTACATCTATCTCTCAAATATATAAATAAATAAATTTAAAATATATATATTAATGTACTTTTAACAAAAATATTTATTTAAATTTGCACATAGGTACTGGTAAATTAGACTGACACATGCTTTAATTCCATTGGACATTCGACTTTAACATTAATGGAATAGTTTCTATTAAATATACACTGTCTTAAAATCGTATGACTGTAATAGAAACTCTGTTACGTTAGCGTTAAAGCAGACTATGGAATTAAGAGCTGTCAGTGTCAAACTCAAAGTAATCGTACTTACTGTATTCAAAATGTGATTTGTATCAGTGTTTTTATTTATTTATCAGAAGCAAACATTCATAAATACATAAAGATTCTTAGCTAATAGCTTTACATTAACAATTTAACGAGACCTACAGTTTCCTATATTTTAAAATTAATTACATATAACCAAATCATATTCTTGGGACTAGGTAGCGGACCCCAGGCATCCTTCAGGATGCAACTGTACTGGGAATAACGCTAGGAGGATGATGATGACATATAATAAAATCACTACAACCCTTCACAGATAGTTTGTCAGATTTTAAGTTTACATTTTTATTTAACTTTTACAACCTATAACATACTCGTAATTTATTGAAACCTTAAAAATCGTATTAAATCTTGAAATATATTTTGTATTTCTTAGTTTCTCTCGCCTTCTCTCTCCAGTTTATGTATAACCATTTAGTTAAAATGTAGTCAGTTTGCAAATACCTAACGCAAGGTAACTTTAAGTCATTAATCATTTACCTACGTAATTCATTATTAGTCTTAATTATTATAATTAGGGTTGTCAAAAGCAACATACTTAAACTCAACCTACCCAAAATACCTATTCAATTTAATTACGATATCCATTTCCACAAAGTATTTTTCTGGGAATAAGACCAGGCGGTCGATCGAACGCTTACGTTTAGCAGAAGAAATGAACAAACAGAAAGCTAAATTTAGAGAGTGTTCGTAACGTTTTCGTTTTTATAATATTATAATAATTTTATTAAAACAAGCTCATGGCAAGCCATAATTTAATTTAAGCTTAAAATGGCTTGCTACAAGATAGACGAGTTCGTATCTCTGATCCACTAATATCACAACACTGCAAATAATAATAACAATAAATGTGAACAGTTTTAAAATATTAAATGAATTTTCTATTCAATTATGTTACGATTGTTTCTTGACTTGTAAAATGTTATGTTTTATTAATAAAGTTTTCAATTTCACACGTTTTATTCAACTTTTCACTAGCACATATGACCTTATTAAGCTTATTTAAAACGTACTTAAACCCAAATAAAGAAATAAATATTATGTATTTATTAGGAGATACATTTACACAAGTAAAACTGGTCCCATTAACTCAATAAGTTTTGTGTTATGAGTACTTACTTGATGATTATAATTATATTTAATAGATATACATAGAAAACATCCAAGAATATTGTATTGTGTAAGATTGTCCCCCAATATTATATAATTATTATCTAAGAATAAAAACGATCATTCATGCTCATTACATCACACATACATTTGTTCTTACCGGTATTTGAACCCAGATTCCACAGTTTCGTAGGAAGGGTCACTTCTCACTGAGATAATCCGGTCATGACCGTGGCCAATTAGCAGAATTAGTTACTAAAAGTGGGTCGACGTCTCCCCCGTCTCACTACTACTCTACTCTATACAACGGAGATTCACGAAAACGAATTCAAAAAACAACATCATGTACTTTTATGGTATTAATGGATACGGTCAATCATAAGGATCAAATCTCTCTAACCAATTCTGTAAATGAATAAAAAATAAAATTCATAAAATTGAACCTGTTTTTAATTCAACGGAAAAAGAAACGATTAAGCTAACTAATTAGTTGTTCGATATAAGTCTCAGAAAAACATTAAGAGAATAAAAGAGTTCTAACTGACATTGAGTATATGAACTTAACAGAAGTTACCCTGCAGCTTCACAGATGCTGTAGGGTTAATTGCGTAACTTTTCTAACAAACTTTAGAACGTATCAATCATTATCAACTTAACACAAATTACAATTGGTAACGCAAGTTTCACAAGTGAAGCTATTGCTTTGCAGGTATGTAAAGTCCAGGTACAGACAGCCGCAGAAAAACGTGACCCCCTCTGCATAGAAGTTTGTATGCAGAGGGGGTCACGTGTCTCTGCAGCTGACTGTATATTCGTCCGAGAAATTAATCTACCACTTTTGAATGTTAATGAACAAATAATTAGGTAAGTCGAAAAGACGTAGACCGATTTCTTGGTTTACTGATTTAAAGAAAACAAGCTACCCACGTAACGTAACGATAAGATATATTCATTGCCAGCGTAACGTAATAAAGAACTTATAGGTAAATGAAACAATATTTTCAAAGATTAAAAACCATTTTATGTTTAAGCAATAATTTATTTTAAAAATAACGATAGCATATATATATTGTATTTCTTACAGAGAGCTATTTGCACCTATATTCTCTTAAATAAATTATTCAAACAATGTTATATTTACTCTTCGTACATATTTAGTTATATTTAAGTTTTCTCTTGGCTATTGTTTCTTCGTCGTCCAGGCACTCCCCATACCGCACCTCCATGCATTTGCTTCCCTGTAACAAACATAAAATTAGTATATAATTATGATAAGAGAGATACATAAGTAATAGCGGAATGATATCACGCTCACATTTGGACCAGACCATATACCTTTTTAACCATATTTTATGCCGTTAAGGTCGAAAAGGGATGAACCATTTCATTCCGCCACTATACAATCGCTGTCAGACACATCTGTAAACTTCAGAGTGTTCAAATGTCTGCATATGCACTCTATCGCCCTGACAATAGAGCCGTATTCACATGTTTGTGAGCGCCTTTTTTGCTGCGATTTATGTGATTGTGACTGTATTTTGATCTGTAAAGTTTTTTTTTGTTGAGTATCGGCATATTTATTCGAATTAATGTTCTGCTACTACATGACGTAGAAGAAGAAGGTAATTTGCCCACCGCTTGGAAATAAATGCAAAGCGTCAAAAAACAATGGCCCACCCAAAGACCAAATTGTACAATTTCACACGATATGGGATGCGAAATGGGCAACTTAGTAGAAAAAGCATAAAAAAACGTATGAACTTTCATATCACACATCGTTAAAAGAATCTTTCGTGCGGTCTTTTTTTATACACGACCGTGGCAAACAAGCATACGGCCTTCCTAACGGTAAGCGGTCACCGTAGTTTATGGAGGCTTGTGATACATCGCAATCATAAAGCGCACTGCCGATCCTTCTTTGATGTCAGGTTTTATTGTTGAAATCTTTGGTCCTATTGTTGAAATCTCCGCATAGTACTTTGTGATTTTTCAAAATCCTTCGACTTGGTAGACCACAAACTCATTTTTAGAAAGTTGAGCCTCTACGGTATTTGGAGACTATCCTGGGAATATTTGAGTCGGTTTTAGGGTTCCGTACCTCGAAAGGAAAAAACGGAACGCTTATAGGATCACTTTGTTGTCCGTCCGTCTGTCTGTCTGTCAAGACCGTTTTTCTCAGGAACGCGTGGAGTTATCAAGCTGGAATTTACATCAAATACTCAAGTTTTTTGTCCCTTGAAGCTGTGAAAAAATCAAACTTCTAAGCCAACGCAATCAAAAGATACAGCCGTTTATGCCGCAAATTACTGCAAATTTTCGACACTCGCAAGGGAATCAAAACCTACAGGGTACTTCCCGTGAACTCAGAATCTTGAAATTTGGTAAGAAGCAACGTCCTATAGCACAAATAAAGAAAAAATTGCGAAAACCGTAAATTTTTTAGTTACATCATATAATAAAAATATTTTTCGCGGTACCCTCCGTGCGCGAGTCCGTCTCGCACTCGGCCGGTTATTAGAAAACAGGGAACAACTTTGTGAAGTATATATTAATGGCATTAAGGAAAAATCAAACTATTCACTTGATTCCAAATCAATTCCTCAAGGATTCGTAATTGGAGTTATTTATTTATTACTCTGTAAACGAATTATCCGCATGTATATTGCATGGTAATCTAGTTGCCTATGCTGATGAAAGTGCTTTTGTTGTCTCTGACGCTAACTTCAGGGAACTATAATACAAAGTAAACAATCTTCTTTTGGATGTGAAAAAATTGTTTACTGCTAATGGTATGAAACTGAACCTGGAAAAAACGAATGTGATGCAGGTTAGTCTAAAAGGATTGCAACCAAACCAACCAACTTAATATTAAATTGGATAATATTAAGGTTATTTTAATAGATAAAGCAAAATATTTGGGCTTCAGTGTGTTTTGGACTAAAATGGAGTAGATAATAAAGAACTCAGTAAGAGCTGGGGAAAAGCATGTTTTGCAATTTCGCATTTTTCCTATCGATTATTAACTATAATATCGACATGTGGGGACAACAGCAGATAGGCAGAGAATAAATTTCTGTTACAAAAACGGATGATCAGGATTATTAAATTTAAAAAATATATATTACAGCCCGGACCTTTACTTACATATTAGAGATGATAAAATTTGTTCGTAGGAATCTTGAAAATTTGATTTCAATAGTAGAAACAGAGGTAAACTTCTTCGAAAAAGGTACAGGTTAAATAATCAGATCAGTGTCTATAGTACAGCCCTAAAATTTACAATCACCTACTAACCCACTTCAATCAGCTACTAAAACATGTTTACAAGTCAGCTAAAAGAATACGAGTACCTCACCGATAGTTTTTACTTTGCACATAAGTACTTAGAAAGGAAATCAATCAAATATTGTGTTTTATATCTAAGATATTAAGGCAATTAATAAGAATTTGTAAATCATGAATATTAACAATGTAAAAAATGCCTTCTAAATAAAAATAAAAATGATACATAAATAATTCAAATCAATTCAATTCAGTGGTCTGGAAATAAAAAGGTGATTTTTGAGGGCCCAACGCTGCTTCGAAAATATTAGTGATACTCCTTCGGGCATAAAAATAAAATACTTAAATCAATCGTCATTGCTTACTTCTTTAGAATATTGGTTCGTTTTGACAAAAAATCTATTTAAAGTGTCCATGCATAAATGTCCTGCACAGCATATCCAGTTTACGTTAGCGGCTGTGTTAACTTGGGGTTTTTTGTACATAGTTAAAGTCTTCATTTAATTTGACGAAACCCCCGTGTGTGGACCTGGGTATGTCCTCAAACCACAACCACCGGGGGATGGGCAGCAGAATACCTGGATTGCGTTGGAGATACTGCGTAATGAGTTTCTGTTCTAAGTCGTATTTCTGGTAGGTATAAGCTTTTATTGCCGATTGTATCTTTTTTCCACAATCATCAACTACTCATTGAGAGGGTTACAATGAGCTTAAACACGGAGAGTATATCTAATTTAGTCTCTCAAATCAAGTTGCATAACTTATCCCATACATACAACATATTGAATAACTGGGAAAGTTAAAAATAAGCTTTTTAAAATAGCACACTATTTAGACCTACTACGCGTACTCGTACTGCAGTATATCTTGCCTAACACCTTGCTGTACACGCCCTTCACGTAAGGCACGCTTCTAACATTCTTCAGGAATTAAATTCACGCAACACTTGAGTTGTGCTTGAGTTGAGTACATTGTCTTTGCTTATGGGTCTATATGAGAGAATTTTTCAAAGAAATAGATATTCTAACCCTGCCGTCTCTATACGTATTTGAAATAATAATGTATGTTAGGAAGAATTTGTGCAATTTCCTAACGAACGCTGATAAACCAATAGTTAACAGAAACACAGGAAAACGCAAAATAACCTTCTCTAGACTAGTAAAGGGGAAATAGTAGTTCTTTGAAAATTGTATCCAATTCTACAATAAAATTCCTAAACACATTACTGAACTTAGCAATTCTAAATTCAAATCTGTAGTAATACAAACATTCCTACAGCATATTATTAGGTAAACGATTACGAGTACATCATGGATAGGGATGTTTGGCAGTGATAGTGTCCTGCACGGCTAATCTATCGCGAAAATAGGTTTTCTACTGTAGCATTGTTACGTATTTTGTAATCGCTGACACTGTAATTTTATATTTAACTTTTTCTTCTTCTTATGGTGCCTCTCCAACTAGTGAAGGTTGGCAGTCAGCTCCGCATATCTCTTTCGGTCTTTTGCAAAGTTGAAAAGCTCCGAGGCACTTGTGATATTTAACTAAACAATGTATATTGTTTTGAAAAAATGACACCTTGCCGAGTTTCTTATGCCGGTTCTTCTCGTGGCAGAGGTTTATTTTTCCGAACCGGTGGTAGTTTATTGATATTCATTCATAGGTGCATGTAATATGCCTAATTTGAAGAATAAATTACTTTCACTTTTAGTTTTTACGACCCAGCTGCCCACGTTTTACACAATAATTAATTAAAATTTTGCAAATGTTCTTCGCGTCGAATCATCAATTTGTTCATTCGGCTTGCGGTGTTTGCGAGTAACAGACACACAAAGTAGTCAGTTTGACCTGGTAGTGGCTATTTATGAGTGTAAAATTAGATCCATTTGACCTATCGCCGACTAGGTCTGTGACTAGTGTTTAAGGATCCTTTACTGTTTTTAGTGTATAATCTGATCTCCTTTTGTCATTTTAAATAAATAATTTAGATATAAAGTTGAAATGAGAAAGAACAAATAATTATAAAACTAATAAGGAATAAAGATATGTGTAGGACGCTACTACAGATACATTAAACAAGTATATATTTTTTAATTTTCTGTAAAAGAATACCGAAAGAAGGGGGCTGAAGTTCAAAATCTAGCGACTAGGCTTTTTTTGGTTATTAAATTTCGACTTAAGTAGTAGGTAATACCTTAAATATGGTGCTAAGCCGCAGATAGTTAGATAGACAGACGGACATGGCTTGGCGAAACTATAAAGTTAGGGGTTACCTACTACGAAACCCTAAAGATGACGTGACTATTTGCGTTCTCTGGTAATATCTCACATCACGCCCATGATCAATCGATAAGGGACCGAAATCCGGGTACATACCAGCTAAAAGGAGTATACCTTGAGTCTTTGTAAATATTTAAACTAAGAATAGACGCGTCAAAGTGAAAAGGGTCTATAAAATCTCATCGCTCAACACCATCAATATACACCACAGTGAAAAAAAGTAAAATGTTATTAGAACAGCACAACTGAAAGAAAATCGACTTTATTCGATGGTCAAAAAATTCAACTTAGCATTGCAATGCAATATGTGTCAACATTAAAATCGAAACATTTTCGCTTGTTATTTTCCTTATAGAAAAAAAGCAATCTATATTTTCCAGTTTTTGAACTATAGGAAAAAACTTTCTTTTCACAGCAAGCTTCGTTTTCATTACTCGACAAATTAATGAAAAGTCTGCCTAAGCATTTATATGGACTGAACAACGTTGTAACTACGTTCTTCAGTCGCGCAAAATTGTAACAAAATGCGTGGACAGATGGCGCTGTACCCACAGCGTTCGATTTCTATATTGCGCTGTTAAGATTTTGCCTCAATTAATTGGGGTCGAGAGGAGTATACGATCGCTGTAGTCATTTAAATGTAGGCCCGTAGAAGAGAGGCGGTAGAATGGTCAGTTAATTGACAATTCATGACCGTTATTATTTTATTTTATTTTACTGATTCGGGAAACATACAGCACACAATAATATACATAGTTTAACAAATAGTAAAAACATAAGCCAAAACAGTTTACACTTATAGCTAATACAAAATTTCTTTGCTCTAAAAATGTTAAATATGAAAAGAAAGATTCGTTAGAATTTAGCAGCCTAAATAGAATATTTTTTAATTACCAAATAAAATTAACATGCACAACCAATGATTTATTTTAACACTTAAACATGTGCAATTCAATCAAAATTAAAACGAAATTAAAACAATAGTGTGGGTTCCTAATGAAAGGTAAAACAACAACAACAAAAAAAACACTAATTACTAGCAATTGACTAATATATGTTTTTCAATAACCTTGATCGCATGAACAAACCTATTATAATTCAGCTGAAACAAGGTAATGTGCGAATATTTCTTGTAGTAAGAAAACGGATTATATTGCGAATAAAGTACACGGATGGTACCGTCTCCGCACAGACTAATCAGGAAGTCGCCTAACGCTGTTCCGCAATCTTTTATTTTTATTCGCTACTAGCATTTGCCCGCGGCTTCGCCCGCGTACTAAGCGAAATTTTTAACCGTCTACAAAAAACAGGTTCGTATGTTTGTCCACGATTATCTCGCGTTTGGCTGAACCGATTTAGATGCGGTCTCCAGAAAAGTAGTTGTTACATTCTGGGGTTTCGCTATACGAAGTTTGGTGATTGTGATTCATTAACAGATGAACAGATAAAAAGTCAGTATACATTCTGAGAACCAGCAAATTGTTGAATTTCATTTGATTTTGGCAAAAATAAGGATCGAAAACTATTATCATACATTTCCGAGAGGCCGAAGGGGAAAGTGCCGATGAAATAAAAGCATGTCTTAAATGGCTCTTAGTAAAAGTATCTGTGTACTACAGTACCACCAATAGGTCTGTAAACGACCTAACAGCGCGCAGCGGCCATAAACTCTGGTCCTTTGAAGTACAGAAATACGGCTAATTCAATATCATGTGTAACATTTATTTTTCCTACAGTTAAATTTATTAGGTAGGTTTTGCCAGTTACCATTGGAGCATCCTAAAAGAAAATTTGGCCTCACTTCCATTCGCACTCCTTCCTCAGTCCGTCTGTTACAACCAAGTTGCTTTTACTGGACCTATTGAATTGCAATTTGGCACAAACTATCAAGAATTTAGAGCGCTCGTGGCCCAACGGCACCCGCCTACCGCGTGCGGTGTGCGAGGTTAAGCAATGTGGGCGCAGGTCAGTTCTTGGATGGGTGACCGCTTTGAGTGGTTACTAACTGACTCTCGTGCTTTGAAAGGCACGCTAAGACGTTGATCCTGGCTGCAATCGTTAAGCCAAGTTAGAGGCCTTCGAGCGGCTTGCGAACTTCTAACAGTCAAGTTGCCCACTCAGTTGACAAAGGGGGGTCGAAGTTGCACCGCGTCCGTAGGGAGTACCCACCGTTACCATACACAGAACCCCTGGGTGGTGCTAAAAGTGGAACAAAAACTGGCAACCGTACTAGTCTTCTCGAAAATCTCACGGATCGTAAATAAATGCCATACGATTAAAAAAGAATTGAAGGTTGATTTAAATGGAAAAAATATCGAAACCTCTATGTCGTTTTTAAAAGCAAATCCTATCCTAAGCACGCGCCTATATAGTAACATTAAACTTTTTTGCATATAGGTATGAATGTAGTGCCAAATTTTACCTCAGATTCGCATTAAGAGACCTGCCGGATGCTCAGATATCGATTTTGAACGAAATCGGGACGAAAAAAAAAATCATTATGGCCGCCATTTTCACAAATTTTACCTCGGATTCGTATTAAGAGACTTCTCAGACGCTCAGATATCGATTTTGATCGAAATCGGGGCGAAAAAAAAAGAAAATCAATGACTGCGACTTTTTCCACATTTTACCTCGGAGTCGTATTAGGGACCTCTCGGACGCTCAGATATCGATTTTGAACGAAATCGGGACGAAAAAAAAGAAAATCAATATGGCCGCCACTTTCACAAATTTTACCTCGGATTCGTATTAAGAGACCTCTCGGATACTCAGATATCGATTTTGAACGAAATCGGGACGAAAATGAAGAAAATCAATATGGCCGCCACTTTCACAAACTTTACCTCGGATTCGTATTAAGAGACCTCTCGGACACTCAGATATCGATTTTGAACGAAATCGGGACGAAAATGAAGAAAATCAATATGGCCGCCATTTTCACAAATTTTACCTCGGATTCGTATTAAGAGACCTCTCAGACGCTCAGATATCGATTTTGATCGAAATCGGGGCGAAAAAAAAAGAAAATCAATGACTGCGCCTTTTTCCACATTTTACCTCGGAGTCGTATTAGGGACCTCTCGGACGCTCAGATATCGATTTTGAACGAAATCGGGACGAAAAAAAAGAAAATCAATATGGCCGCCACTTTCACAAATTTTACCTCGGATTCGTATTAAGAGACCCCTCGGATACTCAGATATCGATTTTGAACGAAATCGGGACGAAAATGAAGAAAATCAATATGGCCGCCACTTTCACAAACTTTACCTCGGATTCGTATTAAGAGACCTCTCGGACGCTCAGATATCGATTTTGATCGAAATCGGGGCGAAAAAAAAAGAAAATCAATGACTGCGACTTTTTCCACATTTTACCTCGGAGTCGTATTAGGGACCTCTCGGACGCTCAGATATCGATTTTGAACGAAATCGGGACGGAAATTAAGAAAATCAATATGGCCGTTACTTTATTCAAAGTTTAGGTACCTCGGAATCCTATTAAGAGTCCTCTCGGACGCTCAAATATCGATATATGTCGAAATCGTATCGGACGGCACTGATCAATGAAACCATCAACAATACATTGAATCAAAAAAGGTCGTATCTTCATAGGGAACTCACGGCACTTCATGCACCTTTAGACCTTATAAGAAACTTACATGCCAAATTTGGTATCTCTCGAACCACCAGTTTGCGCTGGGCGGTGATATGTCAGTCTCTCAGTCAGTCAGTTATTTCTTGATATTTGGCACAATTTTTCAAAAGTTTTCATGACCACTATATTAAATTTCAAAACCGATGCCATTTTCGTAATTAACGTCCCAAAAAACCATAAAAACGACACCCATATTAATATTTAGACATTTCATCCCCCTTGGACCCCAACAGAGGGGATGGTATTTCACGTCCTCCACGTGGGATTTTAAAATCATTGTTGTTTTCGTAATCAGCGACCCAATAAACCATGGAAACAACACCCATATCGATTTTCAGAATTTGACACCAGATTTCCCCCTTTTAGGGGTTAATTTCTCAAAAAACCTGAAACACATGTTTACTCATTTATCGTTAGAAATACTCCTGTGAAGTTTCGAATAAAATAATCCAGCTAATCTTGATTCCCCATACAATCTTCGGACCCCCATTTCACCCCCTTAGGCGTTGAATTTTGAAAAATCCCTTCTTAATGCACCTCAAGACTTTATATGGAACCTACATACTAAATTTGGAATCTCTAGAACCACCAGTTTGCGCTGCGCGGTGATATGTCAGTCTCACAGTCAGTCAGTTATTTCTTGAAATTTGGCACAATTTTTCAAAATTTTTCATGTCCACAATTATAAATTACAAAACCGATGCCATTTTCGTAATTAACGTCCCAAAAAACCATAAAAACGACACCCATATTAATATTTAGACATTTCATCCCCCTCGCACCCCAACAGAGGGGATGGTATTTCACGTCCTCCGCGTGAGGTTTTAGCATCATTGTTGTTTTCGTTATCAGCGACCCGGTATATCATAAAAACAGTACCCATGTCGATTTTCAGAATTTGTCACCAGATTTCCCCCTTTTAGGGGTTGATTTTTCAAAAAACCTGAAACACGTATTTACTCATTTATCGTTAGAAATACTCCTGTGAAGTTTCGAATAAAATAGTCCAACTAATCTTGTTTCCCCATACAAACTTCGGACCCCCATTTCACCCCCTTAGGGGTTGAAATCAAAATCAAAATCAAAATCAAAATCAAAAATTTTATTCTGCAAATAGGCCACAAGGGCACTTTTACAAGTCAACACATGAATTATACAATTAAATAAATTGACAATGATAATTATAATGTTTTCAAAACAGAATTGCAGAACTAAAAAAAAGTAGACAATAATAATAATGATTTTAAAACTATAGTGATAAACAAACTCACAATATTCAATTAAAATTAACTTATAAGACATAATATAAAAAAAAAAATTTTAGTGACCTATATATACGGTCTCTGTCCGAATACACAAAAGTATATACAATAAATTTAATATCTCAGAGATGTATATGGTCTCTGAGCGTCCATTATTCCTAAGTCCTTAGAGATGTACATGGTCTCTAAGCGTTGAATTGAATTTTGAAAAATCCTTTCTTAGTGCACCCCTAGACCTTATACTCGTAAGGAACCTACGTGCCAAATTTGGAATCTCTAGGACCAGCGGTTTGGGCTGTGCGTTGATAAGTCAGTCAGTCAGTCAGTCAGTCAGTCAGTCAGTCAGTCAGTCAGTTTCTTCTTTTATATATTTAGATAATGTTCTTACTAAGTAAAAAAAAAACAAGTGAAGTTTAATTTTTAAAGGGTCGGCAACGCGCATGCGACGGGTGTCACCTGGAGTTGCAGGCGTCCATAGGCTGCGGTGACCGCTTACCGTCAGGCGGGCCGTACGCTTGTTTGCCACCGACGTGATATAAAAAAAATTGCTTAACTCAAATCATATAGACCTATCGTCAGAAATATGCAGGGAGCATGTTTTTTAGAAACCACTTTCTACTTACTTTTTTCATTAGAATAAAATTGAAAATGCTACTTTTTCGGGTCCCGTATCCAAAATAGTGAAAACGGAACCCTTTTAGATTCGTCATATCAGTCCGTCCGTCCGTCCGTCCATAGTAAAATGTCACAGCCGATTTCCTCGGAGACTATGACCACTAAAATAATAAAATTTTGTATAAAGGTGGTTATGAACCGCTATAGAAATATGATGTGAAATTACGAAAAAGATATTTGATTGGGGGCCCATGGCATCCCATACATGTAACAGGGGGGTCAATTTTTTTTTCAATACACATTAGTGTGTGGGTTATGTATGGATAGGCCTTCGAAAATGACATAGAAGTTAATAAAAAACTTTTCCATTTGAGTCAACCGTTGGTGAGATATTAGCTATGAAAGTCGTAAAAAGTGTTTCCCCTCAATCTAATTTCCAAACTATGAAGTTAAAATTTATAAAAAGAAAAACAAAATGATGAACATAAATAAATCCTTTCAAAGTTTTTTGGTTTGAACAGGATAGGTCTAATGGTTTTTGAGTTATTGCTGGAAAACTGCCTTGCCAAAACAATAGGGCGGTGGTGCCGTAACTGCCGAATTTTCCTATGAAGATATGTACGAACTTTTCTGATTCAATGTATTTTATAGTGGTTTAAAATATAGATTAGGAGGTGTCGGCACGGAACCCTTCATTGTGCGTGGTCCAACACGCACTTGACCGGTTTTTTCACTAGTAATGGGGTTTCAAGAGCAACATATACTAGGTATATTTTAAAGCGTTGTGGACATCGGTCTAAAATTTTACCTTAAACCGCACTACGAGTATCATATAAATTTTACCGCTAGTTGCGCAAGCGGTGTTCTTGCGTGTCTTATATAACTATAATTTCATTTAAATTGACCAACTTGTGAGTAAAAGTGCATCGAAAAGCGAAAGTAGGTACCGTTAGCGAGATTCGGTCATCATAACAGCTTTCGTAATACTTGTAACTTTTACAAATAAAATAAACGAACGATAGTATTTAATTTAGTATTTAGTGGTGTATTTTTACTGTTGACAATAACAATCTTAAATATTTAATTGGAAATATTTATCTAGGAGAATAAAAAAGTATATAAAGTTGATAGATTCTATTTTATTAATCATGAATACCTAGTCTTATTTATTAGATACGTTTCCAAGCAACAAAGTCCTTAACCAACCTCGATGTCTTGGACAAGGTAAGAGTGAACAGGCATCTTCTGAGTGAGCGTATTCCACCTTAGACCTTGTCTTAACTTGTCAAGTAAGACAAGACAGGGTCAAAGGGAATCCCATTTTTCAATTAAAAAACGACCAAGTGCGTGTTGGGCACGCGCAAAGTAGGGTTCCGAAGCTGAACCCGTGACATTATGCGGACTTAAAATGTCACAAACTTATATTAACCATTTATTTGAAAACCTATATTATATTACTTACGTAAGTAATGTACATTTCTTATAAAAATATATAATACCTCTATATTTCTTATGTTCGGCTAATACTCGTGAACTAGTGTTGCCTACTTAGCTGTGATTGTTTTCCTTTAAAATTCGATTTGACTCCAACAAAAGGTTTAGTTTAACGCAAACGGATGCCACAATCAAAATTTAAAGAAAACCCACATTACTTTTAAACAAGCTGTCAAACGATACCCATTACGAAGGGTTTTATGAGAAAAAATAGCATCTCCACTTTACGTAGCAGAAGTCAACAAATTTATTCTTCTAAATTTTATTTTACTGTTGCACAGTGCCATGAAACTACTTTCATCGACGACGAGGATATCCCCAGGGATGTCACATTTGATCATCTCAACAAACTCATATCAAATATATAAGTATATAGTTAGAGGTTCCTTGAACATTTTGTATTGACAGAACTATTTTTGTTATCATACAAATTGGTCAGAAACTAGAGAATGTTATTGCATAAAGTAAGAAAAATGTTTAATATGTACTTAATGTAATTAATACATACGAAATTATAATTGTAAAATTGTAAATAGAATCAAATTGTCGCTCACGGGCGCATATTAACAAATTAACATGGAACTAATTAGTGCACTTGCTGCTTCTATGCTGAGCGAGAGACATATTTCATTACTTAAATGTAAATTTCTTTTGAGATTAATAAAATTCTTTCCCCACAAAATGTTCTCACTGTAATCCAGAGCCATGGCGTAAGAAGATCCCTTTTGGCGTAGTTTGTTGTTAGATAGGTTTTTGTATCTAATTATTATTCGTGTGTAAACGTCAATACTGCAAACGTTAATACTGCCAAAAAGTCAAAAAAACCTAGAACGGTTTGGGATTTTACATACAAAGTCCCAATCCGCCCTGGGGCAACGTGGGGACTATTCATGAGAGGTGTCTTATACCCAGCCTAATGATGATAAATTGATAATGAATCGGAGATAAATAAATGCTTACCTTAGCAATATATGCCTTCATGTAAAAGTTTCCGAAGAGAACAATGAAGGAGATCATATAAAAGATGAGAACGTAGTGCATCCAGAGAGGAAACTCGCAGCCCATGCGGATGCCGTTGATTCCCAGGACTAGAGCGGCAGTGAATTGGATCTGAAATTAAAATTTAGCGATTGTACCTATTGTTAACCGAACAATACGAAAGTCTCCGTTTCAGCTTCGGCGAAAATGCTTTCGTATGTCCGGAAGTGTTCCGGCTATTCACGTCTACAGGTCGCATGTCTCAACCAATTCTCGTGAAATTTCGTGAGCAGATTTGATAATTATTTAGTTTTTTTGTCTGGTCAGATTTTGGATGATGAAATTCGAAAAAAATATTCTTTTGTAATAAACAGTTTAATATCAGGCAGGCCGTAAGCTTGTTTGCCACCGTCTTATAATAAAAAATCTATATATAATTACTTTACAGACTTCAATGAGTTCCTTTGCTCCATTTGCGATGAAATTAATACGATTACTAATTACATTTCTGTCCCAGACAACCAAACGACTTACAAAGCGGTAACTGACAAGAATATAATTAGGTAATTAAATATGGTAATTAAAATAGGGTTACGGTTACAGTTCTTTTCTTAGTAATTTAACAATTTAGCTCGTTATTTTGCGGACGATAAATTTAAAGGTTGGTTGGTTAGGCTTTGTTTTAGTTTAGTATACTTACAAGTTGAAGAATTGTGAGATATTTCTTCCACCAGAGGAACTTGCTGACCGCAGGGCCGAAGACCGATAGACCGTAGTAAGTGTACATGAGAACGTGTATTGCACTGTTCACCATTGCTGGGAGGAAGGCTGAAATGAAATAAAACTCAATTTAGGTGACTGTAATAAAAATATATTTGCGGAAATCAGCATGAATAAAACGAACTATTATTAAAATATTAACATGAACAATGAAGTTTTAGAGAATGTATTTTGATTATTTTGCCTACGCCAATTCGTGGGATTAGGTAGCGGACCCTGGGAATCCTTCAGGATGCAACTGTACTGGGAATAACGCTAGGATGATGATCATGATGTATTTTATTTATTTTCTCAAATGAGTGGTAAAAGCATCAAGTGTATAATTTATACTGTCGAACAGTCCAAAGTCAAATGGGCAAAATTTTACACTTTTTAAATAGTATTTGTTATACAAATTTATAGTTTAAAAATTATAACTTATTTACGTGTATTGTCTCATGAAGCGATTATTAATTTATTGTTCTATCATTATGGTTTGTTAAATACATAGGTATATAGTTATTTTATTTTAAATGAATGTAAACTATTAAACTAAGGTTTCAAGTTTTTCATATAGCAAGGCATAGCATACACGTATTAAAAACTACTTTCGCTCTGAGGAATTATGAATAAATATAAGGGGACCATTTTTTTACTCTAATTGAACTAGTCTCATAGTAAGCTAAATAACGCTTGTCTTATGGGTACTAGATGAGTATGGACGATATATTTATTAGATATACAGGGTGATTTTGGGGTTGTGATCCGGAATGGTTGTACATGGTCAAGAATTCAAAGTAGACAACGTCACAGTTGGTATGAAGGTATATAACTCAAATAATTCTCGGTTTTCTTAAAATTTTAATGGGAAATAATACTTTTTCATACAACTTGGTCGCCCTACCCTACTGTCAACTCTCCATACTATCAAAGAGAGTAGAGTAACCATGGTTTTTTATGATTTTGTATTTTTGTCATCAAAATAAATTAAAAATGAAATGCGTTTGTTTGGTGCCACTACAATGTTTATGAAATGGCTAACAGATACGAAGTCTGAAAACAGATTCTTGATCCGCGACCCCGAAATCATCCTGTATATGTACTTAATATATAAAAACATCCAAGTCTCAGGAACAAATGGTCGAGTCAGTTTTTGGGAAATTTAAGATATAAAAAAAAAAAATCGTATGTCTGTCCGGATGTCCTCATCTACAGGTCGCATATCTCATCAGAAATGTCATATAAAATTTTATTGTTAAGTCAGTTTTTGAAAATTTGAAATAATATACAAAATTTTATCGTATGTATGTATATCCGGATGTTCTCTGTAAAATTTTAAGTGACTTTAAAATACGAAAAAAAAAATTAAGTGTTTTGGAAAAACCCACTCCTAAGCGGGTTAAATAGGGGTACAAATTTTGTATGGGTATGAAGTAAAATTTTCAGTGAGAGACTTGAAACTTAGTGTATTTACTCCTTTATAACAATACAAGAAAAGTAATTTTGAGTTTTAGAAAAAAGATAGGCAAAAGTTTATCGTTCTGCGCGTGCGAAGCCGCGGGCAAAAGCTAGTCTGTATATATAAACGTCAAAGTCCTGACTAACTCACTTAAATCATCGCCCAGCCCAAACCGTTGAACCTAGAAGGCTGATTTTTTCACGATTGGTAGATTATATAACGAAAATACCCACTAAGAAGGGATTTTTGAAAATTCCACCCTCAAGGGGGTAAAAAGGGGGTTGAAGGTTTGTATGGGGATGGAGTAAAATTGTAGGTGAGAGACTTTGTGCACGGACTCCTTATTACAATACAAGAAAAGTTATTTTAGGGTTTCAAAAAATCCACCACTAAACAGGTTAAATAGGGGTACAAAGTTTGTATGAGGATGGAGGAAAATTTTACGTGAGAGACTTGAAACTTTGTGTATAGACTCCTTATGACAATACAAGAAAATCAATTTTAGGATTTTGGAGAAAATCACCCCTAAGTGGGTTAAATTTTACTCCATCCTCATACAAACTTTGCACCCCGCAAAGTTTCTATGAGGATGGAGTAAAATTTTTGTTGAGAGACTTGAAACTTTTTGTATAGACTTCTTATTATAATACAAGAAAAGTAATTTCAGGGTTTTGGAAAAACCCACTCCTAAGTGGGTTAAATAGGGGTGCGAAGCTTGTATGAGGATGGAGTAAAATTTTAGGTAAGAAACTTGAAACTTTGTGTATAGACTCCTTATTACAATACCACCACCACCACCACCATATCAGCCCTAGGACGTCCACTGCTGGATATAGGCCTCCCCCAATTTCATGGGGGGTAAATGCCATAATCGCCACGCTTGGCATGCGGGTTGGCGATCGCAGTATCTCCACCGCACTCTAGGAATGCTGCTGCCCATTCCCTGGTGGTCTTGGTCGTAGTTTTAGGACATACCCGGGTCCCGGGTCCGGGTTGTATTACAATACAAGAAAAGCTATTTCAGGGTTTTGGAAAAACTCGCCCGTAAGCGGATTAAATAGGGGTGCAAAGTTTGTATGGGGATGGAGTAAAATTTCAAGTGAGAGATTTGAAACTTTGTATATTGTATATACTCCTTATTACAATACAAGAAAAGTAATTTCAGGGTTTTGGGAAAACTCGCCCCTAAGCGGATTAAATAGAGGTGCGAAGTTTGTATGGGGATGGAGTAAAATTTTAAGTGAGAGACTTGAAACTTTTTGTATAGACACCTTATTACAATACAAGAAAAGTAGTTTTAGAGTTTTGGATAAACCCACCCCTACGTGGGTTATTTAGGGGTGTGAATTCCTCAGCCCTAACCGTTTGACCTAGAAAGCTGAATTTTTCACAGGAGGTTGTTTATGGGACGTAAATGACCATTAAGAAGGGATTTTGAAAAATTTATAAAGAGGTACTACGCTAAGGTGACCAGTTTATGTTTTTATTTCTTTTCCTGTTTTCTGCGCCGTGACAACGTCCACCTGAATTTTTCTCTTTTGTTAAACAGATTTGCATTCCCTGTTTCGCCCTACGTTTGACTGGCAACAATATTTTCTTAGTGTTTTTTTATGTCACATAATAATTATGTGTGCCAAACTTTCTATGATAATTTAATCTTTCATCTCTCTCATATTAGCCTGTATACTAAAATAAGAATCTCATGATCTAGCTTATGTGCCTTAAGTTTTGGCTGGTCCGCAATTCAGCACATTTTAGGTTGTTTTTTTTGCTATGCCTTTTGAAATGCTAAAGTACCGTCTAGAAAATTTCATTTTGGCCGGTGTCGGGAACTCCACCTGTATCTTCTTCTAATAGTCTAGCACCAGGCCTTAAAACTGACAGAAAAAAGTTGACCTAATTTATAAAATTTGTTGTTAGCTAAAATGTTCGCGGACGAAGTCGCGGGCGGCCGCTAGTACGAAGATATTTATCAATTTCTGCTTGAGGAGGGATCTGGGAGACTTTGTCTCAGAAAGCTGTAAATTTTGTGGAATTTACAACTTTCCTTCGCTGTACATGCATGACCGCATACTTATCTAGACCAAATTCCTTTTTGATGGCGCTACTGAACTTCTGTCATTTTCATAATTTTATTTTTATTATTTATATGTTAATCCCGCTCACTGGACGATGCAGCGAAACCGAGGTACCAAACGAGTACCACATAGCTAGCACGAAAAAGCCCGTTTGACAATTTAATGCTGTCCCAAGTCATGGGGCGCACACAGAAACAACACCCGCCAGGGTGTACACGTAGAGGGACTATTGTTGGTTGATGAAATCTAAATCAACCGGGTTATTGGGTGAAGAAGGACTAAATGGCTGGGCTATGGGTGAGACAACGGACGCCTGCCTAATAAAACAGTCTCCGATTTTACACCGGCAGACGGTGACTCGCTCCCTGATTGATGCCCCCCTATTATTCAGCGACATTACGAGTAAAAATGATGCGACAGCACCGGTCAGAGAGCTAGGGGGGTAAAGAGGTGGCACTGGACTTTCAACATATGGCCATCTCGCCACTTAGCCGACCGCACAATTAATTAATGTAAGTTCTGTATTGGACTTGTCAAGTTCTTGTCAGATAGTCCATTGATAAGTTATTAAGAATAACATAATTAATGAACAATACACACAATAGGTACATTGAATGGACGAATTCATGAAAATAAAGCTCGGTGTTGGTCATTTTCGCAACTAAGATAATCATACATTATCAAATTGATAGTTTAGTAATAGGTTCATTCCGGCTAGAAAAGCCAAATTATGATTAAAAGTCCAAAGGTTGGCTAGTTTAAATCAACATCGTTCGTGTAATTTTGAATAAGTCACCGGCGGTTTGAGGTCCCTTTACTTCGCGTGCTTGGCTCTAACACTTCCATATATCCCGAGTCAGGACCCAATTTTACACAACGACTCGCATCTTGTTTGTCTTCAAACAGTAGTACGAATCTTATTAGGTGATTTCTGTGATCGGTGGTGTTAAATAGGTCTATCGCAACTAGCTCATCTTAATAAACGCGCTAGATCACTAACAGATAATAAAATCGTCGATTTTTTTAAATGTTTTCCGATTATTTTGGTAGTTTATTTATAGCTTGTACCAAGAGGAGAGATAATTCCCCAGTACGCAAGTTTACCGTCGGTCAGCGAATCCAGGTACGGAACTATAGTTGTACCTGCCTTTGATACCTATACATACAGATCCCAATTATACCTGACTTTTTGAAGGTTTGTATGAATTTACCTTTATAATAGGCGTGTTCTATCGCTTATATAATGGGTTGTGCTGCGAAGAACTGTTCGACATGATGCCTACGGCCGCTTTCTACCATCGCACCGCTCGCCGTCGGCAGGGCATTCATCCTTACACCCTAGAACCTAAATGGTCGCGTACGGTACGGTTTCAGAGGAATTTCCTCCCTCGGACGCTCCGATTGTGGAATGAGCTCCCTGCCGAGGTTTTCCCGTCGGACTACAGTATGGGGTTCTTCAAGAAAGGAGTGTATAAATTCTTAAAGGGTCGGCAACGCGCATGTGACACCCCTAGGAGTTGCAGGCGTCCATAGGCTGCGATGACCGCTTACCATCAGGCGGGCCGTACGCTTGTTTACAACCGACGTAGTATTAAAAAAAAATTGCCTTTAACGTGTTCACTAGCGCCACTCGTAAATAATTCTGATTATTAAAATTTAACCATAGGTATAGAAAGTTCAAAACTAAAACGGCCGGTTTTATTTAAGACGCATGGATCGACGAATCGAGTAAAGTAAAAACTAGTTTGATGTATTCAGAAGGTACTTAAATACAAAATTCATTATATAGTGGCCACCTTTTTTCCATATCTACCGTTAAAATTAAATAATTATAATTATTTACGAGCGGGACTAGTGGACACGTTTAAGGCGTCTTAACCACTTACGGGAATAATTGCTATAAAATTATTTAGGCGATTAAATTATCACTCTCCCACACAAACTTTCACTCGTTTCACCCTTGTAATGAAATATGTCCTTTCCGGGGTCTCGTACTATATATATCCGTTCTAAATTTCCCCAAAATCCGTTCTGCGGTTTAACCACTCGGCCACGACTTAGCGCGAACTGCGGCGCGGAAAGAGATTTATTAATTTTATTTTATTTGCACAATCGTAACGCACAACGCACTGCGGTTAGATGGTGTCACATTCAATGAATTTGAAAAGTCGCTGCCGTTGCCGCCGCCATTCGAAGTTGTGGCCGTTGGGTAAGCATTAATACAGACACAGAGAGAGTTACTTTCGCATTTGTAATTATTAGTATAGGAATAGCATTAATTTAACGAGAAGCAACTGACTTAGCGGGGCAGAATCGATATGTGGTGCTTTGTTCTTTGACGTGGTAACTGATGTTGCACAGATTTTCTCATTCGACGGGATAGTGTAAGCATTACGTTTGCGCAGTAGTAACACCATGCGCAAAAACGGGACAGTACTGCATTCGTATCACCTCGCTTCGGTGCTTTCCGTGCCAGTCTCCTGACTGGTTAAATGTAGGCCCGCGGTAAAATACCGCTACAGATTCAACTGACAGTTGACACTGACAGCTTTCTCATATCGTACCGCCCCGCAACGACAAATCAGGAAGTGGTCTTACTTGTATGCTTTAGTGTCTTGACGGTTGTTGAAAGTACTAGCATTTATACGCCCTTTTAATGAACTTTTTCAATTCAGATGGAATTCCCGTAATATATAAAATTGTTTCTGTAGTTTTTTTAGTTCTTTACTTAATTGATATTGAGATCTTCGCAATATTTCGATTTTGTAGACCTTTTAGCGGCGTCGGGTCTATCAGTCTTTGTAGTACTGACTTGATAAAAAAACGTCCTTATTGACATCGTCAAAGAAAGGCCTTTTGCGTGAAACACCATTTTATTGAAATATATCTCCTAACTCCCAAGGCAATTTAGAATTCGATCAAAACTAACAGTCCTAATTTAGCTGCCTCTCCAGTACGGCTCTCGGCTTAGAAGTTCTAAATGACTCGACATATGGCATGGCTCAATACCTACTGCTTTGACATTTATCGTGCGTGAAAACCAATTTTAAACTAAACAATCTTCCAGCGTGCACAGGCGCAATACACAGTAACTTAATTATTGGGACAATGTCTACTTTATATGGGGGCGTTAATGAAAAAAAAACCCATTGGCCAGGCGTAAAATTATATTACTATTTATAACCCGCAGGCCAAGCGTGGCGATTATGGAATTTACCCCCTATAAAATTGAGGGAGGCCTATGTCCAGCAGTGGACGTCCTTGGGCTGATATGTCGGTGGTGGTGGTGGGTCAACGGTCAGGCAGATTTGTGGCATTTTCGTTTCCAATTTTGGTTGGCTTAGTTGAAGTTCCCAACACGACCCTAACTAATGGTTACACGATTGCAGTGTTGTCAAGAGATAACTGAAAACTTTAAAAAACCCATTTAATTACAAAATTAAATTAAATATCTCAAAAACGGCTGCTTTCGCTGGAAAACTTGGTTTCATATAAAAGAAACCGCATACAAATTGGTTCACCCCCTAAGAGCCACGATTCCACACTTCCACAGCATATACACATATACTTGCACATGTTAAACTTATAACATCTCTCTTTTGCGTGTAAAAACCTACAACAAATGTAATTGCAATTTTATACCAGAACGTCGTCCTTAATAAAACTTCAGGCATTTACCAATAGTCGTAAATTCTTAAAGCAAAAGGTTTTTTATAATAGGTCATTGGAATAGCTAGAGAAGTTTGAACAAGTTCCAACGTCTGAGGGGTAAGTTTTTATGGCAGTTTCTTTCTAAAAATTAGTATGCAGACCATACTTTAGATGTTAAAGTACCCACTTACGAATCGGGATTTCTTTTTAAAATCTGGGAAACTATGAGGCTTTTTTTCTTTTCGTACCGACATTTTTGTATTCTATCTATGATCACAATACACATGTTTACAGATAAAAAATATCGTGATTATCCCTTTCCTTTCTACGAATACGAATAAATCCAAAAATAAGTAGGATGTTGGTAGGTTAAATGTTTACTTATAAAGTCTGGCCACGTTCCTGATAATAAAGAAACCCATGTTGAACTCAATTTTTTAAATAAAATAATACATTTTTTAGCATTCAGGATGAGTCGCATTCATTCTACAAGATAGGTGCATTTGTAAAGATATCTGTCGATTCATCTTATTCAAATTGGCTAAAGGGACGAAACAATTGACGAAAGGAACAAATTGATGAATTGTTACAGGTGCCAAATTGAGTTTGGTTTCGTTTAAATCTTTTGGATTGATTCACATAGCCTATGCGAACATGTACATTGGTAGAAACGGTTATAAAAAACAAATACTCGTACAAATGTTCTTTCAATCTAGAGGTCGCGGGTGTGAACCGTGGCTCGCACCACTGGCTTATTTAAAAAAACTTGTGTACGAAAAATATTTTTAAATTTAATAGCAGTTTTTCGGTGAAGGAAACCATCGTGAGGAAAGCGGTCTCATGCTAACTAGGGCTAGTTTTCCCTCTGAGTTCGGAGGTCAGATGGCAGTTGCTTTCGTAAAACTAGTACCTACGCCAAATCTTACGATTAATTGTGAAAGCGGAACCCGGGGTCCTTAGAGCATAACCAGGAAAAACGTTATGAGGATGATCATGCATAAGCATTTGACCCCTATCTCAGCTGATGGTAAGTGATGATGAGGTCAAGGGTGTAAAACGCGTACCTAGATAATACTGCCCATTCACTCATCTTGAAAAGATCTAAGTTGTAAATAATGAAATGGGAATAGATTTTCCCGAAAATTATTCCACTCTTTAGCTGTTTTCGTAAGATAACTAGAATGAAAACGCTTCGTGCACATCAGAGGCATGTCACCATTGTTGTTAACAACATAAGGGTCAAACCATGTCATCCACGCTTTGTGCTAAGATGCCAAAATCGTCAGGGAGGGATTAATTCGTATAATCCTAGCACACCGATATGCAGGCGAATATCCTACGATGATTTAGACATTGCATCTTAGCTTCAACCAAGTCCAAGTTAGGTACTAATGAGCTTCCTGGCACGCTTATCAATCAAAGCCAAGCCAGCTGATATTAAGCAAATCCATCTCCGAGCTGGCAGCAGTACTACATATACCCTACCTGTACTTAATAGTTTTATAATTTGCCGCTTCACCTTAGAGAGGTTGTCAAGTTTTTGCTGGGATCCTGCAGTTTACACCAAGGATTCAATGTAGGACCAAAGTTCATATTGGACATGCTGCTCATGCCAAGGAGCTGTAAATGGTCAGAAGTTGGCAAATTGGTATGAATGCACTCCGGAAAGTTGGGAGTCGAGATTTCGTTCACTCTGTTTAATAGTGATCAGACACGTCTGTGCCTTGGATGTATTGAATTTGACTTTATTAGCATCGCCCCAATCTCTAAAAGCCGTTTCTAAGTTAAAAATCGTGCTCTAAAAGTCAATTCCGATTCATAATATCCTGTCAACGAGATTGGACTACATCTTTATTGGCCTGTGCTTTAGAAAGATATCTGACTACAACAGTGCTATCATCGGCATACCCACAGGTACCAGTCATAAGTCGTTTATATGCGATAAAAATAAGGTAGCAGGCAGAATAGTTCCCTGAGGGGCACTGACATCTAAAGCCATTTGACTCGATGTGTAGCCTTCTACTTGTAAGACCACACGGGTCAATTGCCCGTTCAGGAAATCAGCTATTCAGTTGCTTAGGCTATATTATATCCTGATATATATTCATAATAAATAATAGACTGATAACCTGGTGAACAAGCTTCCTGCTTGTGAAGCTTGTTCACTAGGCTAGCATGCCTGAACCTTAAGGCCTACCGTGAACTGAAAACAAAGTATCTCGCTCTCTGTCAGTCGAATATGCAAGTGCGACAGAGAGTCAGATACCTCGTTTTCGGTTCGCGGTGGCGCCCCTGTCTTAAGCTTTAGAGATACCTCCTGTTGCATGTGTTGCTATAACGCCTAGAACCAGGCATATTCCATCAAAAGTTATCGTGAAACAATACTTCCCAACTTACACGGGGAGTTTTCCCCGTGTAAGTTGTCAGAGTCATTGCCACAACGAATATTGAAAGAAAGAAAACACCGCCATATATAATATTTACGTAAAATAATTGTAGAACAACTTTTATGCCCGACTACACAATGGGCCATGATGATCCGATGTAAAGGAAGCAGTTGTGCGTTAAAGGGAGATAGACATATTTTCATCTCGTTCCACCGTATGACTGCATTCTGTACGTTGGCCATCATGGTCCATTGTGTGGATCCGGCATTAAATAGGTTCTAGATTTGTTAAGATAAAGTAAGAAAGAAAATAATTTAATTGAATGTTGATTTCCTATCGATAACCCCCGCTTACGTCATCGTACTCTAGTCTTGTTTATGGCTAAAATTTGACAGCTAACGTCATCAGTAAAGCAGTGGACCTTATGTACCTAATACCTATCATCTGTATTCATTTCAATAATTATTCTGTACCTTGATTATATTGCTGCAGCTTGATCTGATTTCAATTGACGAGAACCGGACCTACGCGAAAATCCAGAAAAATGACCCCAAGCCGGTTACCCGTCCACGTAGACGAAAACTGGCAAATATGCAAAATTGATGGTCCGGTTCCCGTCCACTAAATTTATGCAGGTTTTAGGTAAAATAAGTATAATTAACACTCACTATTGTCTTCGTTATGTATATTACTAGTAATATGTGCCAAAAATATCACTGCAATTAGTTAATAACAATAACAAAACTTACTTCAAAGTTTTCCTTACACACTATTTTTTCTGTAGTTTGGCGTGGTTTTGGAGGCTCTAAAATGTGGTGTAAACTTTCGTTTATTATATCTTAGCCACACGTTCTTAAATAATGTTTGTTTATAGTTAGAATTGTAGGTTCGGTATTAAGGAACGCAAAGAGCCAAAACTTGCGCGGGTAATTGTTTATATACTCCTATTCTATGCATTTGTAAGGAAGAAGTCACTCGAAAGGACGAGAACCGGCGCTGGACGGAGAACCGGCGAAGCTACCCTATATCTAACGCGACCCAACAACGAGGCAAACTTTTTTCTAACGATTGCCTGAAATCCGTCTGTGCGGGCTTCGGTAAACATCCCAGATGCGCTACACCATCTCGGCAATCCCAACAGCATCCTAAAGGCGTACTGCACCCTTATGGCATTATAAGCCCGCTTTGTGTACCTGACCCACAGGCTGCTCGAGAGAAAATTGGCGGTAGGCTTTGAAAAGCATTATCTTCACCGTGGTAGAACATCGAGCAAACCTGCGAGTCAGCATGTTACTACGGACTGCCAACGCCCTACGCTCCCTTTCTATATCATGGTCATCACATAACGTGTTCGTTAAGATGTGTGTGTAGGATGTGAATTTCACCCTCTCCACAACAGCCAAGGGAGTACCGTTCAGTACAATAGGAGGTACATAGTACGGCTTCATTTTACGCGCCACAAATACCATGACCTCACCCTTCTTTGCGTTGTACTGAAGCCCATGAGCCAAGGCATACGCCCCACAAGCAGCCAACATAACCTCCAAGCCGCGAACCGACGGACTAAGAAGGACCATGTCATCGGCATACCTGATGCTATTGACACATGTACCGCTAACATAACAGATATGTGGCATAACTATAGGACTACTTGCGCCATCTAAACTGATTCGAGAAACATTTGGCACCGAATTAAGAATGTGATATATTTGTCACCTAATTATTCAAAACGTGTCTCGATGTATTATGGATTCAATAAATAAGTGTTTCATTAAGAATTGGAGTACCTATGTTTAGTAGATTTTATGTTAAATAATTGTAGGTACATATTTTACGTCATGATTTGATTCGAAATCTCAGTTTCTTTTTTGCTTTTTAGTTTTATTACAGGCGGTTTTTTTTAAATAAATTTATTCCTACAACAGTGTCACTGTGCTTGTTTAACCTCGTATTTGTGTGTGTAAGTGTTGGGCATGGTTTTAGAAATTCGGCATCACTAGGTTATTCATAATCCTCCGTCTATCCTTTAGTCTTGTTCTGAGTGTATTCTTAGTTTCAAAACAATGTGAAACTCTCAATATTATGGAAACCAAATATTTGTTTTACTTACTTGAACCACTAGGCACCCATTTGATGCCTATCCACCAAAAACTGAACATGGTGGAGTGGTGGTACACATGCAAGAAGGTCAGTTGCTCCTCTTTCTTCCTCAGAATAAAGAAGAATGTGTCGCAGAATTCTAGAAGCTTCGAGAAGTAGTACCACCACACCGCATCTGCTATCTGAAATAAAAGCAAAAAGTGTCATTGTACCCCATGTTATCATCATACTTTGGAATTTTATCATACATGTTATCTTACATTGTAAATGTGATAATGGGCTGGGCTGTATGCCAAATTAAGATTGGCACTGGCTGACAGACCGACAGCTAGAATCGGAGACGAGGGTGGAATGCAGAAAAATTGTACATTAAGGCCTTAATTTAATCTACGCTTTAATTTTCTCAATTTCATAACGAAAGTTACCCATATAAAATATATGACTAATTGTCGTTACGAAAATGAGAAAGTTAAAGCGTAGATTAAATTAAGGCCTTAACTATGTACAATTTTTCTGCATTCCACCCACGAGGCAGACCTGGCCGGCTACTGTGGAACAATCTAGACTCCTTATTAACACACAACAGGTTCCTAATAATAATAATAACGGAATGTTACGTCACTTCATATCAAGTCAAGTCAAGCCAAAATATTCTTTATTCAAATAGGCCTAGCAATAAGCACTTTCGAATCGTCAGTTATATTATAACATTTTAATAACTTAATTACCTAATTATTTAGAGGGATCCTCAAAACAACAATTATAATAATAATAAAATGTATTAATAATAAGAGTCTAGACAATGTCTACTTTCTTTTTAGGGTTCTGTAGTCAACTAGGAACCCTTATAGTTTCGCCATGTCCGTCTGTCTGTCTGTCTGTCCGAGGCTTTGCTCTGTGATCGTTACTGCTAAAAAGCTGCAGTTTGGTATGGATATATAAATCAATAAAACCAAGAAAGTCGTAAAATAAAACCTAAAAAATTTTTTTTTTGTTACCTCCCCTTCACGTAAAGTGGGATGGTTTTTTTGCTTAAAAACTATGGTATGGGGGTGTTGTTGGATAGGTCTTTCACAATGAATAAAGATCTTTATTAAACATTTTTTGATAAAGTGAATAATTTCGGAAATATTAAAAAAAAGGGTCCAAAAATATGAAAAACAAAATGAAAGTAAAGCTAAATAAGACTTTCTACGAAAACTATAGCGGACATGAGTTTACTCACTCTCTAAAAAACTGCTTAACATACAGATAAGCAGTTTTTGAGTTATCGTAAAAAGTCTTCCCTTCTTAGTAAAAGACGTATGAAACGCTGCGAAAGTATTCCATTTTGTTTATTATTGATTTTTTTAAGTATGTTTATTGGGCAACTAGGAAACCCTACACTGAGCATGGCCCGGCATTTTTTTACCGGCAACTCTCATACCAATTAGTCTCCGTGCAGCTGAATACTGAAATTACTTAATTCCATAATGGCTAAGTCAGCCACGTGGGAGTCCCGATTTAATATAGGGCCATAACGCCTAAGTTTACTACAACAGTCCCAGAAATGGCAGTGTTACAAATTATAATTCAGTAAATCCCAATCATGGGTCCTTAGTTCACCTCCACCCCTGGTCTTCGTTGAGGTGGCTTACGTAAATGCACCCTTCATATACGTGTGTCACAAGTGGTTCCTCACACTGATGAAGCCCACCTAAACCTGCTTCCTTACTACAGCCGCTGAAGAAGACCAATTATGTGTATAAATGCGTAACAACACGACAAAAGGTCAGTATATTCTTGTTTTGTAATTTAATGGGCCATAAGCTCAAAGGAACTAAGTGGATTTCTGTATTAACATTTTTGAGTACTTTACTCGCCGTGAACCTGAACTCTGATAATAGTGATGATAAGTAAGTTGCACTGCCAAATTGTTTTGTTTTTATATGAAATAATCCCTAGCAGCAAGGCGCCCCGAGGATTTTTTTTAAAGTATAATGAGTTTCGTGCCAACCGTATTGGAGGTGTTGGTGGTGACCTTATCCCAGGGGGTTACAAAGTGGGTATCAAATAGAGATAGAGATAATACTCGTATGCGTTATCTTATCATAGTCAAGTGATGAAGTAATGTATGTGAAGCCACTGTAACTGGGCTATGACACATTTATGACTACGAGGAGGCCTGAGGGTAGGCGGAGTAGGCTCCGAACTTCGAAAGTCGAACTTCGTCATATATGTAGTGTATAACACGAGAATGAAAAGAGCGGCACGACACGAAGTTCGGAGTAGGCCCTCTGTGCCTAACAGGGGGACATAATTATATGGGCTGATGATCTGATGTGATATTTTCTAAAACCAGGACCTGTCATGTAAACGCCTAATGTTTGTTACAGCATATCAGAGTACCCCAGAAATGACGTCAAGTGTACCACTACTTACCGAGCGAGATAGACAATGGTCATATACTAAATGGAATAAATAAATAAAAATAAATATACTAATAATTTATTTCAGACCACGTTTTTTGTATGGGAGTCCCCATAAATATTAATTTTATTCTGTTTTTAGTATTAGTTGTTATCTGTGAAAATTTTCACTGTCTAACTATCACTGTATGAGATACAGTCTGGTGACAGACGGACAGACAGAAGGACGGACAGCGGAGTCTTAGTAATAGGGTCCCGTTTTATTCTTTGGGTACGGAACCCTAAAAATAAAGTAGAATGGGGTAGCTCACAGGAATTCCTGCAAAGGTAACCCATTGAGAGAGCGAAGAGAGAGATCTACATCACTTTTTATCCTTGTCATAGTTCTACTTTTTTATAACTCGCAAAATTCCGGGATACGATAGTCTGAATCCGAGCCGGGATTGGAAAATTTGTATTGAGATATTTAATGCCGATATAAGCTTCTTATAATGAGGCTTGACAGACGTTCTTCATAAATTAGTGCCGTCAGTAGAGGCCGGACCGTTTGCGGCATTCTTAACATAGAGAGGATTAGAGTCGCTGTTTACTTTTTTATTGAATGACTTATTTATTGATATTTTTAATTTTTTTGCGTAGAATATAAGTTAGGTACGTAAACCTAACTTATTTAAGTCCTTTGTCCCATTTACAAACTTTCTCAATAAAATACAATTCAAGTAATATAACTTTTTTATGTATGTACATTACTAATTATTGTTGTTCTAAAACATGCTCGCTTGAATAATTTCATGCAAAATATCACGTTGCATTATAATACAAATTTATTTGCTTTGGCTCTAGATTGACCGATAAAAACCGCTTCATTAAGTCTGCCTTTTTTAACCGACTTCAAGATTTCAAAAGAGGAGGTTATCAATTCGGTTGTATGTTTTTTTTTAATGTTTGTTACTCCATAACTCCTTCATTTCTTAACCGAGTTGGAAAATTCTTTTTTTAATTGTAAGTATATATATATTCAAGTTGGTCCCGTTTTTGTCAAAACGCAGTTCTGATGATGAAATCTATGAGGAATTGAGGGAACTCCTCAAATCTTTAAAGCAAACATATAGTGATTTTTGTGTTTTTATCAACAAATCAAGCATTTGCATACAAAAATGTGACATTGGATGAAGTGGAATTGCTGATGATGATCAGAACAGAACTCTTCAACGACGAAAAGTTCACGTTTGGTGATTTGTCCTCCTAGCTGTGTTTGTTAAGCAAGTTCTATTTTCACGATTAATTTTTGTCATGCTTGAGTTCTGATGATGGGATCCATTAGGAATCGAGGGAACTCCTCAAATGTGAAAGGCACACAAATAGTGATTTTAGTATTTTCATGAACTAATCAAGCATTTTCATTCATAAAAGTGACATTCGATGAAGTGGAACTGCTGATGATGATCAGAACGGAACTTTTCAACGACGCGTAGTTCACGTTTGGCGATTTGTTCTCTTCGTTTTGTTTGTCAAGCAAGCAAGGTTTTTCCATGATTCCATGAGGAATTGAGGGTACTTAGTCTTCTACCATTATAAACATACTTATAGCCATTTTTGTTTTATTGTATGGAATCTAAGAGTGCACCATCTAAGTATCTTTCACCGCCCTCCCCCATTGAAGTCGGTTCTTTTTCTTAAAAATTATTGCAAAAATATTTGAAATATATTTTACACCGTAGGAAAAATGATAATTTAATCATTCAATAATAAGAGGTTTGTAAATAGAAAACTACTGATCTATGTGTTTAAATTCCCATCAACCGTCCGGTCTCTGGTAATCAGTTACCTAGGTCAGGTCAAGTGGTTGGTTTTATATAGGTGTCTCCACAGTTGTCTCGTTAAATCCTTATATGCACCAAAATGAGATAGAATGCTTCAGTATGATCATTTTCGGCTGTTAACGAATTATCTCCATTTGAGAGCATACCAGGATGTTAAACCCCATATAAACTTTACACACTACAACGTCAGTTCAGTGCGATTTTCATTTATGAAGACGGAGACACTGAGAGCAGAAGATCTGTCAGATGTCACTTGTCCGTCTTGTGTGAGCTTTCTGATTTGTGTATTAGTGAGAATGGATCAAATATACAGAAATCGTTCAATTTAAATATTGTTGTTAATAGGGTTGTTATAAGTTTAACATGTGTATAATGTATGTCTGCCTGTGACACCGCAGCTCCTTTACTTGGTGGATGGTTCTTAGACATTTTTTTATCGGTTCAGCCGTTTTGAGATATTGAACTTTGAAATGTACCTATAAATATAAATAGTAGACCACACACCCGGGGTCTATTAGTCGGAATACTTACTTGTAATTCATCCGAGTCGTATTTTTGCCGGCACGGCTCACAGATATAACTGTATCGCAATCGGAATGATGCTGTGAGCAACCTTACAGCTATATACGCGTTTAGAGCCGCCATAGCCAAGTTGTATGGTACCAGCAGCCATGTAAGCTGGAAAGGCTGACGGTTCTTCATGAGTTTCGGTCCCGCCCATACGATGAATAGGTAAAGCATTGTGTAAAAAAGTGTGGGTGCCGGGGAGTCGACTAGCGGCCAACCTTTTGTTCTGCTATCTGAAACAAAAGATGAAATGTTTTTAATATTGCCTGATTTCAGTGCCTTTGAACTTTTCAACATTATTTTCTAAGTCGTGCCAGTTGCCTTTGAAGTAAAGACTATTCATTGTGAAACCCTATGTTGAAAATTAAATTATGTGCTTAATCTGCGTCGATATTATTTATATAAAATTAACCATGTTTTAATGTTGTACTTTGAATTGGAAGCAGGGTCTGATCTGAAATAAAGAGAGGTGCACAATAGCGAAAGGGTATTGCAAAGATCTTTGTAATGATTGATGAGCATAACTCAAGTTTTACGTAACAATAAAATACTCGTAGTTGGGAACTTCAGGGATTAAGCGAGAACTTGAATTGAATAATTTATTAGGGTAGGTCTCTAAATTTAATATTGAAAGTTTCAAGTGTTTCTATTACCGACTTGACCATCGTTTATAAATTGGGCTAGTCCATTCCAGATAATATTAGAGACAGGGATTATAAACATTTTCAGTGAAGGTCTTATATATAAAATTTGAAATGGGGCGAAACTCCGTGATGAAAACAGGAATAAAGTGAATTGGAGTGTCAAAAGTTGAGTTGTTATGGTTAGTAAGAAATGTGTGCTGGACATAGGCCTCCCCTAATTTCATGGGGGGTAAATGCCATAATCGCCACGCTTGGCATATGGTTTGGCGATCGCAGTATCTCCACCGCACTGCAAGGATGCTGCTGCCCATCCCCTGGTGGTCTCGGTCGTAGTTTTAGGACATACCCGGCTCAAGAACTACTGACTTCTATTTAATAAAATACCTACGTCTCTCATAAACGCTGGATATTTTTGAATGTTATTTGATTGGGCCAATCTCTAGACCGTCTTATTAATGATCCTGGGACGGTTGCCAAGGTTTTTGTCAAACATGTAGTAGTAGGAAACCAATCTTTCACACTAAATCATTTTATTCCATCACAGAGTTCGTCTCATTTCAAATGTACAGTATATGAGAAAGGAAACTTCTCTCCATTCATATATACTGTGGTTGCACACACACACACCACACACACACACACACACACACGCACACGCACACGCACGCGCACGCGCACGCGCACGCGCACGCGCACGCGCACGCGCACGCGCACGCACACGCACACGCACACGCACACGCACACGCACACGCACACGCACACGCACACGCACACACACACACACACACACACACACACACACACACACACATATACACACACACACACACACATAATCATAAATTATAAAATATTTATTTGCGGAATTACGGTAGGTACATAATAAAAGATGGACATAAAACATTACGTTCAGCATAATTCACCATTTTAGTGGCATGCAAATTAAAATTAAAATTACAATTACAATTTATTTCAAAAGGCATTTAAATTATAAAAGCATTTTTCTTTAAGCCAAAAACGAAGCTTTGATAGAAACAAAGTGTTCGGCAGATTTCTTAATTCTAACGGATTATTGTTATATATTCTTCCACACATCATGAAGCAGTTTTTATTATACAGGGCCGTCTTATATATCGGTTGTTTGAGTTTAAACAAATCCCTGCTGTTGTTTCTTACAAATTTTGCATGTTCGTAAATATAAATGCCCGTCAAAGTAAGTACATTAAGTTTTTTAAAAAGTGGTCTGCATGAAACTAGTGATCCAACCCCGCAGACAGCACGTATGCATCTTTTTTGCGTCATAAATACTTGGTTGACAGCGGTTGAATTTCCCCATATAATAATCCCGTAGCGGAGAATAGATGCAACGTAGCCGTGATAAGCTGTAAGCGCAGTTGATTCATCTGTCACACTCCGTAATCTTTTTAGTGCAAATACAAACTTATTTAACTTGCTACAAATATTAAAGACTTGCTGTTTCCAATTGAAAAACCTGTCTATAGTAAGTCCTAAAAAGCATACCTCTTCACAACTTTGTACGGGTTGACCTTTACAAGTAACTGCTAGTGATGCTTGTTGTGTTTTATAATTAGAAAATTGAACCCAATGTGTTTTGTCTACATTCATTAATAAATTATTGTTATTTAACCAATTATCAATATCATTAACTGCATTATTTACTAATATTTCAAATGTCAAGGTTTTATTATTATTAGGTATAATAAATAATTGATAAGTCATCAGCATACATAATAATTTGGTTTGATGTCACCTGAGGTATATCATTCACATATAGCACAAAGAGTAACGGTCCCAGAACGCTACCTTGGGGCACGCCTCGCTGTGCAGTTTGAAACGTCGACCTGTATTGGGTCAATTCTTTATTGTTATTAAGTCTGTTACGCGTTAATTTCATTCCTAGATATCTCGTTTGAGACTCACAGCGCCATCTACCGGCGAAGGATGGCGAGCAGTGACATAACGTCAATTTCTGGTTTGCCCTAAAGCTGCGTTCTGTTGTAATGTTGGTACGGTGAATAATCAATGTGTTTTCTAGTACATTATAGGTATTTTAAGCCTACACAGTTTATTAGTTTGTTAAAAGTTATCGTGGTAAAATTGGAGAATAATTTTTTGTCTTCATGCGGTGAGCGCATTTTGGTAAATGGCCCATACTCTCTATGGTCTTCAGATGGAACGCGTCGGAACGCATCCGTTCGGATTTTGACATCTGGAGAAAGAGCGGTGAGGCCTGTCACTCTCTGTCAGGATGCCGTGAGCAGTGCACACGTATCTCTGAGGGCACTCGCTAAGGCTTCGGCCATTTTTTTTATAATTTAGAGATGGGTGCTTAGACCCAAACGCATCTCGTTGAAAATAACTGCAACGACACAGTGAACAAAAGGTGAGTGCGTCGAAGTTTGTCGTGAATCAAGTGATCGTGTTATTTTTGCGGTTACAAGGCCGATCTTAACGAAATCTGTTGTTTTTTTGTCGCAGCCTAACTTTAACATTTTTAACGAAATGAAGTGAGGACATCGTGGTCGCGTGTGGACCGTCACCAAGCCTAGGCTTGTACTCTTGCCAGGTGAGATGAGCAGGATTTCGTTTACGTAGTGTTCAAAGAGTTTGCGTTGAAAAGACGTGCGCGAGGTTGTAGTTCGAGGATTAAATGTTTTGTGGTTTTCAGTGATTGTTGTGCTGGCCGCTACCGGCGGGCCAACATAGGCAATTGAGCGGTCGAAGGGCGTGGCGCGAGACTTTGCTGACGTCTCTGCATGGCCCCCCAAAGTCACCGCGACGCGGAGTCACTTCTTGAGGCTTCGTGGACCGAGGAGAGACAGGCAGAGGGTCTGCATGCTGGCGCCGCAATCTTTTAAGGTGATATCCATCCGTAACTTTTGTTCCGTTCTCTTGAACATGCCACGTGTCAACGTAGTGTTACGAAATATCTTGCTAGTGTTACTAGTCATAACAAGCTTCACACAAACACAATTCACATTAGATTAAGGCGCTAAGCCGGCCTCATCTGATATTTTATTTTTAAACTAAGAGTTAATCCTTATCCGTCCTCGGTCAGAGACATAGTGTAAATCTCCAGGTAGAAAGCCCTGCCTAAAACATTGTGACTTGCATGCTAGCATTAAGCCTACATTAAGGTACTTTATTTCTTTGTATAAGCCGAGAATGTGTGTACTGATTATACATACCATTCGGTTTGAACACTAAGCTTGTTTACATTTCTCTCACCTGTAAGTAATTCCTATATAAACTCTTTCATAGTTTTGAGTGATAAACTATGTGGCGCCCTCTTCTAGTAGCACTATATGGTGACAGCTGAAAACCTGAAAGTACCTACCTCCTGAGATTCTCTACCTAATCTAGCTAGTGCGGTGCATGACATCAAGTGTGGACAACTCTTACGAGCCCGTCAAGTCGCTCTCACACCCAAGTGACTGACAACCGTCACAGCTCGCTATCATACACGGTTGCACGTTACATTCTGGCGCCCAACGTGGGGCCCGAGGTTAAAATTTGAACGGTTTTCACTGTATAGTGTTTTTTTGGTACTATTTTTATATCTATATCAGATGAAATTGGATTTGGTTTGTGTGAGGCTTATCTTTTGTTACTGAAACAAAACTCTTACTATATAATCTGTATCATATATTGATATCTACTGTTCATTGTGTCAAAAATATTTACCGTACTGTGTGAAATATTTAGCATTAGTGTCAACGAGTTGTGTCATTTCTTTTACCTTTACTTTGTAGAGTAAAGCATGTGTTAGTGCTCCAACTGGACACAATATATGTACTGTATGTTAGTACAATAACTGTCAAACTTGACACTTTAATTTTCTGGACCCGACTTAAAATATATTTTTATCGGACTTGTATATGAAACTCACTTAACATAATTGAGTAGGTATCAGACCTATTGTATATTTCTAAATAGAAAAGATAAGTGTGAATATTGTAATCAGCTGTTTTTACTTATCTGTTTTATTTTCTTACTGAGTGTTGAACACTACTATATCTTGTCAAACATGGCTTTACAAATTGAAGTGGATAATCTGACTAAGGACGAATTATTATTTGAATTACAAGCGAGAGGCCTAGAAGTAAATTCTAATAATACAGTAGATGAACTTAAACAACAATTTAAATCTGCCAAAGGCACTTCTCTGGATAACACAAAAGCGAACACTTTCATCTCAGGCTTGTCCATCGATGACGAATTTCAGGTCTGCGAGGGAAAACTGGATGCAGTGTTAATGGCTGATCACTCATCGTCGTCGTGTCGAAGGAGGTGTCTGTCGAAGCTGTCTCATGTCATTCTGAGGTTAGAGAAATTGGTTTTAATAAATTCTGAACAGCGGCTTAGGAAGATAGCGCTTGTGTCTAAGGCGTTCAATGCCATTGAAACTTTAAAGTGTAATCAAACACCTGGCTCATCTTCTCAAGGCGCTGGCACGAATGTTGTTGAGTCTATTCCGTCTGTAGTGTGTCAAAGGCACACTTCTCAGGTGCTCAAATGGGGACTTGTGTATGATGGTAGGGTACCGCCTCATGACTTTATTTTCCGTTTGCAAGAGCTTAAGTGCTCATCTGAGGTTTCAGACTCTGAACTGTTGAGGAATGCGGTTCACCTTTTTTCTGGGGAAGCTTTGATGTGGTTTCGCACGAATAAGTCACATTTTAACACTTTTCAAGATTTTGTAGAGTCGCTCAAAGATGAATTCCAACCGGTAGAATATGAACGGTGTCTATTGAACCAGATTAGGGCTAGGTTGCAGGACAAGAGTGAGTCGATTAGGTCTTATATCAACATCATGGAAAGTTTGTTTTTGCGTTTGTCAGTACCTATCACAGATGCGGAGCAACTAGATATTATAATGACCAACATGAACCCTTATTTCATTTCGCGTCTAGCTTTAACTGAAGTACGTACCGTGCGGGAACTTAAGAATATTTGTGCGCGTTTAGAAGTGTCAAAGTTTAAATGTGAAAACCGCGGATTTTTGAACACTGGTAGAGAGCTAGTCATTCCTAATTTTTGTAGTGGGATCTCAAGCCACATTCCCTCAACTTCTAATGCCAGACCTCGTATCGTTAGCCAGGGACAAGATAGGGCTACTGTGTCTTGTGGAAAATGCGGTGGCAATCATCATCACTCTCATTGTGACGCATATCCTACAACTATCTGCTTTAGGTGTAAGAGGCCCGGAGTCCTCACTAGAAATTGTCCTTGTTCAAAAAACTAGGTAGTAGGTCAGAGACTTCTAAGAATAATAATAATAATAATTTTAGAGTCACTCGTGTCTCTGACCAATCTACACAAACACAAGTATGTATGTCTGACTCGTTAAAACAGAGTTCTTACCGTCCTCTATTTAAGGAAAATGCAGGTGATCCTAGGCCATTTCTGTCTGTAGGTATTTTAGGCTTAGAGTGTAACGCGTTGGCTGACTCTGGCGCCGCGATCTCTTTGATAAGTGAATCCGCTTACTTGCTATTGCAAAATGAAGGCTTGCAATTTCCTTTACACGCATGTATGAAAGACTTAGCTGTAGGAAACGGTGCACGCTTAACGGTCTTGGGAAAAATAGAAATACCTATCTCTTACAAACATGACTTACACTATATCACTTTCTTTGTATGCAGAGATGTAAATACACCTCTCATATTAGGCGTAGATTTTCTGGCCAAATTCAACCTTTGTTCTGACATTTTGGAAACTAAACGCTCTTGTATGGCGTCCTCTGATATAAACTTGTTGAAAGACTCTGGTGTACATTTGCATGATCTAGAGGATCTCACTGACCAGCAAAAGGTTCAGTTGAATAGAGTTGTATCTGAATTTGAGTGCATCGCGGCTACTAAAGATCGGTTGGGCTATACCCCGTTAGAAGAACATGTCATAGATACAGGCGATCATCTACCTGTAAAACAGAAATACTATCCAATTCCGTTTCACCACCGGGAATATGTTCGAAAAGAAATTGACGATATGTTACGAATGGGCATCATAGAAAAGAGTAATTCAGCCTGGAATAGTCCAATTTTGTTAGTGCCGAAGGCGAACGGTGAACTTAGAATGTGCTTAGATAGCCGAAAATTAAATAGCATAACTAAAGTGGATACATATCCTATGCCAAGGGTTCAGGAAATATTGGATTCCCTAAATAATGCCAAGTATATGAGCTCTTTAGATTTAAAGGCAGCCTTTTTCCAAATTAAGTTATCAAAGGAGTCGAGAGAGAAGACTTGTTTCTCTTTGCCGGGGCTCGGTAGTTTTCATTTCCGTAGAATGCCATTTGGGTTGGTAAATTCGAGTGCCCGAATGATGAGGCTCATGGATAAGGTATTTGGACCAGAGTTTGCACATAATATTTTCTATTATGTTGATGACATAATATTAATTTCTGAGACCTTTGAAGATCACATGACCTTATTAAGGAAGGCTTGTGAAAAGTTGAAACAAGCCGGACTCACTATTAATCTGGACAAATCTGTATTTTGTCGCTCCTCTTTGAAATTCTTGGGATATGTGGTAGATCGTAGGGGCTTGCGCACAGATAGTGATAAGGTACGTGCCATAGTGGATTTTCCCACACCTTCTACACAAAAGGAACTTAGACGCTTTCTGGGTATGGTATCCTGGTACCGTCGATTTATAAAGAGCTATTCTTCTGTTTGTGCTCCTTTGAATAAGCTCACTAGAAAGCTTCCAAAAGGAACTTCTTTCCAATTCACACCTGAAGCTGACGAGGCATTTAAAATAGTTAAGGAACTTTTAGTGACAGCTCCGATCCTGTCTATTCCTAAATTTGATAGACCTTTTATAATTTCAACTGACGCTTCTGATGTAGGCCTAGGCTGTGCCCTATCTCAGTTAGATGACGAGGGTCATGAACATGCCGTCGCTTATGCTAGTAGAACCCTTACTCGCACAGAGAGAAATCACTCTGTCTCTGAGAAAGAGCTTAACGCGCTTATTTTTGCATTGGAAAAGTTTAGAGGGTACATAGAGGGTTCTCCTTTTCAAACGAAAGTTTACACCGACCACAGCAGTTTGCAATGGTTAGTTAGTTTAAAATCACCAACTGGACGTTTGGCTAGGTGGGCTCTCAGACTGTCGCAATTTAATTTTAACATTCAGTACAAGAAGGGGTCTGAAAATAAAATAGCGGACGCACTTTCTAGAGCTCCAGTATCACCTGAAACAGTTGAGCTTGTCTGTCCAATAAATGACGTAACTGACACTTGGTACACTGATACATATAACCGTGTCGAAAAGTCTCCTCAGAAATTTCCTGATTTTAAAATTTTAGGTAATAACTTATACAAGCGTATTAGGAACAAAAATCCATTATCTAGGGATTCTGAATGGAAACGGGTAGTGCCCAGTGAGCTGAGACAAGATATACTAAAACAGTGTCATGACAGACCGGACGCTGCACATTTAGGTATTTTTAAAACTTTGAAACGGATAGCTCAAACTTACTTCTGGCCTAAAATGTTGAGTGACATTAAAAGGTATATCAAAAATTGTCAAATTTGTTTAGCCTATAAGAGTACTAATGAGGCACCGGCAGGTCTTATGGAGAACCCCAAAAAGGTTCAACGACCTTGGCAAGTTGTATGTACTGACATCCTTGGCCCTTTGCCCAGGAGTTATAAAGGCTTCAAGTTCATTCTGATAGTATGTGATTGTTTCACTAAATATACCTGTATTTTTCCGATGAGAAACTCATTAGCGAAGACGGTCGTAGGCCTAATTGAAAATAATGTTATCTTGAAGTATGGTGTTCCTCAGTGCATTATTATGGACAACGGTCCACAGTATGTGTCTAAACACATGCAGTCATTGAAGGAAAAATACAAGATACCTAAATTCTTTTTCAATTGTCGTTTCACGCCACAGAATAACCCTGCTGAAAGAAGCCTGAAAGTCATAGGTGCGGCTATCGCATCTTATGTGGGTGCAGATCATCGCACCTGGGACCAACAGGTCAATGCGATTGAGTTTGCTATAAACACAGCTGTTCACGAGGTCACTGGTTTTAGCCCTTATTTTCTAAATAGTGGACGAGAGGCCATTCTTTCTGGCGAATGGTATCCCTCAGGACCTCCTAGTGGTGATGATTTACAGTTTACTAATAGGAACTTATATTCCTCTTTGCTGTCGCATCTTAAGCCTATTTTTGAGAAAGTAAATGACTGTTTACAAAAATCTTATCAACGTAGCCGAGTGTACTATAACAGGGGTAGGAGACGCTTAGAATATGACGCGGGTCAAGTGGTTTGGAAAAGAGAATTTCCTCTCTCCGACGCAAGCAAATTCTTCGCTCAGAAACTAGCTCCCAAGTTTAAGAAATGTGTTGTACTTAGAAAAATATCTCCAGTAACTTATGAGCTTCGCGATTTTAATAGTCAAAAGTCTGTAGGTATTTGGCATGTCAAAGATATAATAAAATCTCAGCCAGACTAAACAGTCGTGTTAAGATAAATTCTCTTTTGCACAGCTGATGAATAGCTATTAGGTATTTGCTGAAATATTTTTGCAATTAAAACTTTGACAATAACATTTCTAGCTAACTCAATGTGTAAATATGAACTTTTATTTCATATTATGATTGACGGATGACCGATGTTTATCTGTAGCACTTTGATAAAGCATAATTTGACAACTGCTGATTAACAAATAATCCAAGTAGGTATTTAGGTAATAAACGAACCGTTATGTACACATTGTGTTTGTCAATGTGAAGCCTAACATGGATTTCATATAAACAAAGAAACGTTATTAAATGAGTCGTATATAGGAACGTAGCCTTTCCTAGGTAATTTGCTTTCAAGTAATTATTATGCACTCAAACGCAGATTCCCGGACTGTACAGTCGACCTCAATATTAGGATACATCTTCGAAATGGCCAATCGAAAATGTTAGTTAAAATTGCATAGGGTTAAATTTTAAACGGATAAGTATATGCGCTAACTGTAGTTCGTTAGGTAAATGTATAGGTAGGAATATAACTGGACTCGTAGTCAAGATCATGGACGTGGGGACGCTCACGGACATGTCAATAAGAAATAGATTAGGAAAACGCGTTAGTTTAAGTAGGTAACTGTCGACCTTAAGTTAAGCTGCTTGGAACTTAGAGATCCATCTATATCTCATTCTGCTACTAAATAAAATAGTCGTTTCATCTAAAGACAATAAGTCTTCTTATCTCTGCTCTTGTCATGTAGACACATCTGTCTTTGTTTATTTTGATAGTCGTTATTTAAGGATTCCTGGGAGGAAAAGGTGTCTTTGTCGATTCTGTCGGATTTATGCTTTGTGCATTGAAGTGAATAGGTATTCTATCACAGGTATGTGTTTTCTTAACATATACAAGCGCTGGTTTTAATCATAGACAGAATCTCTTTTAAAGTTCTATTTCCATGACTCATGTTGTTTTATCGTGCTAATTGAAGTTGTGATATTTCAGGACATTGTGTCAACGTGTATAACCTCATGTACAGTCGGCGGAAAATTTATTTCGTTATGGAACTCTTTTCCGAAACTTGTGAAAGTCTAGCGTAAGATTATTGTTGTGTTGCGATGACACCTGTCCCAATACCTCATTCATCGTAAGTTTTTTTTTAGTATGAACTCATATGTAAGTTCAAGGGTCGATGACCTCACATGGGGTCATGTTAGGTCAAATGTCAAATGGGTTAACTAGGGGCAATATGCTTTCTCCGAGTGGTGGCTTTGTTTGGAGTTTGATTACTTCACTGTCTCTGATTGTTTTAGGACTTTATTTAAAAAAAAAAAAAAAAAAAAAATTTTTTTTCAAAAAAAAAAAAAAAAATTTTTTTTGACTAACTGAAGCGGTAATGTTACGCGTTAATTTCATTCCTAGATATCTCGTTTGAGACTCACAGCGCCATCTACCGGCGAAGGATGGCGAGCAGTGACATAACGTCAATTTCTGGTTTGCCCTAAAGCTGCGTTCTGTTGTAATGTTGGTACGGTGAATAATCAATGTGTTTTCTAGTACATTATAGGTATTTTAAGCCTACACAGTTTATTAGTTTGTTAAAAGTTATCGTGGTAAAATTGGAGAATAATTTTTTGTCTTCATGCGGTGAGCGCATTTTGGTAAATGGCCCATACTCTCTATGGTCTTCAGATGGAACGCGTCGGAACGCATCCGTTCGGATTTTGACATCTGGAGAAAGAGCGGTGAGGCCTGTCACTCTCTGTCAGGATGCCGTGAGCAGTGCACACGTATCTCTGAGGGCACTCGCTAAGGCTTCGGCCATTTTTTTTATAATTTAGAGATGGGTGCTTAGACCCAAACGCATCTCGTTGAAAATAACTGCAACGACACAGTGAACAAAAGGTGAGTGCGTCGAAGTTTGTCGTGAATCAAGTGATCGTGTTATTTTTGCGGTTACAAGGCCGATCTTAACGAAATCTGTTGTTTTTTTGTCGCAGCCTAACTTTAACATTTTTAACGAAATGAAGTGAGGACATCGTGGTCGCGTGTGGACCGTCACCAAGCCTAGGCTTGTACTCTTGCCAGGTGAGATGAGCAGGATTTCGTTTACGTAGTGTTCAAAGAGTTTGCGTTGAAAAGACGTGCGCGAGGTTGTAGTTCGAGGATTAAATGTTTTGTGGTTTTCAGTGATTGTTGTGCTGGCCGCTACCGGCGGGCCAACATAGGCAATTGAGCGGTCGAAGGGCGTGGCGCGAGACTTTGCTGACGTCTCTGCATGGCCCCCCAAAGTCACCGCGACGCGGAGTCACTTCTTGAGGCTTCGTGGACCGAGGAGAGACAGGCAGAGGGTCTGCATGCTGGCGCCGCAATCTTTTAAGGTGATATCCATCCGTAACTTTTGTTCCGTTCTCTTGAACATGCCACGTGTCAACGTAGTGTTACGAAATATCTTGCTAGTGTTACTAGTCATAACAAGCTTCACACAAACACAATTCACATTAGATTAAGGCGCTAAGCCGGCCTCATCTGATATTTTATTTTTAAACTAAGAGTTAATCCTTATCCGTCCTCGGTCAGAGACATAGTGTAAATCTCCAGGTAGAAAGCCCTGCCTAAAACATTGTGACTTGCATGCTAGCATTAAGCCTACATTAAGGTACTTTATTTCTTTGTATAAGCCGAGAATGTGTGTACTGATTATACATACCATTCGGTTTGAACACTAAGCTTGTTTACATTTCTCTCACCTGTAAGTAATTCCTATATAAACTCTTTCATAGTTTTGAGTGATAAACTATGTGGCGCCCTCTTCTAGTAGCACTATATGGTGACAGCTGAAAACCTGAAAGTACCTACCTCCTGAGATTCTCTACCTAATCTAGCTAGTGCGGTGCATGACATCAAGTGTGGACAACTCTTACGAGCCCGTCAAGTCGCTCTCACACCCAAGTGACTGACAACCGTCACAGCTCGCTATCATACACGGTTGCACGTTACAAGTCTACTAACTTCCACACATTGACTCCTATTCGTTAAGTATGTTTTGATCCAGTTGCAAGCACTACCACGAATCCCATAAGATTCACATTTTTTAAGCAATATAGAGTGATCCACGAGATCGAATGCCTTGGACATATCAAAAAATACGGCTACTACAGAATTATTTTTATCAATATTTTCGGTAACACTTCGCACTAATGAATATGCAGCGTGTGTTGTCGATCTACCCTTGACGAATCCGTTTTATTCCTTCGCTAATATATTGTGTTTTTCAATAAAGTTTACAATTCTATTTCTCATTATTTTCTCAAATATTTTAGAGGAACTAGCGTTATGGGACGATAGTTATTTAGAATTGTCTTATCATCTTTCTTAAATAGTGGTTTCACAACGGACCTTTTTAGGCTTTCAGGAAATATACCTTGTACGAGGGATTGGTTTATGAGATGAGTTAGTACTGTCGTTATTTCGTTTGCAACACATTATATAATTTATATATAACTATATTTTACGATGCATATAAATGTAGTCAATAACCATTTACACAAAAACGCTGTTTTTAATCAGACCGCAAAGCAGTATCAAGTTATGTAGTTACATAAAACATCACACCACTTTTATGACTTAGACATTAAGGGTATTAAGATTGTGCTCGCAATTCGTGAGTATACGTCATTTTGGTTTTGCAGTTGGCGGGTGAAAGTGGTCATTAGACACAGCTTCCGTTTGCATAATGTTGAGAACTGCACGGTGCTATCAAACTTCGCTATGGTCGTATCTTGTCTCAAATGATCGATTAAAAAGGAATCTTGTGCGGTTGGATTAAAAGTAAATATTTTAATGCTGCAGTCGAGGATTTGTTAGTGATTAGACTGGATATAAGATTAGGAAGTGCTGTAAACGTGGATGATTGTGGTATGCTAAATGTCAAGCAAGACTCTAGCACGCTCGATGAACTTGACGTTAAGGGTGTTTATCATTTAAAATAAAAACCTTACAAGTATCCTGTCATTTTCCTTCTTTACTATCTTTTGTAGGATATTGAGGTCTGTTAGACCGATCATAGATCTTACATGAAGGTATTTTTTGTATTTTTCATAAAGAGATATTTTTGAGTCATTTTGACTTTCAAGCTTAAAACTATCTTTTTTACTAAAATTCTCCTACACAAAGGTACAGCCAAAACATTAAGACATAATTGATCAAATCCCATCCTTTTTTTTATCAGTAACTTGGAAATAGCTCTACTTTTGTCATAATTTGAGTTCAGCATTTCAAGGTTTGTAAGTTGTTTCAAGTTATTTTTAGGCTTATTGTTATATTGGTCAAGCTTTTCTTAAAGCCGCTCTTGACTCTAATTAGCCAGGAATTCGCTGGGGACCAAAATGTCTTACGACCCTTGTCGGATTAGGGAGTGGAAACGACAGATTCTTTTTTGTATTTGTTTAAATGATCGGGTCTAACGCGATATTTATTTGCTTAACTTTTTTGTTTTTAATTAAATATGTTACCTCGTTGGCGTAACGTTAACGCGGGTCTGCTCTGATTTCCGATACCTCGGGTCACTTATACAGTGTAATAGCGATATTAAACGTAACATTAAAAAAACCGGCCAAGTGCGTGTCGGACCACGCCCAAAGATGTGTTTCGTACCGACCCCTCCTAATCTACATTTAAAACCACTATACAATACATTGAATCAAAAAAGGTAGTATCTTCATAGGAAAATCACGGCCCCTACACCCTTTTGTTTGGGCAAAAGAGTTTGTCAGCAATAACTCAAAAACCGTTAAAGCTATCTTGTTCAAACCAAAAATCGTTGTAAGGATTTATGAATTCACATCATCTTGATTTTTCTCAGAATTTTAAACTTCAGAGGGGGGAACACTTTTACGGCTTTGACAGCTAATATCTCGCCAACGGTTGACTTAAATGGAAAAGTTTTTACAAACCTTTATGTCATTTCTGAAGGCCTATCAACAGATATACCTCACGCCTATGTGCATTTAGAAAAAAAAATATGGGGTGCCAACCAGTTTAATTTATTTTTCAAAATTTCACATTATATTTCTATAGCGGTTTATAGCAAACACCTTCTTACCAAATCTCATAATTGTAGTGCTCATACTCGTAGTCTCCGATTAAATCGACTGTCACTTACGGACGGACGGATAGACATGACGAATCTATAAGGCTTCCGTTTTCGCCATTTTGGCTACGAAACCCGAAAAACCTAATCAGCGCAGTATGGATGAAATGGCGACAGGTCTCGGGAACCATATGTGACGCCCGAATGCCCTTCCGATGAAATGGGAAAAATCTATTGTACCTAAAAACCTGTCTTCATGTATCGATCGGAATGTTGGGCCGCCATGGTGACATAAAAATTAATTGCATGTTACGGAGATGGGAATATTCTGATGGATGAGTGGCGTAACAAGAATGGATCAGGTAAGGAACGAGTATATAAGAGGAAGACCCTAAGATGAGAGCTAATCGTCTACGGTGGTGTGGGCATGTTGTGCGGAGGGATGAAAGTCATTTGACAAGAAAGGCATTAGGCATGAATGTGGAGAGATTTAAGGGGAGGGGTAGGCCAAGGAAAAGGTGGACGTGAGTGACGAGATGACGGGCGATAGAGCGGTATGGAAGAAAAAACATATTGCGCCGACCAAATGCCAAGTATATGGTAAAAGGGCACGCGAATGTTGATTGCGTTAAGCCCATATAAACAAATAATTATTTTAACTATGTGAACTTAGCGTGCAAGTTTAAAGTGCTTAAAGTGTTTGTTGTTCAATTTAACGGAACACTTATGCTATTCCTTGGCTTCGATCGGTCTCACACTAGTGGTAGTTTTTAAGGTTCTGTACCATAAATACCTATGGCGCCACACTATCTGTCAGTCACATCGCTAAATATTTCAGGAAGGCTCATGCTATTTATTAGGACATGGCTAACCTAAACGTCGTAAAATGTATATTTTTAATTTAATATATTATATAACATTTTTTATCTTTGAACAGTGAATACAATCAATCAATCAAATATTTTTATTGTCTGGATATGAGCACAAAGGTCTTGAATTTATTATTTAGCTACAGACATATCCTATCTGGTAGAGGCGTACATAGTATAAGAATCTACCTACTTAGTTAAAATATAACTATTTTAATACACATTATAAATATCATTATATCTCTCTAGAAATTCAATTATGCTATAAATATATGTTTTGGACCCGGGTATGTCCTAAAACTACGACCAAGACCACCGGGGAATGGGCAGCAGCATTCCTTGAGTGCGGTGGAGATACTGCGATCGCCAACCCGCATGCCAAGCGTGGCGATTATGGCATTTACCCCCCATAAAATTGGGGGAGGCCTCTGTCCAGCAGTGGACGTCCTAGGGCTGATATGGTATATGTTTATAAGCCACTGATTTAATTTAGTTTAAATGGTTGTGAAAGTGTTGTTTTAGTTCTACTAGAAGTTTATTGTATAGTTTGGCACTCATATGTACATAACACGCTTTTATTCAGGAGGAAAGCAGTTTTAGGGCTGGAACATTTTAAATCGTACCTTTTTTTTCACACAGTCCATCCTGAATATATATATAAATACGAAAGTTGTTGTTGATTTGACCTATTATTCACGCGACCGAGAAAGTCTTCAAAAGGTTTTCTCAGGATCTAACCGTTTTTATCGGAAACCGTCCTAAGGGATAATCTCTTGGCACACGAATCTTAGCTTGAATTGAAATACACGTATTTCAGCTGAGTTCTTATTTAAGGCGCATCCTCTTTATGTAACCATTTTATGCATTTACGTATTATTATAATTTCAATTTGAGACTATTACGCGGTCTACCTCAAAACCTATATTTATAAAAATATGGAGAAATTAATTCACCACATCATTTTATTATGCCACTCGTAACCATTTTACTTTTGCATTTTTTATTGGATAAAAATGAAATTTTGAAATTTTTATTTCAAAGTAAAGTACCTACTCGTACAATACTTTGGGCTTCTTATTTTTTTGAATTAATGATTCGTTTGGACGAAAAACTTATCTTATGCTTAATTTTGCTAGATTCCTCGCAAGCGCCGAGATGAAACATATCAGACACATCACACAGTGAGATTAGCGAGCGAGCTAGACAATAGTACATTTCAATACAAGTACGGAAAGTTTATAATTTTGGACGAGTCCCGAGGTGTCGTGGCCCGAGCCGCAGGGCGAGGTTAAAAGCACGGGACGATTGAAAATGACACTTCCGCGTGTATATTGAACGACGGTTTTGAAAACATTTGCGAAAAAATTACAATTTGACTAAAATAAAACAGAATTTGAACAAGACAATAGTACATTACGATACGAGTACAAGTGCAGAAAACAGGAAATTTGCAACGAGTGGTGATAAATTGAAACACGACCGAAGGGAGTGTTTTAAATCGACACGAGTTGCGAATTACCTGATCGCACGTGTATCGTACAACGTTATACAGTACTCTTTAAAGTTTCGACATATGCACGTAATCTGCTGATTACCGCACTCGTGCGGTTAAGTAGCACCATATGTACTGTAAATTTATTTACTTGACTGGAAGTGTCAACATACCTATTATCCCGGCAGCGGTTTCTAATACAAGGAGTTTTTTTGATTATAGTTTCATTGTCATGGTAATACTCAATTAGCCAGCTTTATTATTACTGATTTAGTGTTTTTTTTTGTGTCCTTCATTTTCAAATAAGAAATCTTAATATTTCAAATGCATGTTATATGCTTAAAGATGTAATCGAAAAGAATAAAGTGATTGAATTTGGTCGAATGAAAAGGGCTTTTGCTATTTAGGTTAGAGAACCCTAAAACGTACCCGCAAAGGATTAACTAAAGGACAAAATATCCCGCAAATATCGCCAGCTAAGTTATACGAAATTGGGCTTTTCGCTTCGCGTAACATACTCGTATTTGCAGATTCATAAGTACTTATATATTGTGTAAATTTCATACGGGCGTATATTTCAATGACGACTAGTGTTAGACCTATAAAACATATTTAACCATTCATTTAGTCAAATAATTGCCTAATGTACCTAGCAGCGTATCCAGCCAAGTTCACGCCTTTTATTTTATTACAAAATATTTGAGTACGCATCCAACTATTTTATTATCTACGCCAAGCTCTTGTCGTTATTGTCTGACAAATCAATAACGTAGTTGTGTATCACGTTGCTACTTGGTACTATGTACTTTAGAAAATTATTGATTCTTTGTCTATACTATAGTTAAATTTATTTCTTACTGGATTTGTAAAACAAACTATAATAAATGGAAACCAGCTCCAAAAAATTGGATGGATGCTGGGGATGGATGCCCCAGAAGAATCACAAGTGCGTTACCGACCCTTTTTTACTTAAGGATTCTTTCTGCTTCTTTGCAGATCCCTCACTATCAACACAACGCATGCTCGGGAGCTCTGGCGACCTTAACTCACCACTAAAAACACAACACTACGTACCCAAACAGTAAGTATTGGTGTTATTATTATAGCGGTCTTAATTCACCAGTTCTGCTGCTCTAAATAAAAGCGAGATGACGTCCTGCTGTGCCCTACTTACATGCATCTGTATACATATATACATTATAATCACGCCTGTTTCCCAGAGGGGAAGGCAGAGATCATGGATTTCCATTTGCTACGATCCTGACATACAACTTTCGCTTAATGAACTCTTATAACATTGTTCATGCATGCGCGCCGATTTAGGGTACTCCTGAGCTGGTCTTTCTGCAAAATGTTTCCGATTTGGTCGGGGTAAGTTCGCAGAGGTCTTCCCCTACCAACTCTTTCATCCATTTTTCCTTCATACACTCGTTTTGTCAATCTTCTTTCATCCATCCTCTCTACATGTCCAAACCATCTTAACATACCTTTCTCAATTTTCGCCACTGTATGTAGAATAATAATTAAAGAAGAACTTACCTGACAATGAAAGCGTCCAGAGATAATAGTCATAGGTATCTTTTAAAACACTCTGCGTTGAATTTAATATTACTGTCGTCATTTTTGAATTGTATCTGTAACAAAGAAAAATGTTTAAAAACAATATCGCGACAAAAGTTGCAGTTGTTCTAAAGCTATTTAAAAGCGCTTTTGTATTGGCCGTTAAGTCGGTCGATATAACAGCTGCATGCGGATGCTCCCCGCAGGCGGTATACCAACTAAGTAACGAAAGTCGTCAGTCGATAGCACAGCGAGTATTGTTCGCATGCGGAATAGCGTCCAATAAATTCATTCACTTCATTCATTAAAATATAAAGAAATGGGACACTCTCGACTTTAAGGTCAAATATCCATGTTTCAGACCGGTTAGCGGTCCTTAATTACGAATTTTTGTCTCGGCGGTCGCAGGTTCAGCGGCGCGAGTGCGAAGTTTGCCACCACCATGACAAGTACTATATGAATGTATATGACAAGTACTATATGTATGTATACAAGTATAATATGTATATCAAAATATCGCGCGATATTTTTAAGACCGAAAAAGACGTGAGTGACTCGTTTCATTGAATTATACATTAATATGTCCAAAACTCAAGGGAGTTTTCTAAATAAGACTTTATTCATTTATTTAATTTAATTTATTTTATTTGAACCAGGCTAGCAGTAAGCGTCCGCATTGAAGCCCGAGAGATTTCCAAAACGCACAGAGAGCCGGGCTCTATCGACCAATGAAAATAAGCTTTTAGAACGCAGGTGTATACTGCACTACCTACATTAAAATTATACGCCTACTGTCGAATTTCTTTAAATTTAATCTGAATGACACGTCGTACATTTAGTACGTTTATCTTACTTAGTATTAGTTGTAGTAGCAGTATTTCGCCAACGTTTTAGTTATTTTACTGTACATTGTCTTTACAAGAAAAACTTTTTTTTTTCAACTGAACCCACTTGGAAAAAAATTATTTTTGCTCCTGTTACAGGGCCCAACCTGTATTTTTATACCAGGTCGGTGGCAAACAAGCGTACGGCCCGTCTGGTGGTAAGCGGTCACCGCAGCCTACGGACGCCTGCATTCCCAGGGGTGTCACATGCTCGTTGGTGACCTTTAAAAAATTTATACACTCGAGGAATCCCACACTGTAGTTCCTCGGGAAAACCTCGTCATTCCACAACCGGTCCGTTCGAGGCAGGAAGTTCTTATGAAACCTCGACCATTTAGGTATATTTGCTTGGCACTTTTATCTGTTTAGGAATTTAGCAAGTCTTATTTATTATACGTACAGACTAGTAAATTTATTGCGAACATCAAAGTTTAATATTCAGGTGTTACGGAGCCTAATTAATTTTATAATTATTATCATCTTAGTCCCAGAAATAACTTTTACGTATTGAAGCTTTAAACATTTTCGTCTTACTTTCAAAGGACTAGGTACCAATCTCATTTTAACTCATCAAGTCGCGCCTTTTAACTCGGAAGGCAGTTATGAATGAAATATTAAAAGCTTCATTACAAAATTTTCTCGTTTGAGAAAGCAGAAATCTTTATTTTGAGTAAGATTGTTTGTTAAACGTGTTTCATGTTTTTTTTTATTTCTGACAGCGACTCCGATTCTATACTAAGTATCATAAACCTGACCGGGGGTTTCTCGACAGCATAGTAAAGTTTGCATCAAAATCCGTCCCGCCGTTTTCACTTGATGCGCGGTCAAGTAAACAGACAAACAGATAAACAGACAAAAATTCTAAAAACTGTTGTAAAGTGTTCTGTTATCGATTCTATAAGTAAGTATCCCCAGCTAATTTTTTTCGAATATCTTCCATGTACATACTTTCGACCCTCTTCAGCTTTATTATAATACTAGCTTTTGCCCGCGACTTCGTCCGCGTATAATTCTTTCTTGCCTTAGAATGATTTGTTTTCCCATACAATCTTTCTCAAGCTCAGATGGACACCAGGAACTTAGGAGTGACATGTTGGAGAAGAAAAGCCACGAATAGATCAGACTGGAGATATTTGTGCTTGACCAGGCTAGCTTATGGCCCACCCGCGGCTATAACGCCTCAGATGATGATGATGATACAATCTTTCACCCTTCTGTACACCTCCTTAAGAAATGATTACAGTCAATATGACATTCCCTAGAAATCCTATTATCAAAACGAATGATTAAGTGGGGTTTCGGAATATCAAATGTACCGATTCTAGACGAATGAATCTCGTCAAAAACATTACATGTATAATGGTAAAAGTCTCGCTACGCAGTTCTGCCGTAAAACATTATCCCAACAGAGCGAGTTCTTCATGTAAGTATGATGACCGAAGGCCGGAAGCAGAGCGGCAAGGCATGCGAGAATAATCACACAGAGCGGGCTTCTCATGTAAGGCTGAGGGCCGAAAGCCTGAAGCAGAGGCGAGACACGCGAGGCTGAAGGCCGAGCCTCCCAACAGAGTAGATTCTTCATGTAAGGTTGATGACTGAAAAGCCGAAGGAGAGTTGGCAAGGCATGCGAGGCCGAAAGCCGAGCTATGTCGTCGCCGAAGATCCAGTTACCATATTAATGAGGGTAAATTATACTCCATTTGTTCGTTTTCACGTGATGCCTAGACATATAAACAGACAGACAAACAGACACAAATTCTTAAAACTGTTGATACGATTTCTGTTATCGATTCTAAGTATCCCCAGCCAACTTTTTTCGAATATCTTCCATGTACAGACTTTCAACCCTCTTCTAAGTGTACATCTAAGATGCTCCAACTGTCTATGCTGACGATTGGGCTGCCCAGCTCAAGCGATCTCTTATATCAAACAGTTTTTATGGTGTGAAGGGTCAACAATTACGTAAAAAATAACGCACAACAAAGTTAAATGGTACATCGACGATACAAAGTGTGCATTAAAACAGCTGTTTTCATATTTAAGTTCGTATTTAGTTAATTGGAGTAGTTCTATTTGGGTATAAATTATTCATCATCCGGTTACATGTATCAGGTGCCCCCCTAAAATGTGGTTCTTAAAAAATCTATTCTCACTAATGCAGAAATCAGTAAGTTCGATAGAGACAGATAAGTGATATGTGATATGTCTTGACCTGTCAGTGTAGGTACCCGTTTTCATAACTACAAATTGTACTAAACTGACGTTTGTTACGTTCTGGTTTATATGGTATTTGACATTTTGGTTAGCCTTTAAACGGAGACAATTCGCATTAGTTGATTAAAGACCGGACTATCGGTCCTTTTCTCATCAAACCATTTTTATTAACCATAATTAAATAGACCATGGAGATAACTATATGAGAAATCATCTAGGTGATAGGCATCTTCTGGGTAAGCTCGCTTCATCGTCGGCCTCATCTTTGCCCCCCGGCTAGATGCTGGCCAAGAGCAATCCCATTTGTAATTAAAAAAAACTAGCTAACTTCGGATCTGTTGGTATTATTAATTTAAGATTTATAAATAGGGGCGCAGTAATGAAGCTACAGTGGAATGACTGACAGTTGAATCTTTCCTGGCAGCTTATTGGTATCAGTATTGCCTCCACACAGGCAAGTCAGGAAGTCGTCAAGCATCGGAAAGTTCAAAGGCAATGCTCGCAAACAACTTTATTATATCCATGTACTCGTACCTTAATAATAATTATGATACCCTGCCTCTTACTCCAAATAAAATTTTCTCTTCTTATTTTTTGCTACAAATTTAGATAATTTTTCGCTACAAATTCTTATAAATTTGAAGTGATAAATCTGATCATCTAAGATAGCAACTATTTTTTTTCGAGTGAATAATCATTATCAGATATATATAAATGTTTTAAACGTTTTACTTTCTTTAATGTTGCATTTATTTATTATCAAGGAACAGGTTTAATAGATGATATCGGAGGAAATTTCATAATTCGTCACACTAAGCCAGTTCCGGACGTAACATAACATGTAATGTAACACGAAGTATGCGTGTGGACGGCACTACGTACACGACTTACCTACGTGTAACGGTTGCGCATAATCGGTGTGAGCTTTTAACGTGTACACAATAAGCAGATTGTGTCTCAAAGGAGCAAAATTATATACTTACGGCTAGGGCTGTATATTGAATCCTGAGTGAAGCGAAATATTTATCAATACCTCGGGATTCTAAAGTAGAAACTTGAGCGTAGCAAGGGATTCAAGTATTTACGCCCAAGACGTAAATAATTATTCTACCGTATTACACTATACTGCTTTTCACATCGCCTAGAATAATAATCGTATGGCATTTATTTTTCGAACCGTGAGACCCGCTGCTTATAACATGAAATAATTTTGCTACCGAATGACAAATATTGCTTTTCATTCCTTCTATGAAGAAAAGAGTCATTGTTACCCTTATATGAGGGAAGAAAAGTACGACTTTGATGCCTCATCTGACGGCAACAATGAGTCTTTTCTGAATAGCAGGTCTGTGTGAAAAGGCAGATCGTGTGCCGTTAACACTGTTAATTCCAAATTATACGTAATCTTACATTACAAGGTAGATTCACTCGTCTGAACCTGGTTTTATGAGTGTAATGCGAGAATTGTGTTATGTCTTCACTCTCCGCTTCTGTTTAGGGTTTCAAATAATTATAAAAGTGTAAATTGCAAGCTATATCGTGTGACATATGAAATGCACAAACGCCGCGCGCACGCGTATTCTGTCGCGTGTAGCAGATAAACCGTACGCGTTTCTCGTTCGCGAGTTAAATATATTTTTCTCAAATATGCAATGAAATTTCGTCATTACGTGCGTTGCAACAGGCTTCAAAGTATCACGTTACAAACGGAACAATTAGGGAGAACTTTAAAGAAATTTGTTTTTTGTGTGGTGTATTTTTATTTTATTTCATTGAATATATTTGAGAAAAGCACGAAATCTCGGCGAGAAACGTTAGGCTGCAGGCCGCGTATCCCTAATCGTACTTCCGTTCTTACTTCTTGCGCAATATATTTCCCATACTGTTTCATTCATGCTTTTGCCGACATTGCAACGAAAGGCGCCATTATTTGTATATATTTTTTTAGCTTTATTGATTATTTCTTTCCTCCAAGTGTAATGAAAAACATTGTGTGTATTAGGGGCGGTAAGAGTGACTTTACAATACCTCTCTTACAGCCCTTAGTGCACAATTTCCATTAATATTTATTCCTCACCAACTCCACGTCTAAAATCTTTCGTTTTAATACAGCGTGCATCGTTGATATAGCCTCAAACTGTAACTAGATGTAGATTTTAGTGCTTAAACTAATTCAGTCTTAACTATCAGCTCGTATATCATAATTTTCAAAAAAAAGCAGCAATATATTTCGTACACTTTCCTAATTAACGTGCGTTACTTAAGTATTGTTGTTTACTTATTAATCGTGTAATTGTTAAATACTTGATCAATGTGATCAATATGACTGGTCTATAGCCCGATGTGAGTAAAACTTATGTAGTTAAATATTTAAAATAATCTTTCATTGGATAAATAAAAATGAGATAATTTGCGTGCTGAATAATTTTACATAAAAAAAAACCAAATTTTTAATAATTGAATTGACGACCTGTTTAGCCTAGTTGGGAGTGACGCTGCCTCCGAAGCTAGAGGTCCCGGGTTCGAATCCCGGCCAGGTCATTATTTGTGCATTTAGCACGGATAGATAGATAGATAGTTTGTTCCTGGGTCTTGGATATTTTCTGTGTATTTGAGTATGAATTTAATATGGCAGCCCCCCACGGATTTTTCGGATTTCTAACTATACCTCGCAATCATACAACCGTTTTTGAATTCTACTTTTATCTTTTATGTACTTACTTCGTATATGGTCGGGGGGCTTTTAATTTTTATTTTATTATTTTACAATTACCAACGTCGTGGGTTTTTCAAAATTTTTAATTTTGTTTTATAGACTATTCACATTGCGCAAAACAACAAACTTTACAGCACTTTCTGCCTATTACGCTTTTGCACATGCACATTCGTGGTTGCGATAGGCAATCATAATGTGGAGTAATAGTACGGATTCACACGATCTGTTTGTTATGCAAAAAATCTGTCTGTGTGTTTTAATTTCTGTCGAAGTACGTGTGCTATATTTTATTTTATAGATTCTTTGATTTTGATATTTAATTATAAATATTGTGTATGTTAACGATTGCTACACCTGAACAACTCCAAGAGACGTTGTTATATTGTCACAATTTGTATTTTAACATGTTGCAATAAACGAATTACTATTATTATTATCATATATTATTCCTCGTTTCGCTTGTTCACTGGTGATGTATTCTCTTGAAAGTATTCACGTTTGAAATAACTACAGTCATTGTAAAACATATGTCGTTACCTACCAAATGTAGGTTAAATACTCAATATTCAACCTACAATTTTAATGATGGGTTTTCGGCAACGCTGGATTTCTCCAAACAGGTTTGGACGCACTTTATCATTGATGAATTTTTATCCGGTATCGTTACGGCACATCTTTATGATTATTGTGGTCTATGGCTATACCGATTCATTGAATTGGTTACTTGACAATATTTTATGGTGCCATCCAAACCAGTTTTTAGAGTGGCTATAATGTTTATATGGGATCAACTACAATAACTACAACTTAGAAAAGTTAATAACCCCCGACATTTTCATTTCAAAGCTCAATATCTCAAAAACGACTGAACTGATTTTCATGAAACATAGCTAAGAATACTCGTTATAAAATAATCTATGACACCAAAAAAAAAAACTAAACGAAAATCGGTTCATCCATTTGGGAGTTACAATCCCATAGACAGATACACAGACCAACACGTTAAACTTACAACACCCCTCCTTTTGTGTCGGGGTAATAAAAGCGGCAACAAGAGCCAAAAACTTGGGACAAAGGTACATAGCTCGCCGCTAGCGGCCATCAAAACAGCTCAATGTAGTGTTAGTTTAGAATATGGGTCATCTCATCACCATCCCACCACACACCCATCACATCAGCTGAAAGACGAATATAAATAAATCATAATAAATATTACAGGACAACTTTAAGCTCAATAAGGCTTGTGTTACAGGTACTAGACGACGATATATTTAATGGATATATACTTAAATACATAGAAAATATCCAAGTCTCAGGAACAAATGTCCTTACCGGGATTCGAACCCGGGACCTCTAGCTTCGGAGGCAGTGTCGCTACCAACTAGACTAAACAGGCCGACCGAATATGGGTATCTATCGTAATTCTAAGGGTTTCTGTTTTCTATAGAATTTTATTGCTGTAAGTAAATTAAAGGAATTATGTAGTCTGTACGTCTAAAGGACTATTGCTGTATATTTCATTATTAATAAAATATAAATCATTAAAAGATATTTTAGGAAAATAGTTTTTTTTTAACTAAGCTTTTTGAGCGGGTTTTAGCCATGATCCATGGAGACTAAAAAAGAGATTTTGTATTAAATTGCGATATTGTGTAGGTAGATATTTATAGCCCCGCTTCTACAGATAACTTTCTTAAAAAACCTTTTAAAACCAACTAACTATACACCGATATTTAATAGGTAGTTATTTTTTACCCCGTATTCTTGTAACTACATTTTACTTTCTTTTCGCCAACACACATGGCGACGCAAGCGCACTGGGCAGGCTTCAAAAAACTGGCTAAGTGCGAGTCGAACTCGCGCACGAAGGGTTCCGTAGGTACCATTATCTATAAAAACGGCAAAGAGTACGACGCGCACTTGGCCGGTTTGTAATATTTGTTGTTATAGCGGCAACAAAAATCGACGGTCCCAATTAAAAGAGTCGGATCTGCAAAATGGCAACTTTACAGGAGAGGCGATCAAAGTTTGGCAAAGAAGTTTTGGTGCATAATTTTGTCAATATTTGGAATATTGATATGAAATTTGGAGTCAGTTCTTATTTTTAAGTATCCTTAAATTGAGTATTAACGAATATAGAAAAAAATCACTAGAAATAGGGAAAATGAGAGTTGATACGTTTTTAACCGGAATCCGATACATACGAGTACAATTTGTCGGAAGTACCACATAAGACTTTTTTGTCCGGACATTTATCACTGTTGTTTGTCGGAACTGCCACATACAACTTTTTTGTCTGGATATGGGTCATTGTCGTTTGTCGGAAGTACCACTTACGACTTTTTGTTGTCATGTCATATTTGTTTTTTGCATGTCAAAAGTGTCACTAATGATAAGTAATGACTATTTTGATTTGATACATTTTATTATTATGTCTGTCGCAAGTGTAATTTTTACATATTTAAGTATGTATCTAGTATAATCTTGTGATGAGACAATTATGATGGTTGAATAGTTTGTATTAGTTATGTTATTAAATAAGAAAGCTAATTTTCGGTAAATATTATTGTGAGTAACATAAAAACGTCAAGAAAAAAATCGAACACCGGTTGTATTGCTCCTTATTCACTTTTACTTCTTTTAGGAGTTTCCATTACACTCTTTCATTTTAATGTATTAAAAAAAGTTTTTTTTTAATTACACTTTTGACACCGTAAAAGTCACCAATACCATTTCATGCACAATCTAAGGTTCTTCTTCAGCTTTTTTCCAATGATCTAAGCAGTACCGCTCTTCTGGATAGTAAATCATTTTCCGGGTACAATACAATTGAAATACTCGTTATTGAAGTGGCTTTGTGGAAGTCTTTGGGGGAGGCCTATGTCCAGCAGTGAATGTCTTTCGGCTGACATGATGATGATGATGATGATGATGACTCGTTATTGTACACCTCACCTCACACAAATGAAACATTTACAAACAGCTGGTATTCAGGTGACAACAATACTCAATATCATCACATATCATTCCCACGACGTTGTGACTTATATAATGGAAGTTTCTCTCCCAGGGCGTAACACTTTGCTCTATCATCCAAAAAGCTAGGTTTGCTCACCTAGATTTATATATGCTTGGCTTTGCCTTCTAAGTGGCTCCGAAACTGGACGTTATTAGACAATGTCGACACCAAGGGGATCTCAAAGTGTATTGGGATCAATACACTTTGAGATGGAAAGAACGGTGTCTTGGAATCGTGGTCCCACAGTGGATGGGTTTTTTTAGCGGTGAATGCGCATACTTGTGTCTTGGTGGGGTTAACCGGACTAGACTGAACATAAGTTGTTTGCGACTCTCTAACACAGAGGAACGAGGAATGTTGGCACGGCCCGTATAATAAGTATCCCCGGTGTTGTCATCGGCATAACAATGCATGCTATTATGCTATTATATAATAGAAATCATGTAGTAACAACAGCGTAGGGGATAGCACAAAGCATTGTAGGACGCTAGCATTAATGTCCATGCTTTCGAAGCAGGTGCCACCTACTAATGCAACTGCCGGACAAAAAGCTGGCGATCCATCTGTACAAACCCTAGGGCAGTCGGTAGGATCGTAGCTTCGACAGAAGCCCTTGGTGCCAGACCCGATTAAACGCCTTCGCTATGTCCTAGCTGGCTGCTGAAGCCTCTCCCTGACTCTCAATGGCTGAAGCCCACCGATGTGTAAGATACACTAGAAGGTTACTGATACGATGATAGTCACTGATTAAATTGTGTTCCACTAGGTATCTTAGGAGCTTTGTGTTGATGACATGACTCCATCCCCTTGGAGGGAAGGAAGGTAATAGCGATAAGCCTGTAATTCGATGGGTCAAATCTATCGCCCTTTTTAGGGACTGGGTGTACAAGAGCAGTCTTCCACGAAAATGGAACTTGCATTTTGTGGACGTTTAGCAATAGCAGATCCCTCAGGCAGAACATTTCTCTGCGGTAAACCAATTTCTACCATGGAATACCCACACCAATAGTTGGAAGTACGGCCCTGCCGTCGTCGTCCAAAGTAGAGGTCGAGGCAAAGAGCCCAATGTATCTGTTTTCTCGTTTGTGCTGTGGGCCAGGTCTCCAGACGACGGACAAAAATTAACAAAAATTTCCCTTTGCAGCTCTGGCGAGCGGCCAAAAAGCGCGACATCCGGAGGGATATCTAGTTAGCTTCTCACCCATTCTGCCGATGAATTGAATTTCTTACACCTCGAGGCAGCGTTTAATTTGCGTTTCACATGAAATAAGTTTGGATCCTTAATAGCTTCGGCTTTAGTTCCAGCCCTGTATGCGGTTAGCTTACGTGCTCTAATATACTTATGAGGCCAATTAAAGCTTCCAGGGACTTGGGAATAAAACATTCCATACCCGCCAGGATCGTCTGAGCGACAGCAGTTGCACATGAGTCTGGATCTTTTGATGTGAAACAAAGCTGCCTTCACAGGTAAGTACGATGCGTAAAATTTACAAATGATATGAAAGTGCGTCCATTAAAAGGTAACAATTATTACAATTTAATAACGCACTAACGTTACTGGTAATTTATATAGTTTCTTGATAAAAATACTGCTAACAATACAAAAAATAATTGTTCGTTAAAACATGTCAGTATTGTCAGTAAATTAAGCGATTCAATTAGTGATTAATTAAATGATTGTCAATAAAATGACATTGAGAAATTCAAACACATATTTAATATGACTTTCAAAACAAATATTGAGTAGGTACATTTATGAAGTAAACAAAATAATGCAACATGAATTGTTTGGTGTCTTGCTATTGTTTTGGGTTTTAGTTTTTGCCTCGATTGTTTATAAATCACCGTGTAATTGTAGGTATTAAGTAAGGTATTAAGTAAGTGATTACTTTCGCCTTTATCCCTCTCTGTATAAATATGTGTGCATACAATTTTTCTTACAAATTGTGTCACTGTCATTCCCTACCTAAAAAAAAAACGCAAAAAGTTACAACCTGTTACGCTTTTATAGGTAAATACATATTTTTTCAGGTTTTTCGTGTCCGAGTATCTAACACAATATTCTTGTTATCGGAATATACAAACACGAATCACGCGCAAAATATGATTCATTACATTGAAAGTACCCAAAAGAAAAATATATTTCCTCCGTATAGGAAACTAATATTTGAACTGTCGAAAACTGACAACATCCTATACCTATGAGCAACACAAAGCGGTCATCTATTGTACCGTCACTTCCTCTCTCGATGGTCATTCACAGAAGTGAAAGTGACAGCGAGACGAAAAATACATAGATACGTTTGTTTGAAAGAGAAAGCGTCTGTCCTATAACACGTACCGTTTCTTTGAGAAGAGTTTCCGTATTGAGTGAGGCCGTTGCGTAGCGTCAGCAACTCAGCAAGTCAGCATAATAATAATAATATTATCAATCCAGGATATTATTATTATTAATAATGATAATAATAAAGAATTTATTTCAGATTCCATACATCCATATTATGTTAGTAAGACTAAAAAATAATGTTAGTAACGAAAGACAAATATTAAAGTTTATTTTCTAAAGGTCAAGAAGCCCTTAAAAATAATATCAACGCCAAAAAACTATAAGGGATTTACTAATGCCTAACCACGACATCTACTTTTGGGCAATAAGTAAAGGATTAATTACTGAGAAACATTTACCTTGAGTAGATATTACTGGCTTAGGACGGTAGCGTCGCTTAATAAGTATAAATATATATTTATTATGTATGTATGTTTTTTTATATATTTTAAGTTTCTTGTACCTTGTTATATTTACACGTTGTTGAATTTGTCTAACTTTGCTAATTTCTTCTCTCATATACTCAAAGGTTGACTGGAAGAGGTCCCTTACAGAAATAAGTTCGCTCCTGTTTGTCCTGCTACTACTACTATTAACTACTACTACTACCACCACTAGTAATACTACTATTACTGCTACTTTACCGAAAGTACTTACAAGAATAAAAAATAATAAAAATGTTGTTTATGCAAACTGTACAATGATGCATAAGTTTCGTAGCATTGACAGATAGAGAAAGCAAAGAGTAACTTACAAATACATGCCTATATCGAAATTAACCGTTACGTATTTTATTCAAGCAAAAACTAGTTAGTCATGGATGTGGCACACATTCTTATCCTCCCATAAATCATCGATTAAATTTGTACTTAGATACATTAAATATGCTTCAAGTCCGTGTACGTTTTAGTAGTGTGATTTTGTGCATTATATTGTGTGTACTTTAATAATTTTGTGCATATTAGTTCATTAAGTTTATATCTTTTAATTTTGTGCATAAACTAAAGTCACAATTTACCATACATTATTTAGGTTTCCGCTATGCGACCATCATACTGAGTAAAATTTAATTGGTGATACAAAATAGAAAAATGTGCGTATGAGCATGATTTCGCTTAAGATTGGACCAACTTAGACTGTGCAAAAAATCAGCTGTTCTGGTACACAGGCAGGAAAAAAATGTCTCCTATATTCAAATTTCAAAACAAAACTGGCTTTAAAATTTTAAAGGACTAGACATGTTCTTAACGCGTATCCTTCATAGCAAAATTGCGATATATTGGAATGACTTGTAATTTTACTCTGACTTAATGCATAATTCGACAACCACTTTGGTTTATTTGGTAGTGACTCTACCTACAAAGCCGGAGGTCCCTGGTTCGAGTCATGGTCAGGGCATTATTTGCGTTTCATTAGTACGAATATTTTTTCCTGGGTCTTGGATGTTTTCTATGCATTTATCTTTGTAAGCACGTATATTGTTGTCTAGTACTCCTATGAGTAGAACAAGCAGTGATTAGTACAAACTTTGCTTAGTTTGGGACTAGGTCGATTTGTTTAAGATTGTCCCCCAATATTTATTTATTTCTGTTATTTATAATTTATATAATTGAATTAGAAGTAGGTGTACATTTTGATAGGTAGAGTCGACAACAGAAATAAGCTACTTAACAGATTTGAACTTTATCGCAGTTGAATAAAGAGCAAAAGTGTTACCAAAAATTATAATTGAATTAAAGAGGAGGATTTAAAATAATAGAATAAGAAAAAAAACCTTAATTTATATTTAGCAATGTATATTTCATACATAACACAATAGAAATTGTAATAAACATCTCCAAAGTATACAATCTGATCCGCATAATGACGGTAATAAAGCTTAACGTTAATAAAAATTCAATAAATAAATAAATAAATATTGACCTAATCCCAAACTAAGCAAAGCTTGTACAATGGGTACTAGACGACGATATACATACTTATATAGATAAATAGATACTTAAATACATAGAAAACATCCAAGACCCAGGAACAAATAGTGCTAAATGCCCAAATAATGCCCTGACCGGGATTTGAACCCGGGACTTCTAGCTTCGGAGGTAGTGTCACTACCAACTAGGCTAAACAGGCCGACAATCCAATGAACTTCATATGAGCAATATTAAATTTCAAGGGTGCAAAATGATATTTTTCCGGCGAGGTCAGTATATTGAATACTGAGTGAAGCGAAATATTATACAGTTGAGCCATTGAGTGGTTGCCACTCTTGGACTCAGTTTCTATTATAATAGACGTGATGAATCTTCAGTGTTACGAGGTGTTACGCTCAGGACGGAAATAATTTTGCCACCGAGTGGCACATTTGTTCCTCAAATGAGTGAAGCACAAAGTACAGCTTTGCCCCTTATTTAAGTGTAACAATTACTCTTTTCTGAAGAGGAGTGAAAATAGTATTTGATTTCTATGGTCCTCATAAATCTCATTAATGAAACTTAGTTCTGTATGGTTCTGTCCAACATGGAACTATTGATGAAGGCCATTTAGTTCAGTCAAGTCTATCAATTAATTAAAACATCTAAATACATATTTAGAAGGAGTTCTGAGTTATATAAAAAATAGTAAGATTGAACGATTTGTCCTATTTTGGGAGATAAGTGAGGACTACACTGAGGAACCTTGAAAAGAGATGAATATAATATATGTTGCAGATCTGTGTTATTTTTGGGCCGTGGCAAAATTAATTAATTACTAAGTTTCAAATATACCGTCGTTCTATATTAAAAAAAAAACAGGATCTACAAGTAATTGACCGAGTGGGCGAAGCGAGCAAAGCGTCTTTCTTTCATTTTGGCCAATAACGCTTTCGTATGTCCGGCAGATTTTCAGATTTTTCAACCGATTCTCGTGAAATTTTGTGAGCAGGTTCAATAATTATATGGTTTTTGTCGATTCAGAGAACTGTGCGTACCACCGCTACACCATTTTGAAAAAAAATATACAAAAAGGAATCGGCTTAAACAAACCATATAGTTGTGAGATTGGCTTGTGAGGTTCACAGAGTCACTAGTATATAATAAACAGTGTTGTTATATGTGTTAGTAACATAGTAAATGCAGATCACTGAAAATTGTAAAGCCAATTCTAATGTGTTTGAAATTGACACTTCAGTGGATCAGGTATTTACGAACGGTGTTATATACGAACACCTAACATCTACTGTAAAGTTTTTTTTTGATATGGATTAAAGTAAAACAATTTTCTTTAGCGCTAATCATAGTAATATAATAATCCCTTACAATTGAAATCGGTTGTATTACTTATTTATACATTTACGCAAAATCTGAAAATAAATGAGGAACTGAATAAGTTTAATGTAAATAGAAAGTATCTAAACTCACCTTTAAATACCCTACTATAATCGAAACACTCACTTCACTTTTCAAATTTTAAATTTGGAACACTCTCGCGCAGCGTACGCTGCGAGCTCCTCTACGTGACTGCGCGAGAGACGGCTGTGGCACGAAAAATCAAAACTTCCTGCCAGCATCTTTTACTCTTCAAAATTCGTAGGCATTAATCGAATATAATTATCTGTGCAAAATAAACATCTCTAGTGATATCTAGTGGCAGTGTTAAGTGTTGTGAACGTACATATAGGTCGATTCACAAGAGCTGGCGCGGAAAATGTATGAAACTGTCATTAATTTCATAGACATTCCGCGCCAGCTCTTGTGAATCGACCTATACTTATGTGAAAATACAAATCAAAAATACAAAAAAATTAAAATTTATTTAAATCTCTGTGGCATTGACTACTACTGGATCTATTTAATAAACATGACAATACGACACATTTTTAAAATGATAACACAATTAAGTAATTGTTATAGTAGAAACTTGTCAATAAAACTACAAAATTCTGGTAGTATTAAGGATAGATATTTGTAAATGTATCGCTAGTCAACCCGTTTCAATATCTTGAATTACGGATACTTAGCTCACAACCGTAAAAAAACACCTCTCGTTTTCAAGCCTAATTTGTAACACAAATTGTTGATTTGTGTTACAAATGAAGTAAGCTTGAAACGCACTGAGCGCGGCGCATTGTCGTTGCGTGGCGGATGCAGTTTTTGGGTGCAGCGAACGCTCACTATTTGGTAGCACGTTAAAGCGGAGGCGGCATGTGTGACCTAAATGACGCAGTAATAGAATAGAATACAAATTTATTGTCACATAACGTACTTTACAAATAGTTACAAGTAAACATACTTAAATACTAAATTTACTTCACAAAATAAAACCACGCACATTAATGTGACAATAGTAGTGAACTCAGCGTTTGCTGCGATACATACTAGCTGCACACAGCGCTGGTTTTCAGTTCACCCATAATGATAACTGGTTTAACAAAGTGGCGGGTGCTTATATTAACTAAGTACAATTTTGTAAATAAGGTCTTTAAATAAGTAATGACTGTCGATAGTTTCGGAAGATCACAAATGCAAAACCGCCTCCGCGCCGCACAGTGCGTTTGCACCTTTATTCATGGTATTACAATGAATTCGTATGCTTGCCTGCCACCATTTCAGTAAAATAGTAGATTGCATAACAACTATTTAAAATAAGCTAGATATATTTATATTACCACGAGGTATGCAGTAATTTTCCCGAGGAGCGTGATTAACATTAGAGGGGTGATCTGGCTTTTACCTTAATCTAGGTCTGTGACGACAAAATTAAAAGGTACATCGACTATCCAAAGTCTGCATTGAAGCAGCTGTTTTTGTATTTAAGGATATGAATAAAAAAACCGGCCAAGTGCGAGTCGCATGGCGCACCGAGGGTTCCGTATTTTTTTTTTATTATATAATGTCACCAAAAATTTACGGTTTTCGCAGTTTTCCCTTTATCAATGCTATAATACGTTGCTTCGTACCAAATTTCAAGATTATGAGTTCCCGGGAAGTACTCTGTAGGATTTGATTCCCTTGCGAGTGTCTAAAATTTGCGGCATAAACGGTTGTAGCTTTAATTTGCGTTGGCTTAGACGTTTGGATTTTTTCACAGCTCCAAGGGACAGTAGACTTGAGTATTAGATATAAATTCCAGCGTGATACCTTCACGCGTTCCTGAAAAAAAGGTGGGCAGACAGACATACAGACGTACGGACGGACGGACAACAAAGTGATCCTATAAGGGTTCCGTTTTTTTCCTTTCAAAGGTACGGAACAAGATAAATTTATTGACACGCCGTTATACTCCCAATTGTTTGGAACTTAAATCCTAGGATGACGTACGAGGATTATTGAATCACGAGCGTAGCGATGATTCAAAATTAGAATATTGAGCGTAGCGAGGGACTTTTCACCTCAGCGGCGAGAACATATAACGCAAAGGAATAGAGATAAGAGAATGAAGTTACTTACCTACGATTTGAAAAATTAAAAAGTAAATTTTGTTCACGCTCGCAGCAAAATTGCATTTAGCTCACTGGTTTCAAACAGGAAAAGTTGTTTTCACGCTTGCAGTAAAATCGCATTTTGCTCACTGTTTCAAGCAGCAAAACCGCAATTTTCGAGCCGCTGAGGTGAAAAGAATTTTCCAAATCTGTTAATAAATGAAGGAGTTCTGAGGTAACAAACATAAATAATAATAATAATAATAAAAAAACTTCGAAAAATACTGTTTATACTTTTTTTGGTGTACGCTCAATATATATGTGTATATTACCAAGCTGGATGCCAAATTTCACCTTTCTAGGTCACCTGGAACTGGGTTAGGTTTTTGATTACTAGTCAGTCAGTGGTAAAAAATGATGTTTTTTGGACTTTAATATCTCAATAACTATTTCACATACTATATTAATGGAATTTGGGGTTCTAGTTGTTCTAAAGGATCTTAATACATGTACCAAATTTCATTTTCAATTTATGTAAAATAGATTTGGAGTTATTGAAGGGTCAAAAGTGGCTCCAAACGGTTCGTGTAAACTAACACACGATTGCTGTCCGCTAGTTCCTGGCGTGAACTTGGCTGGACACGCTGCCGCGTGTCTAGATATTTTTTGTGATGACAAATTTTGAAATTTAAAAGAAACACTTACGAGGTCTACGACTAACAGAACCACTAGTTTAGAGGTTTAAAATGTGGGTTAGTATAGGTAAGGTGTCGGTACGGAACCCTTCTTTGTGCGCGATCCGACACGCACTTGGCCGTATGAAGATATTGTGGCTGGCTCAGCCACGATTTCTTCATACGATAAAGATTTTAATGTACTAGAGATGATCTTCAGGTGGACTTCATTTTCCAGACATTGTATCTTATTGGCAAAGGTTGTATGACGATTTTCCAACTCAGATAAATCTGATTTAATTTTAGTCTGTTCTCAAGCCAAGTTTTTGTTCGCCTCATTGATTTCATTCAATTCCGTATTTGTATTGTGGTTAAGTTTTCACTTAGTTTGGACAATGTTTTGGACGTAGTTAGATTAAAATTACAAAACAGTTTGGTTTAAAGTTTCAGTAAATTCTTGAGGTACTCAAAGGCCTTTTTACTCGTTAAGTTACACTATATATATGAGACGTCGGAAGCGCATCAACCGGTATCCTGCACATGCTAGACTCAGATTGGGAACCGTGGGCTTCGCCCATTACAATGCAGGAGGGACGGGGGTCAACCACCTACATCCGGACCTTCCCTCACCTCGAACGTAGAGGACCAGTAGAACCGGTACTACAAACTCACTTGTGCCTGAGATGTTACCGCAGGCAGCACGGACCCCTCTACCTACTTCACTGGAAGTTTAACCCCCCCCCCAGGTAGAGAGGCGGGGATAGATGGATCGCCCTCCCGACCCACCCCCCCTTCCTAAGAGTATGCGCGACATAAATGTCACAACAGACTCCCAAGATCACCCTATCAGCACTTCACGAAACAGAAGCCCCTCAGAAGCCGACGCCAATCGGGGGAGGCACCGTAGCCAACCAGTGGCCCCAGTGGGGCATCCTCCCCCCCCTGAGAGCTCATGTTGACAGAGTTCCCTCCGCCGCGCGCATACTCTTAGGAAGGGGGGGTGGGTCGGGAGGGCGATCCATCTATCCCCGCCTCTCTACCTGGGGGGGGGGGGGGGGTTAAACTTCCAGTGAAGTAGGTAGAGGGGTCCGTGCTGCCTGCAGTAACATCTCAGGCACAAGTGAGTTTGTAGTACCGGTTCTACTGGTCCTCTACGTTCGAGGTGAGGGAAGGTCCGGATGTAGGTGGTTGACCCCCGTCCCTCCTGCATTGTAATGGGCGAAGCCCACGGTTCCCAATCTGAGTCTAGCATGTGCAGGATACCGGTTGATTAAAATTACAAAACAGTTTGGTTTAAAGTTTCAGTAAATCTTTTTACTCGTTAAGTTACACTATACGTATATTCACTCATTTGAGTCCGCATGTTTAATCAGTCTATTATAAGCTATAACCGATAAGATAGCACAAGACGGTACCGCTGTTACTCTGCGGGGTAAAGGGCTTAAGCGCCGTGCAGATTGCGGCACTTATACGTTTTGCACAAACTACTCTAGTGGGGTATGACCATGACAAATTGTTTTAAGTGACTTCAATAGAAGGAAGGAGGTTCTCAGTTCATCTGCATGTTCGCTTTCTTTTATGTATGTATGTTTCCCGATAACTCTTGACCGCAACGGCCGATTACGATAATTCTTTTTTTGTTTCAAAGTTGGTCCCATATAAATTTGGTGAAGGTCTGATGATGGAATCTAGGAGACTCCTCGAATTTGATAAGCACACATTATACCGATTTCGGTATTTTCTGTAGGTAACCAAGCATTGGCTTACGGAAACCACAAGATGTGGCATAGCGAAGTACAAAATTGGAGTCGGTTTTTTTTGGTACCTCTAGACTATTGATTAAGTAAAATATTTGACTTTGTTTAGGTTTGGTTCTCAATTTCACTACAAATTATTGTTAAGCACTTCTTGTTGCACATTCTTTTGTGTAGTATATATACCACTAGTGTTTTAGACGCGTCGAGAGATATTTATTTGCGGAGCGAATGAAAACAGGTGCTATTTGTGGTAGTTTGAAATTTGACATATAATATATATGTAATATTATTTTATGCGACAGTTACACTAGTGGCTATGTAACTGTTAATTATTATTATTTTTTAAATCTTGTAATTTCCAAAAATGTATCAACTAAAAATATCTATATAATTATCGAACCTGCTCACAAAATTTCACAAGCATCGTTTGAGAAATGCGACCTGTAGAGGAGAACATCCGGACAGACAGACAGACATACGAAAGATTTTTTTTTGAAAGCTGAAATGGAGTCGCTTCGCTCGCTCGGACTAGTTCTTAAAATTCCAGAGTCGCTGTAACAAAACGAGCGTAGAGTTTTTTTTAAGCTAATTATGTAACGTTGCTACTTTTAAAACTAAAAAAAATTGTTTTGTTATAATGTATGGAAATCCATTTTTTGGCTCTCCCACCAGTCATATAATGACTTTTTTATGGTATATACTTGTTCTTGTATAAAAAGTTCATTGTTTTAATACTGGTGTCAGCCATTTAATTGACAGATTCTAATACTGGAGTAGAAAAAAACCTTTATACATACAATACTTCAGAACAAGCACTCAATTTCAATGATTGATTTGTGCGCGTCAATATGTCATTAATTAGTATAGTAATAATGTTGATACGAATATAATTAGTATTTATCGGCACTATAATTTGACTAAATTAAGTGGCTGCAGACGTATCCTACTCGCGTTCAGGCGTCAAATGACACTTTTCAATGGTAACCTTACTACGTATGTTTAAATTGGTAAAGATTGTTTCAGCTAATAGAGGCGTAGAGAAGTGGACTTTTGTTTGAAACGTAATCTGTAGTGAACGTATCATTACGGATACGTATTTTATTTTATTTACAAAATTAAAACACGTATTAGACTCAGATTGGCATTATTTTAGGTCTCCAGCACCCACGGTACCGGTACAATGCCTCAAGGGCCCGTTTTAGATTTAAGTTAGTTTTAATTTTATTTATATTATTTTAGTTAAGTATTCTTTTATATATTTTCTTTGTACATAAATAAATAATATTTGTCGTTTTATTTATTTATTGTTTATTAAGAAACAAACTTATATACATTTACAGTGAACAGGAACTATATTATAATTAAATTATATCTACAGATTCGTTAGTTAAAGATACGGTAGCTAATTACTTTTGTATTTTAACCAAAAAGAACTGCGCTATAGTTACCTTTATTCGGGCACAGTTCTCCACCAAGCGGGCTTTCATTGTTTACCTTGTATTATGTGTTAGATTTTTATTTTAGTATGACAAAAGCTTCCGATTATTACTTAACCCACTGACATATTGTCAAAATAGTACCTTTATCATCCGACTCGAGAAGACTACATTGATACCCGTCTCGCATGATTACTCTCCAGAAAGCAATGTATGTGGGACGCAGATTCGCATTATTTTTTATTTTCTAGTTCTTGATACAACATCTGATGAAAATAAAACCGTTTAAATTGAAACGTTTTCACCTTTGTTTATATATAATATACTCTGGTATGTCTTAAGCTGATAAGTTTTTTTTTATATTACATTACATAAGATATATAAACTACAGCGTTTGCATCAAGCAAACCGAAAGCATGTTACTGACTGGCAAATTTGTACCAAACCTGTTGGCCCGAACGCCATAAAAAAAAGAAGAATCATGTTACGAGTTCGTCTCCAACGGCATCGACATAGTATAATAGTAGTTTATGTGACAAAATGAAAGGTATTAAAATACGGGTGTGGGTATATAAAACAAATCGAAAGTGAATTTCATAATGAGATCACACAAATGATTTAATGCCTAATTATTTACAGTCGCATATATAACTTTATCTACATGCATACCATTTATTTACATACACAAGTTTTCTACTATAAGTATAGATATGGCCTGCATTTTTATTTTAGTGGTACTTTTAACTTATTTGTAGGCATGGGATTTAGGTGCCTAAACGGACCGCTGGCTCCTATAGAATACAACCGGGAACCGCTCCAATGTAATTAAAGTATCGGTTATCGATACTTTAAAGTAAACATTAAAATGCTTCCACAGGAACAGGTAATCCATGGTAGTTCTTCACACTACGATTATAACGCGTCATTATGACACAGTTTACTGTAACGTAAAGTGCGACACGGATCACCTGTTTGCCTATCGCCACTTGCTATGCAGACAAAAGTTCGGAATGAACGGTGAAAGTTGCTTTCAACTTGGCCGGCATCGCTCTTAGGAGAATAATGTTCTCAATAAGCACCGAGATATGCCTTTAGTTGACAGAGACAGCTATATTATTCGCATTCTGGTGCCAATGACACTTGCCTTTGGTAACCTCCTAGTAACCTTCTTATGTAGGTCCAAATTGTCAGGGTATTGATGCACTGAATATTCGCACAACACCGTTAATATTTAAATTTTACTAAAATGGCATTAAATGTTGGGTAAGGCGGATTCCTGACTTGTCACTGTTGAGGCTTTGCGATATCAAAAAAAGTAGAAGTTATTCTTCAATTAATAGTACATTACAACAGAGGCCGGGACGTAAGGGGTTGCCGGCCGAAGACATATAGACGGCTGAGCGAAGCGAGGCCGGATAGGTCTAAGGCCGGCAGCCCCATATTTCCCGCCGAGGTATGTATAGTGCTTTTCTCAAACATGCAATGAAATAAACAACAAAAAAAATCAAAATTTTTATTTTGAATACGCATAGTGGCAGAATGTCATGATATGTCTTTGCCACAAATTTATGTGGAATGGAAATTAAAAAAGAGGACTTTGCCGGCCTAGGCCTGCAACATTTGTATGAAATTGCATTAACGAGCTCTTGTCCTAGCCGCACCTGAAACGTCACACTTCGCAGCCTATTATAAGGAACATAACATCAATATTTCATTGCATGTTTGAGAAAAGCATATTATCTGCACCTATGTACATAAACTACCGCCGGTCCGGTAAAATAAACTTCTGACATTAAAAAACTCGACGTATCTAACTAAAACTAGCTTTTGCCCGCGACTTCGTCTGCGTAGAATTCATTCTCGCTTTAGAATTATTTGTTTTCCCATACATCTTTCACCCTTCTTTACACCCCCTTAAGAAATGATTACATTCAATATGACATGCTCTTTACCGCGCACGGCAAATTTTAACAGGAATCCTTTTTTCAAAACGAGTCATCATCATCATCATATCAGCCGAAAGACGTCCACTGCTCCACATAAGCCTCCCACAAAGAGTGACACAATGACCGTTCCTTTGCCATCCGCATCCAGCGGACACCTGCGACCTTTACCAGGTCATCAGTCTACCTTGTGGGGGGTCTACCCACGCTGCGGCTTCCGGTACGTAGTCGCCACTCGAGAACTTTTCCTCCCCAACGGCCAACGGTTCTACGTGCAATATGCCCCGCCCATTGGCACTTAAGTTTAGCGGTTCAAAGGGCTATGTCGGTTACTTTGGTTATACTGCGGATGGCCTCATTTCTGATGCGATCACGCAGAGATACTCCCAGCATAGCCGTCCATTGTTCTTTGGGTGACTTTGAGCCATCTTATGAAGCCCATAGTAAGCGACCAAGTTTCAGTGCCATATGTCATCATTGGCAACACACACTAGTGAGAAAGCCTCGTCTTGAGACACTGCGGAATATTGGACGAAAAGATGTGCCGTAGCTCCCCGAACGCTGCCCAGCCGAGTCGGATTCGACGATTAACCCCTGTCTCGAAGTTGGATCTACCTAACTGGACACGCGAGGCCGAAGGCCGAGCTTCCCAACAGAGTGGAGTCTTCATGAAAAGTAACGGGCCGAAACGGAGTGGCAAGGCATGCGAGGCCGAAGGCCGAGCATTCACATAGAGCGGGATCCTTATATAAGGCTGAGGGCTGAAGGCCTGGAGCCGTGTGGCACGCACGTGAGGCCGAATGCCGAGCGCCCCAACAGAGCAGGCTCCTTATGTAGGGCCGAAGGCCGAGTGTCCCAACAGAGCGGGCTCCTTATGTAGGGCCGAAGGCCTGATACAGAGGGGCAAGGCATGCGAGTCCAAAGGCAGATCATTCACACAGAGCGGGCTCCTCATGCCAATCATTCACACAGAGTGGCAAGGTAGCCAACAGAGCGGGGCCCTCATGTAAGGCTGAGGGCCGAAGGTCCAAAGCAGAGCGGCAATACACCTGAGGCTGAAGGCCGAGAGTCACAATGCCTAGATAGACAAACAGACATATAGACAAACAGACACGAATTCTTAAAACTGTTGAAATGTGTTCTGTTTCGATGCCAAGGGCCCTCCAATCGCTTCATTGATTTACCCAATGTAGATTGGGATTAGCCCAGAGTGAAACAACTTCCTGAAATATAATTATTTATTAGAATAAAACCCGGAGCAAACACATCGCTTTTAAAGCGCAAACCGCCATCTCTTTAAACTATCTCTACCTCGCTCTGTCTATCTATTTTACCCACTTACGTTCCGTTTCCCACACTCGGCCAATCCTGCACTATGTCAGTTCCACTGACATCCCTCTCACCCATACAGTCACCCTCACCACAGACCATCACCATACTAGTTTAATAAAATAATTAACAATCTTAGTTTTGTTTTATTTATGCCCTTTTCCTAAAATAATTGTAAACATAACTTCTCAAAGATAGTAAGTAACTTAACAGGTCAACTAGAATTATCAACATATCATAAAATTAACATAACAACTTCATTGTTAAACAACATTGCAAGCAATATAGGGCATTTACATTTACGGTGATATTTACGTACTAAATAACAAGTCGTTAGTAACAATACAACAGCTTAAACTAAAATAAACTTCTTTTGCTACAGTCATCATTCATCCATCATCTCTATTATATATAAATATCATAGCAATAAAAGTTACCTTCAACTTTATTCCGTAGTATTGCCGCTAGGCCACCTCTTCATGTAGTCAGCTGAGCTGGAAGTACGGTTGGGTCCCTCTGACGAACTATCAGCCTTCTCCACATCGTAGCGGTCATTCATATTGACTTTGGTAACTTTGTAAGGTCCTAAATACTTCGGCTTCAATTTCAGACCTGTCCCAAACTGAGTCCTCTTAATCGCAACCAGGTCACCCACCATATACTTCTGGCTCTCCTTTCTCCTCTTGTTAAAATACCTTCTATTCTCTTCCTGAATTGCTAAAATCTGTTCTTTGGCCTTCTTACGTAATTCTTCTCTATCACTATCATGCAGACTAGCCATTTCTTCCTTGAGTAATTCTAGCATCTCAATATCTTCTTTGCGCCTCATTTTAGTACTTACTAGCAACTTGAATGGTGTCATATTTACACGTCTCTGAAATGTAATATAATAGACCAATGTAATAGACCACCGGGGAATGGGCAGCAGCATTCCTAGAGTGCGGTGGAGATACTGCGATCGCCAACCCGCATGCCAAGCGTGGCGATTATGGCATTTACCCCCCATGAAATTGGGGGAGGCCTATGTCCAGCAGTGGACATCCTAGGGCTGATATGGTGGTGGTGGTGGGAAATGTAATATTCAGCGCTCTTTGAACTCTGCTTTCGTGCTTGTACCACACTTCCAAATTCTCAATGCATAACTTTGTTAACATCGGGATGATTATCTTGTGGACCTGTTCAACTTGACCATTCCCTCTCGGAATCCCAGTAGTGATTGTGATATGCTGGATGTCTTCTTCTCTGCAGTAATCTTCAAACTCATGACTAGTGAAAGCAGTTCCTCTGTCCGTTACTATTCTTCGCGGATTTCCAATGCTGATGTATTCTCAGTTTATTCAGCGTCTCTGCACTAGAAGTACTCTTTGTTGGAAATAACCACATAAACTTCGTAAACGCACCAATCATGGTGAATATGTAGTTGTGCTGCTTTTACGATGTTTTTTTGGAGAAAACTGAAAAACAAGTTTGTTACGTAAAAACACCCTGTTAATGTGATTATTAAATTACAAATCATTGAACGGACCCGGGTATGTCCTAAAACTACGACCAAGACCACCGGGGAATGGGCAGCAGCATTCCTAGAGTGCGGTGGAGATACTGCGATCGCCAACCCGCATGCCAAGCGTGGCGATTAGGGCATTTATCCCCGATGAAATTGGGGGAGGCCTATGTCCAGCAGTGGACGTCCTAGGGCTGATATGGTGAACAGATTCTAGTACCTCTTTTACGTACCACTTAAATGTAACTGGCCACTTCACGTACTTGATTGTTAATGTCATGTTATTTTCTGTCTAATTGTGTCGTTTGCAAATCAATTTTACTTATTTTTTAAAATGCCTTCTTTTCTTCATGCTTGCTTTTAAAATTACTTTAACTCACTTATCAAAGGCAATTATTAGTTAACTATCCTAATGGGTGGATTTTCTTGACTAGTTTTAACACGACAGCCCCAATTTCCATCCTACATTTGTAGTTTTTCCGCTGAATCATAATGACATTTAAGACAAACAATTGTTGACATGAGTGACATGACAGATAGTGTTAAACGTCTTATCAGGCACATGGTGGTTATTTTTAGACGAAATTACAAATTAATTTTTTGTTCGGTAAATGAAAACAAAAAAAATATATGAAAAGGTTTCTTAATTTCTATTTAAAGTGAATTGTTTTAAAGTAAAGTATCATCTGTTAAAATATCTGCAACTAATAAATAAACACCTTATTTTTTTTTTATTTTTAACTGACTTCAAGATTTCAAAAGAGGAGGTTATCAATTCGGTTGTATGTATTTTTTTTTTTTTTTTTTAATTTTTGTTACCCCATAACTCCGTCATTTCTTAACCGATTTGGAAAATACTTTTTTCGATTGTAAGTATATATATCCAAGTTGGTCCCATTTTTGTCAAAACGCAGTTCTGATGATGGGATCTATGAGAAATTGAGGGAACTGCTCAAATCTTTAAGGCAAACATATAGTGATTTTTATGTTTTTATCAACAAGTCAAGCATTTTCATCCAAAAATGTGACATTGAATGAAGTGGAACTGCTGATGATGATCAGAACAGAACTCTTCAACGACGAAAAGTTCACGTTTGGCGATTTGTACTCCTAGCTGTGTTTGTTAAGCAATTTCTATTTTCACGATTAATTTTTGTCATGCTTGATTTCTGATGATGGGATCCATGAGAAATTGAGGGAACTCCTCAAATCTTAAAGGCAAACATATAGTGATTTTTGTGTTTTTATCAACAAATCCAGCATTATCATACAAAAATGTGACATTTGATGAAGTGGCGCTGCTGATGATGATCAGAACAGAACTCTTCAACGAAGAAAAGTTCACGTTTGGCGATTTGTCCTCCTAGCTGTGTTTGTTAAGCAAGTTCTATTTTCACGATTAATTTTTGTCATGCTCGTTCTTTGTGTTTTTATCAACAAATCGAGCATTATCATACAAAAATATGACATTTGATGAAGTGGAACTGCTGATGATGATCAGAACAGAACTCTTCAACGACGAAAAGTTCACGTTTGGCGATTTGTCCTTCTAGCGGTGTTTGTTAAGCAAGTTTTGATTTTTGTCATGCTCGAGTTCTGATGATGGGATCCATTAGGAATCGAGGAAACTCCTCAAATGTGAAAGGCACACAAGTAGTGATTTTAGTATTTCCATGAACTAATCAAGCATTTTTATTCATAAAAGTGACATTTGATGAAGTGGAACTGCTGATGATGATCAGAACGGAACTCTTCAACGACGCGTAGTTCACGTTTGGCGATTTGTTCTCTTCGTTTTGTTTGTCAAGCAAACAAGGTTGTTCCATGATTCCATGAGGAATTGAGGGTACTTACTACCATTATAAACATACTTATAGCCATTTTTATTTTATAGTATGGAATCTAAGAGTACACCATCTAAGTATAATAATCTTTCACCGGCCTCCCCCATTGAAGTCGTTTTTTTTTTCTTAAAAATTATTTTATTTTTATTTTTTTGCTTAGCACTATTACAATGACACATGTTATACTCATTAACAGTGCAACCCTGATAGGGTATTGCAAAATTTTATGAATAATTACCTATGTAGATCATTAACATGCATTTTAATAATGTCAATACCTATACCTAAACAACATTTTTTGATAAATTATATATAAATATGTATTTCTATCTCTTTATTAAAACTTGTATATTAAATTATTTAATGGTGTCTGTCATAAATTCCTTATATGAGTAATATGATTTACTTATGAGCCAATCTTTAAGCTTACTGCGGAAACTAGTATACTTTTCCTCGTTTTTTATGGAGTCAGGGATTTTGTTGTATATTTTGATTGATTGGTAATAAGGTGCAACTTTTGAACATATTGAGCTTAGGTTCCGGGAGGGCTAATTGGTTATTTCGACGAGCGCTTTCCACAAATTTGTATTGAGACAACTGTTTTTTTACAAGCAGTGCAAGTTCCAATACGTATATGCACAACCTACCGTGCATATACGTATTGGAACTTGCAACTTAAATTTGACAAAGTGGGGTCGGCAACGTTCCGGGCGACGTATGTTAGCAATTATGCGTATGCACTTTTTCTGTGCTACGAACAAGTTGTGGGCGTCAGTGCTATTTCCCCATAAGATAATGCCACAACGCAGCCATGCATATGCATACGCATAATATGCCGACAGTGCACATTCAGTTTGAGTGTTACGCTTTAGTACACTTAGCGCATATATGAAACGAGATTACTTGTTGTTTATAACTTCAATATGCTTTTTCCAGTTTAGGTTTGTGTCAATTGTAATTCCTAATAAGTTGAATGTACTAACTTCTTTGATACCGATCTCGTTTGATATATCCGCTAAGTCCAAAGGTACTTTTTGGTATGGCCTGAATTGTATTAACTTAGTTTTGTTTGTATTAAGTTCCAAACAGTGTTCGCGCAACCAGTTATTAAGGTTTGTTAACGTGTCCTTTATATGGCTGCTGATGTTGTAATGGTTCGGGCATCTGAATAACAGATATACATCGTGTTTAGTTTTTGGTAAATCATTTATATATATTACAAACAGGATACATGCGAGAACGCGACCCTGTGGTATTGAGCTATTAATTATTAGAGGCTCTGATAAGATATTAGCAAGTTTTCCCGTTTTTCTATTGTAGTGTTGTATCTGAACGCTTTGTACTCTGTTTTCTAGATATGATTTTAACCATATATTTTTTAGATAGATAGATTAAAGGTGGCCAAATATGCTTGTCTCGGCGCCCAATACAAGTTTATAGCATTTGGCGTCGACACACTCGGCCCGTGGGGCCGTAGCGCGCGTGGGCTTCGCAAGGCGCTGACTAAGCCCTGCGGGGATCTACAAGTAACCCGAGGGCAGGCAGCTTTCTCGCGCAAAAAGTAGCAATCGCTAGGAGAACTAAAGACCGCGGAAATGCTGCGTCCGTTATGAGTACCCTCTCAATTAGGGGTCCCGACTCTCGATTTTTTAAAATTAAATTTTATTTCAGGTTTTGTTTTTTATTAGGTTTCAATAGCTTTTACATCTGCTACCGGAGTTAAAAATTTATCACTTTTAAATTTATTACATTATTCACTTTGGCTGGAAATTATAATTCCACTTAGCGGGATTATAAATTTTGAAATATTTAGAAATTTTACATTTGTTTGGCACTTTATATATTATTTGTTTCTGTGTATACGTTTGTTATTTGAGTTTAAAAGTTATACGTGTAAATAAAATATTTTCTTTTTTCAAAACAATATATACATTGTATGTAATTTGATATAAAATGACATTGTCACAATTCTATCAGAAAACAGTTTACTGTCTGTGTCAACCGTCAGTGGGGTGGGTTTTTTTGGGGTTCGAATCCCGGTCAGGGCATTTGTTTCTGTGGTGAGCAGAGACATTTGTTCCTGAGACTTTCAGGTTTTCTATGTCTTTAAGTACTAAATATATCGTTGTACCCATAACACAAGCCTTACTATGGGACTAGTTCGATATGTGAAAAAATTGTCCCCTAATATTTATTTATTTTTTATTTTTACGCCAGTCAGCCGAGACCGAGTAAGACGGAAGTCTCTATTTCAACTTCGGCAAAAATGCTGTCGTATGTCCGCATTTTCCTCTGTTTTCATCTATAAGTCGCATTACCCAACCGATTCTCGTGAAGTTTTGTGAGCAGACTTGATTTTTTTTGCGAGGTCTACTGCTCACAGAGCCACGAGTTACATATTTATAAGTCTTAAACGTTTATGTTATGTCCCTTTTCAGCAAAAACACCTTTGTATGGAACGATCGTCATTTACTATGGCGCTAGCAATTCATGATGTCACGGATCTGTAGCGCTTTACTAGCAACATCAAACGGTTGTTGTTTCGTTATTTTTAGAGTTTTTTAGTTAGCCTTATTATCACCTGATGGAAAGCGATGAGAAGTCGCAAGATGTTGCTCACTGGTTCAGTAATAGCCTATAAAATAGATAAGTATTTGACCACTATCTCACTGATGGTAAGTGATGATGAGGGTGTCACATGCGCATCTAGATAGTGCCATTTACTCTCATCTTGAAAAGATCCAAGTTGTATGTATCTGGAAAAAGGTTTGCCCTAAGAGAATTCTACTCTTAGCTGTCCTCGCAAAGAAAGTAAAAGCAAAGCGCTTCGTGCGAATCAGTGGCATGTCAACAACATAAGCGTGAATCCCATGAAGTTGGGATTAGTTCTTGTAATCTTAACACACTCTCTCCGAAATGTATCCTGTAGAACACCGACTAGCAGGCAACTTTCCTACGATGTTCAAGGCTTTGGATCATAGCTTTAATTAAGTCAAATTCACCAGTTATCTTCCTGGCACGCTTATCAATCGATTTCAAGGCGGCTAGCAGATATTTAGCAGATCCCAGAGGTGGCAGCAGTACTACATACATGACCAGACCTCTGCTTGATAGAGTTAGAGAATCTGCCTAATTGTGAAAGTATCGCCTCATCCTAGAAAAGATGCCTAGTTTTTTTGCTGCAGTTTGCGCCAAGGATTGAACGTAGGACCCAAAGTCCATATATTCAGAAAAGGTGCCTTTTTTACGTCGCCAATATTCACTCTTTTATTAGAAAATTCCCGTGAGTTTCAGACATATTAAGACAATTATAATGAAAGGGACCACTCACGTCTTTAAGATCGAATATCGTAGTCCTTAATTGTGAGTACTTATCGCGGCGGCTGAACTGATTGCGTTAAAAGTCCTCCATTTCCATCTTGTTTTAAGTTCATTCCAGTCTGGAAGAGGAATGATTTTTTCTCAAACATGCAATGAAATATTGATGTTATGTTCCTTATAATAGGCAGCGAAGTATGACGTTTCAAGTGCGGCTAGGGCAAGAGGTCGTTAATGGAATTTCATACAAATCTTGCAGGCCTAGGCCGGCAAAGTCCTCTTTTTTAATTCCATTCCACATAAATTTGTGGCACAGGCATCATGACATTCTGCCACAATGCGTATTAAAAATAAAATTTTGTTTTTTTTTTGTTGTTTATTTCATTGCATGTTTGAGAAAAGCACTATACATACCTCGGCGGGAAATTTGGGGTTGCCGGCCGAAGACATATATAGGTCTAAGGCGGGCAACCCCAAATTTCCTTTCGTCCCGGCCTCTGTAGTAATGTACTATTATTAGTACATTAAATTTATGAGCGTTTCATTATTTTTTTTATTACATTCCTTTCCTGGAATTTTTTCTCATGTAATTGGCTACGTTCCGCGTGTAGTAATAGGTTGTCAAGGAAGATGGAAAAAACTGTTTTACTGGAGCGCCTTATTCGCTATTATTTTAGTTACCTTTTTTGTATCTTGCCACTATAAATGAGTGAAAAAAAAATAAGTTTATCTATCATCATGAGTGAATACAAACGGCTGCAAAACATGGCTAATGTATATTTTTGAGGTTCGAAAGAAACAAAAACTGGGAGCCAGTTTACTGTATATATTATGTATATTAAAACAAATAATGAACATTTCTAACAGTGCTATTATTATTTAGAATAGGTATTGATCTAACGGTTTGATACCTACGAATGTACAAATTTAAAAGAAATCAGGCAATAATTTTGGTGTCGTTTATTAAATAATCATCAATCATTAATCGTGTATAAACTGGCCTTTTTTAGAGTTCCGTAATAAACAAGGAACCTTTATAGTTTCACCATATCCGCCCGTCTGTCCGTCCGTCCGTCTGTGCGCAGCTTAGCTTAATAACTGTTACTACTAAGAACCTGTAATTTGGCATAGGCAATAGGAATATACATCAATCACGCCGCCAATATCTAAATATATAAAAGGCAAAGGTAATTGACCGAGGATCAACGCACAGGCCAAACCCTTAGGGCTAGAAACTCAAAATTTCGCACACGTATTCCTCTTATGGCGTAGGCATCCACTAAGGAAGGATTTTTCAAAATTCAACCCCCATGGGGGTGAAATAGGGGGTTAAAGTTTGTATGAAACTTTTTATTCCTTAGAAATATTTGTAGGAAATTTCGTATGAATTGAATACGGTAAAATGATGAGTCACCTATTTCAGCAATTCTACCCCTAAGAAGGAAAAATAGGGGATGACAGTTTTATATAAATGCACAGGCCAAACCCTTAGGGATAGAAACTTAAAGTTTCGCACACGTCTTTCTCTTATGACGTAGGCATCCACTAAGGAAGGAGGATTTTTCAAAATTCAGCCCCTGAGGGTGTGGAATAGGGGGTAAAAGTTTCTATGAAGCTTTTTATTACTTAGACATATTTGTATTAAATTAAATAGTTTTTATGATTTTTTTTATTCTTTGTACCTATTTGCATGATATTTCGTATGAATTGAGTACGCCAAAAATAATGAGTTACGTATTTCAGTGATTTCTAAAATTCTACCCTGAAGAGGGTATATATAAAAGCTTTATATAAACGCACAGGCCCAACCCTTAAGGCTAGAAACTTAAAGTTTCGCACACGTATTCCTCTTATGACGTAAGCATTTAATAAGGAAGGATTTTTAAAAATTGAATATTTTGTTTAAGCAAATGTAAAACTTTATTTTTTAGCTATAAGGTGGACGGATGTTACCTAGATATGTACTGCCCCCGTTACGAAGAAGGGCGCATGTGACATTTTTGTCAAAATTGAGTTATATATACTGCTGTGATTAGCAAAAAAAGGCGCGTCTGCCAATATTTCTTATTTTATCGCACATATCCTAAAAATAGAATTACCAAAGGCAAAAGGGCGCTTTTACACATTTTAAACTAAATTAGAAAGTCGTTTGTACGAAATACATTAAAGACCTTAAATATAAAGGCGTAAGTGCGTATATGCGCCCATATTTATTGATAATTTTTCAACATTTCCATAAAATAAAAGACGCAACTTATGATCTGCTGTTTTATAGCAAGTTGAAAAGACGCAAGTGGTCACCTGTGTCTTTTTAAGTAAGCGTCAGCTTAAGGGTGTTATTGTTGACTTTAACGCATCCGCAATTACCTCAACATAAGAAAGGCGCTAGTGGCTACTTGTGCCTTTTTAACTGAGTTCTTGTTGGTAAGTTGCGAGTTATATCGTTTTTTATTAACGACAAAGTATTAAAGTACCCATAACACTATAGCTGTTATATTTTCATTTAATAACTCTCCTACATGACGGACTTTACTATGAAATTGCTTTTGCGATATTATTTCGACAAATTTTATTTAAATTTATTTGAATGCATAAATTAACATTTAAATGAATTATCACTAACTATTTACTAACAGATGTCAAAGTCGTGTAGTGAATAAAGCTTTCCCGTCGGCTAAACTCGTAATACAACTAGACCATGGTGCATATATTCTACACAATATATTTGTTATGAATAAATAAAATGAAATGACATGAAATGAATGAATGACCCGAAGTGGCTATCAATCAGTCGGCCTGTTTATTATTATTTATTCGCATCCTGATAACTAAGGGCATTTATTTCTGTGGAGAGCAGAAACATTTTTTCCTGAAACTTGGATGTTTTCTATGTATTTAAGTATTTATCTATTAAATATATCGCCGTCTAGTTCCCATAACACAAGCCTTATTGAGCTTACTACGAGTATGGGACTAGTTTGACTCGTGTAAATAATAATAATCGTTTAGTTCGGATTAAATCCATATTAGGCTAGTTACAGTCACACACATTAAATTATAATTACACAAATAGAATAATAATAATAATACAAAAAAACTGCGAACAGGTAATTCGCAACTCGTGTCGATTTAAAACACTCCCTTCGGTCGTGTTTCAATTTATTGCGAATTTCCTGTTTTCTGCACTTGTATCGTAATGTAGAAGAAAGAAGAAAGAAAATAGTTTTATTTAGCATTTGAACAATGAAAGAGTACATATAATAAAAAACAACTAGATACAATGCTGAAATGGTCGCCACTCAGCTTGGTGCCACGAAATAAGCCATTAGGTGTTATTTCGTGGCGCTGATTTTCAGTGGCGCCAGGTAACCGAAGCAGGTAGCTGCCGCCGCTTATCAAATAAATCACAAACTTAAAATAACATGCACAAATCTCCAAACCATACATAAAAAGTGTGTGTGTGTGTGTGTGTGTGTGTGTGTGTGTGTGTGTGTGTGTGTGTGTGTGTATGTGTGAGAGGGAGAGTATGTTTGATTGTCAGTGTAGCGTGTGTGTGCTGCCTAATGTTTCTGCTTGCTCAATAGAAATTTCTTGAGTTTTTTTTTAAATGACACTATGTTATTTGAGTTTCTTATTGGTGGAGCTAAATCATTCCAACATTTTGTGGCAGCAAAACGAAAAGTGCCACGGAAGGCAGCCGTATGGTGGAAAGGGCATAGAAGTCTAGATGCTTGTCTTAAGTGGCGTTGAGAGAACTTGAGTTTTTCGTATAGGTATGATGGTTGTTTATTTTTAATCACTCCGAATAATAATGAAGCAAAGTGTAGAGTGCGCCGAGCGTTCGTGTTCATCATATCATATTCGTTCAAGAAAGGTGTGATATGGGCTCGACGTGGGACAGGGAAACAAAATCGTGCACATGCGTTCTGTATTCTTTGTATTATTTTCCTTGTCCGCATTAATAAGCACCCGCCAAAAACTGTATCGGCATAATTTAGTTTTGACAGTATTAGGGCTTCACACAATTTTATGCGTATGCCTACAGTGAGACATTCGCGAATACGGTACAAAACTTTGAGCCTGTAAAAACAGTTTCGCATCAACTCAAGCACATAGCCCTCGAAATGTAACGTTTCGTCCATTATGAGCCCTAGGTTGCGCGCTTCATATACCCTTTCCAGATGGTCTCCTGCTATAGATACTTCAAAATGGTGAGATTCTATTTTTTGTATTTGATTACGTGTACCGAATATCAAAAATTTTGATTTACTTGGATTTATTGATAAGTTATTTTTATTACACCATGTCGATATACTAGTCAAATCAGCATTTAAACTTCTAACAGCAGTATCGGTAGCGTCAGGGTTAAATGATATGTAGAGCTGTATATGATCTGCATAAATATGGTAATTGCAAAAATGTAGGTTTTGTATGATATCTGCAGTATAAAGAATAAAAAGAATGGGTCCCAAAATAGATCCCTGGGGGACTCCTCTTACGACAGGCCGTGGAGAAGACAATATTTCTGAGCCATCTTGATCTGAGATCTTTACATATTGCGAACGCCCAGTAAGGTAACTATTGAACCATTTCAGTGATAATTCATCAAAACCATAGAAAGCCAATTTGGAGAGGAGTAGGGAAGAGTCTATGGTGTCAAAGGCACGGGAGAAATCGAGTAAAACTATATCTTTTCCCTCTCCAGAATCCTGGGCAGCCAAAAGATCATCCACTATATCTATCAGTGCTGTAGATGTGCTCCTTCCCCTTCTAAATCCAGATTGTTTCAAGGGAAGTATGTTATTGGTTTCAAGATATTCTGTCATCTGATCAGTAACTACTTTTTCCAGGATTTTGGATAAGAAAGGCAGGATACTTATTGGGCGAAGATCCCTATAACTGCCAGGTTTCTGAATTTTTGGGATGGGTTTAATTACAGCCTTTTTCCACTGCTCAGGAAAAACACCAATCTCAACAGATTTGTTAACAATACTAGTAATTATACTTAAGGTTCTAGGCAACTTCAATAAAAACATGTTTAAATTTAGACCATCATCACCTTGTGCATTAGTTGAAATGGATTTTATGATCTTAGACACAGTCAGTTCATTCACAGGCCTGAGTTTGAAAACATTTTAAATATATTTATTGAATTCGAAGCTTGTCAGAATAGATATATCGTTTTTATTCGTTATGGGTAAATTTAGAAATTTTTCATTGGTTTTATCCGGGGTGCGTAAGTGGGGAGGCAATTCTATGTCCTTTTTTTTAAGTTTATGACGTTTGACTTGATATTATGCCATAGTTTCCGGGGATTTGTTATATTGTTGATTTGTTTATTAAAGAATGCACATTTTTCACTGTTCATTGCAGCATTAACAATACTTTTTAGTTCTTTGTAGTATTTTTTGTGTGCATCAATATTGGTCTGTTTACATCTGGCGTGTGCTTCATCACGCAGTTGCATCATTTTTTTCAGAGTAGGCGTTATCCATGGGTACGAGTGATCCCTGGTATATGATGTCTTAAGTGGAGCATGCACGTCAAACAATAACAATAAACAGGAGGTAAATGAATTGACCATGTCATTTACGTCCCCAACAACAATGTCTTCCCACGGAGTACTGTTAATGTGTTCATTGAAAAGATCAAAGTCTATATCTTTTAGGGGTCTAAATATGAATCGTTTTGGTAGCTGTTTGATTTTTTAATATTCAACTCGCAAGTAATGAATGAATGACTACTTAGATGGGGTAAATAGTTAACAGATAATTTGGATATACGTGTATTGCAACAAACTACGTCAATCAATGTTTCACTGTGTTCGGTGTAATGCGTGGGCTTGTCAACATACTGTGTTAAATTCATACAATCTAAGAAATCCAATAGTTTTTTCGTGTGCGACTGGTTGTTAATTAACAAGTTTATATTGAAATCACCAACAAGTAATATATGATCATAATTTCCCAGCGAACAGATAGTTTCAGTAAGTGAATCAATAAAAGTGTCGACATTAAACCAGGGAGGACGGTAAGCTGTACCAATGGCTACTTTTTCGCTGTTTATATTAAGGCCGAGCCACATTTGCTCAAGTTGTTGTTCAGGAGGACGTGTAATTAGACGCGCGCTTACTCCGCGTTTGATGTAAAAGCCTACACCGCCACCGCGGTTGCGGATGTGAGCAGGGCGAGGGATGTGGCGCAGGCGGTAGCCGGGTGGCGCGGGTGCGCTTGCCTCCTGCCCTTCTCGCAACCATGTCTCATTTATGGCCATGACGTCAACGTCGAATCTCGACATCGCTACTAAGAACTCTTCATACCGAGTGCCTAGTGATCCAGCATTCAAAAAACCAACCGATATTTTTTTGTTCTTAACGAATTGTATGATGAATGAGTATATCTCGAGCATAATTTTGCAATGCATTATGTATTTACATAAAACAGTCACATGTCGCCAAGTGCATCCTAGGAAAAATGTGAATAATGTATATTATTATATGATTGGTTCGGTTTTTAAAGAAAAGTTAAATGTGAATGTTGTGTGTGTATGGTTATGTGCACGATTTAAAGAAATCATTTGTATTATGTATAATTTGAACTCACGTAAACCCCTTGCTGCTCTGACAATTATAATTATGCTTAAATACTTAATAACTTTATTGAGATCTAATATTAAGACATTCCAAAAACTTTATTAAAATCTTCCTCCGTGCGTAGTCGCAAGCGCGGCGCACCATGTTCTTTACGGCAAATATTTTCCCATCGCGCATAATGTACTATTATCTATACTAATATTATAAAGAGGAAAGATTTGATTGATTGTTTGTTTGTTTGTTTGTATGCATTGAATAGGCTCCGAAACTACGGAATCAATTTGAAATTTTTTTACCCCTGGGAAGCTACACTGTCCTCGGTTAACATAGGCTATATTATATTTTCAAATAAATTAGGGATCCTTATTAAAATTCCTTAAATTATTATTTACAACGCGTGCGCTGCGAAAACTATTGATGATAGAATTCTATACTCTACTACTTACTAGTATACTCAAAATATGACACGAAAAGGTCAGGGGCAAATCAAGACATACTTTTTAGGGTTCCGTACCCAGAGGTTAAAACGGGACCCTATTACTAAGACTCCGTTCTTCGTCCTTCTGTCTGTCCGTCTGTCACCAGGCTGTATCTCATGAACCGTGATAGTTAGACAGTAGAAATTTTCACAGATGACGTATTTCTGTTGCCTCTATAACAGCAAATACTAAAAACAAAATAAAATAAATATTTGAGGGAGCTCCCATTTTAAAAAGTTACTCGTTGTAGATATTCATCAGGCGCTGGGTCTCAAAATGTATGGGAAAACTAAAATCCAACTCGCACTTGAGCAAAATTCTACTTGATATTATTTAGCGTTCTATTATTTACTGATAAAAATATTATTATTTAAAATAAAAAAGGTTATAATAAAGTGTCTAATGTTGTATAGATACGGAACCCTTCGTGTGCGAGTTCAACTCGCACTTGGCCGTTTAAATTTGTAATAAAATTTTACTAAGATACTGGATATTCTACTACAAAAAAAACTATTTTATATTTAGTGACATGTTTTCTACCCCTGAATGGCAATGTATGCTGGCCATACCCGACAAACGCTTCTTTTCACAAAATAAGCCATAATGAACCTTAATTTTGAGAGTTTAGAGCATACCCACCACATCAGCCCTAGGACGTCCACTACTGGACATAGGCCTCCCCCAATTTCATAGGGGGTAAATGCCATAATCGCCACGCTTGGCATGCGGGTTGGCGATCGCAGTATCTCCACCGTACTATAGAAATGCTGCTGCCCATTCCCCGGTCGTAGTTTAAGGACATACCCGGGTCCATTTTTTACCCCAGCATTATTATTATTAATTAGAGCATACATCCAGTTGTTGTTGTAATTCGCACTCGTACAAAATATTTGTAATTAGGTACGTAAGCTGCCTGTAAGTAGGTAAAGTCGCCATTAGGCGATCTTAGCGTGTCTTAGCCGACATTGGGGCTAAAATTAAAAACATAGTTTATAAAACGAGTGTATAATTCATAAACCTTCTATGTGAATTCCGCAAGTTTAAATAGTAACCAACTAAATATTTGATCATCAAGTTTTAGAAAATTTGACTTTAAGGCAATAGGATAGCCAAAATTTTACAATTAGTTATTTCTTAAATGGTCTTCGCCGAGTTGACCTTACATGATGAAAACAGAATGATTGATAATTACAATAAGACCAATTGGTATACCGTTATCAAAAGTACGACTCTCGGCTAATGATATTATTAGACAGTATTCAGTCCGTACCATTGATAGGATATAAAAGGGGGGTAAGGGTGCTCACATAAATGGGCACACATGAATTTAATCCTCTTTTGTTTTGTATTACTAAGCGACCTCATTAGAAGAAAAGAGGTTCTTTGATCGTCTCCATGTTTTGTTAATGTCTGTTCAGCAAATTATTCGACACCACGTTATTCGATTTTGATAATTCTGATTTTGTTCAAAACTAACCATAATTAATATAGAATAAAATGTAACCAACGCATTTTTTCTCGGAAAGCAGTTCATGTGGCGAAGTGGATCTATGAAGTAGAGGCCGTCGCTATACGTACTTGAGATAATAATTTATGTTAGCCATTTACTTGCTTTTGGTAACTCTGTTAGCCAGGCGTCACTCCGCCCGGCCCTGATAACAAGGAAACAGAGTTAAATTCGGAATCCAAAATAAGAAAATTTATACCAATTCTCAATAAACAGTACTAAGACAAAAACTATCGGAAATACAGGGAAGCCCCAAGTACCTTTGTAAAGACTAGTATATTAGAAAAACTTTTAAAAATTCTACAATAAAATGTTAAAATACAATATCGGACTAGCGACTGTTAAGAGTCCACAGGACGCTCAGTTCTCCATACAAACGTAGTTTCGCTCTCATTTTAAAACGCCATACTGGAATAATATGAAACTTTGTATACACAATGGGATCCGGCATATCTGGGTCGGAAATTAGTTTCTGTTGCCTGAAATTATAATGGAGAAAAAATACAGCGATTATTAAGGTCACACAAGACGTAAAAAACTCGCTGGTTTTTTTTATTACAATTTCTAGCAACAAAAACCAATTTCCGACCTAGATATGGCGGCTCCTATTGTGTATACAAAGATTACAAAGGTTCATGTTATTTTAGCGCGGCGTTTCAAAAGAAACACTTATTTCAAAAACATAATGTTATGTTTAAGGTAAACGAGTACATCGTGGATGTGGGTGCTTGGCCGTGATAGATTACTTCTCGGATTACCTTCTAGACCCGGATTGAAACTCTTGAAATCTCAATTGTTTGACGAGTGTCATTAAAGTAATCTTTCATTTATCTCGATTGCGCCTTCGTATGTAAAAAGGGGTTATATAGCGCAAAAATCTACTGCAGTGTAGTAACTTTAAAAATATGGAATGTAATGGTATACTGTTACGAAAAAAGAAATTTCACCGAGTTTCTTACGCCGGTACTGCCCGTAGCAGGTTTATTTTTTTAAACCGGTATTAGTCTATAGACATCCAAGGTGCACACGTGTAATAGTCCTAAATTGAAAAAAAAATAGGCCTTTGAAATGCCTTTATCCCCTAATTATAGCTATTGTGTTCACAATTAGCCTGTAGGTGAATATTGTTGAGCAAACAAAACGCGAACATTTAGATTTTTTTTACTTTCACTACTTCATTATTATCTGGTGGGAATAAACGCTCATAAATTAAACATTGTGCCACTTATTTATTACGTACGTCGCCATTTTTCAAGAGCCGAAGTGCTCATGATAAAACAGTAGGCATCAAAAATATCTCTACAAAGCCAGCAATTATGCGATATAAGTTACGTTTTTTTTAATATTGTAATTTAGATGCAAACAAAATAATAAGTACTACTCGTAATAATAAACAATACAAAAGTACTTCCAACTGTAACACTTTTGTTTTTGTCTTCGAGTTTTCTTAATAGTTATTAATTATTATCATATATTTTCTTTGCACTTTTTATGTCGGCCTGTTTAGCCTAGTTGGTAGTGACACTGCATCCGAAGCTAGAGGTCCCGGGTTTGAATCCTGGTATGAGCATTTCTTTCTGTGGTGAGCAGAAACATTTGTTCCCGACACTTGGATGTTTTCTATGTATTTAAGTATACATACATATATATCGATTAAATATATCGTCCTCTAGTACCCATAAAACAAGCCTTATTTAGCTTACGATGGGACTATTTCGATTTGTGTAAAAAGTAAAATGTCCCCTAATATTTATTTGCCCCCTAATGTTTATAAATGTCTGTTTAGTTAGCCCAGTGGTTGGCTTTCAGTCCGTCATTTGCGTATTTCTGTTTACTGCAATAAAGTTTAAATAAATACATAAGTAAGTTCGAGTATTACTCCTTTGACCATAGAAACTCTTGAGGCCTACTTACAGAATGAATATTAGATTTTGAGACGCTATTCCCTTGTAATCTGGTCTCGTTGGGGCGAAAAGGTTCTCGAGTGGCGACGACGTACCGGAAGTCGTAGGGTCGTTGGACCCCTATTACAAATTGAACTGATGACCTGATCAGTCGCCGGAGGCCCGCTGGATATGGGTGGCGCAGGACCGGTCATTGTGCCCACTGTGGCACTCTTTGGGGAGGCCTATGCCCAGCAGTGGACGCTCTTCAGCTGATATGATAATCATATCAGCCTAGGGCGATGATGATGATCACCTTGTAATAAGGCACTCTTATTAGGTACTTACAATCGAATTCATTATTAGCTGGTAGTTGCATACTTTGGAACTTTATCGGTTTCACCCGTTGGAAATTAAGCGCATACTAAATTTCCAACGGGTGAAAACAATAAAGTGACAATGACGATATAAAATATGAAATATGAAAGGAAGGCAACCAGAAATACTGAACAACAAGTGGTACCTAATAATAAATTGTATGTGAACAAATCCATTTGTATGAAATAAAGAAGAAGAATAATAACTTTGTATACATATAGCCGAATGATAGTACGTAATGCATGTGGCTTTCAAACTGACAGGTCGTGAATTCAATCACGGCTCATATAGCTGATTTATTGAAAATAACTTAGTTTCATTTATTTATTCGGAGAGCCGGAAACATACAAATGAGGAACAACATAGGTGGAATATACGTAAGTAGTACAATACAGTATACATTAAGATGTTTCCCTAAACGTAAGTCAATGAGAACATACTTAGAGCAACATGCAAACAACAACCTGACTAAAATTTGTTTTAAAATGGCCGGATATTATATAAATCAATTAATTTACTCTTTATCCACCATCTTTGAGAAAAGCACTATGATTAAACTATAAACTTACATTGTGTTTAATTAATTGAACTATATTCTGTATAGTTTTGTAACAGCGGGCTTGAGCAAAAACAGCGTGGGAGCATGAGAATAAATCGAGATTAGAAAGTAAGTGCTGTGGTGGTCGCAAATTCTATGTATGAAATATTATTTGATATTTTATAGTAGCTTTTTGTTGAAATAAACTTTGTTAGGAAACCGTTTTAATACCAACAAAGTCTAGCTCTCCCTCTGGGTTAGATAGCAGTCGATTTCGTAAAATACAGCGAATCTTGGTATTAGACACCGAATCGGACCTTTTCGTACATATTCTTTTAAAAAAACATAATTTGAAAGTTTATCTCAATTGCTAAAAATAAGATTTTTAACCAAAAAATATCGAAATGCAAAGCGCCTTAACATTTCATTACAAACTTTGACGAGCGAAACGTGTCAAAAGTTGCTCTAACTTTAACGCCAGGCATTACATCGCCTCATTACTAGTTTATGCTAAGTTTTTAATACGATCTCAAGAGGAAGGATGTCTATAGAGATCCTATATGTGTTCCACCAAGAGGAACGGAAAAGCTCTTATGCAGTTTTGAGAACTTGTCATAACGGCTAGCGGCTTACCATAAACAACCTCTTTAATTTGGGTGGCTCATAGTTTATTTGCCTCAATTATGACATAAATAAAAGTGGAACTATGACAAGAACAACAAATGATATATCTCTCTCTTCTGTCGCTCTTATTCAATTTAGTATATGACCGATATCGCTCGGTAGTATTATTATTGGACGTTATCTCTAGAAAAGACACTCTAGTACGATGAATTTCAATCATAAAATTCTCTTCGCGATAAGAATCAGTTCAGTAGTCGGGCATTTCTATTAATTTATATAGTAACCTGGCTGAATATTTCAAGTCGTTTTTTTTGCTTTTGGCTAGTTGTACCCCTCATTGTTAAATAAAATATATTTTTCTCAAACATGCAATGAAATATTGATGTTATGTTCCTTATAATAGGCTGCGAAGTATGACGTTTCAGGTGCGGCTAGGACAAGAGGTCGTTAATGGAATTTCATACATATCTTGCAGGCCTAGGCCGGCAAAGTCGTCTTTTTGAATTTCTATTCGACATAAATTTGTGGCACAGGCATCATGATATTTTGCCACTATGCGTATTAAAAATAAAACTTTGATTTTTAATACGCATATAGATAGGTCTGAGGCGGGCAACCCCATATTTCCCGCCGAGGTATGTATAATGCTTTTCTCAAACATATGCAATGAAATAAAAAAAACACCACTCAATAAACAAATTTAACAGACGCCATGTTTGACAATAAAATAAAATAAAAAAATACTTCCCGCGCTAGGCCTTCAATTTTGTATGAAATCCTTTACAGTTCTCCCGAGTTGTTCCGCCTGCAACGTGATACTTTGAAGCCTGTTATAACGCACGTAATGACTGACTGACACGTGAATACTGAACATTATTACGTACAGTCGGCCAAGGGTGCACGGGTAATCTACCGCCAAAAATATGATTTCTATACTGTAGCATTGTTATTTAAATTATTTTTCTCAAACATGCAATGAAATATTGATGATATGTTCCTTATAATAGGCTGCGAAGTATGATGTTTCAGGTGCGGCTAGGACAAGAGGTCCTTAATGGAATTTCATACAAATCTTGCAGGCCTAGGCCGGCAAATTTCTGTTTTTTAATTTCCATTCCACATAAATTTGTGGCACAGCCATCATGACATTCTGCCACTATGCGTATTAAAAATAAAACATTGATTTTTTTGTTGTTTATTTCATTGCATGTTTGAGAAAAGCACTATACATACCTCGGCGGGAAATATGGGGTTGTCCGCCTCAGACCTATCTATATGTCTTTGGTCGGCAACCCCTTTCGTCCTGGCCTCTGTAGTAATGTACTATTGTAGTAGCTGACACTGTAATTTTATATTTAACTATACAATGTATATTGTTTTGAAAAAATGACACCTCGCCGAGTTTCTTACGCCGGTTCTTCTCGTGGCAGAGGTATATTTTTCCGAACCGGTGGTAGTTTATTGACGTTCATAGGTGCATGTAATATGCCTAATTTGAAGAATAAACTAACTTATACTTTTACTTTTACTTTTTTTAAGGATATGGTCACTTTCGGACTTTTTTTTTAACGCAGAGGAAATGCATTTACGCATCGCCCGGGTCCGGGGAAGGCCTGGGGGTATGTGGGACTCACCCTTCCATAGGAGAAGGAAATACCCACTAAAACCTCTGCGGCGTTAACCCTCTCTGCCGTTTCAGGGGGGCATCATGGGATCGCTAGCATTCTACCACGATGGCCCCGCGGCTGCCCCGGCCGCTGTGCCGGGGGCACCCTCGCGCCAATGAAGGAAAGGGTTGGTGACGCTCCAAACCCTCCTCCCAATCGAGTGGGGCCTAAAGGCGCGGATCCCCAAACCGCGGCCCTAATGGGGAATCAGGCGATTTAAATATTGTAGTCGCCTTCTTCCCTTAAGTCTGCGTCGAGGTGCGGGTGCGCATCAGCCCTATCTTCGCGCTCCCGCTCCGCTTCCTCTTTGCTAGCTATTATTTTTTCGCAGAAGTCGCTCATAGCATTCCAGGATCTCTCACTCCGCAGCATGCAGGCTACTACGCTGCGCAGCAAAAGATCGTCCGTTCCTAAGAACCCGCTCAGTTCGCGACGCTCCAAAGCCCAGCAAGGACACTCTTTGAACGTGTGCAGCGCCGAGTCGTCATAATTCCCGTAATGGTCGCAGGCCGGGGTCGGCTCCTTCCCTATTTAATACAGGTAATAACCGAAGCAACCATGTCCGGTCATAATCTATACTAATATTATAAAGCTGAAGAGTTTGTTTGTTTATTTGAACGCGCTAATCTCAGGAACTACTGGTTCGAATTGAAAAAAGCTTTTTGTGTTGGATAGTCCATTTATTCACATCACGCTGCTACCAATAGGAGCGAAAACGCGGACGAAGCCGTGGGCAACAGCTAGTAGATTATATTTAGAGATTATATTTTAATATTTTTTATAATACTTATAATAGATAGGAAATCTTAAATTGTGGTACTCCTAGAAAATGGTAAACGGGTGGAATGCGAAAAAATTGTACATCGTTAAGGCCTTAATTTAATCTACGCTTTGATTTTCTCAGTTTCGTAACGAAAGTTGCCCATATAAAACATATGACTAATTGTCGTTACGAACAGAAAAAAATAAAGCGTGGATTAAATTAAGGCCTTAACTACGAGTATGTATAAGTACAGTTTTTTTTTCCATTCCACCCAAACACACTATTAACGTTATTCAACATCAGTTGCCACCCAAATGGTCCCTTTTTAAACGATTTAAAAAAGGATTCGATGGGGTCCTACTACTGATAATGTTTTCCATATTTCATTTAGTTTCCTCGTATTAGAAATGAAAAGAAGACTGTCTGACTTGGGAGAAATCTTCCATTTTAATTCTCGAGCTCGTATTGGGGCCGTCAAATATCTCGAATGAAATGGTTGACTTTCAATTCTTGGTTAGCAATCTATTATTGTCTATACTAGCGCACATGCTAGGCAGTATAGTAAAACCAATTCCAAACTTTTGTCGGCCTATTTGATCAACCTAGTTGATAGTGACACTGCTTACGGCAGCTGGAGCTCTCGGGTTCGAATCCCGGTAAGAGGGCATATGTTTATGTGGTGAGCAAAACATTTGTTCCTGAGATTTGGATGTTTTCTACGTATTTAAGAATATCATCATAATCCTAGCGTTATTTCCAGTACAGTTGTTGCATCCTGAAGGATGCCCGGGGTCCGCTATGTATTTAAGTATGTATTTCTATTAAATATATCGTCGTCTAGTACCTTTAAGACAAGCCTTATTGAGTTCGATTTGTGTAAAAAATGACACCTAATATTTATTTATTTAAGCTGAATATCTCCCACTGCGTCGCCGATCATATCCGACATAAGCATATAAACCACTATGATAATTTATCCGATTATTTCAAAGTCGAGATTCTCGTTTCTAATGGACTTACTATGGCTATAGAAAATGCTAAAAACGAAGATCTGTGCGAACAGAAAATTACTGAAGAGATAATCCTAATAGGATTCTATAGAAACAGGACCTATCCATAAGATGGGAACAATCCAATTTATCGCTATCAATAGCTTTAAGACCCATTTACAGAAGTTTGCAAGAATCGCATGAATCTTTAACTACATTGTGGCGCAGGTCTCGAAACCGATTAATCTCAAAGTCCCGCAATTAATAGCCAAATATTATTAATTAGTATATGATCTGTATGTAGGACTCTATGATGTATTTAGTTTTTTATTTCATATTATTAGATTGCCTGATGAAACATATGTAAGTAGGAATAGATATACAGGCTGAAATTTTATAGACTGTTCATATTTTTCCCAGGCATTAGGTATCAATAAAAGATGCCATTTCTGAAAAAAAAGCACGGGTAAAATGTTCAGAATAAAATGTTATGTCCGAATAAATAATTAGTAACGTGTGGATAATCGGGAGCTGAATGATGCTCGGGGTTAGCGGTGCGGGGGGAGGGGCGCGCTCACCTATTTTATCTCGACCAAAATTGCAAATCAATCGCACACGCATTTCCGCGTGAGCGGTCGTGCACTTCCGAAGTGGTATTCTTGTAAAAGTATTGGCTTGTGGCGTAAAGACGTACGTCTCCACTTGTAGTTATCACCTCAACTCTCGCCCCACCTTAAACGTGTCATATGTCAGCCAGTACAGTCTAACTCCTATATACGTAACATGGTTTTAATTTGATAAAATGTAGGCTTTGCACTTGATATTTCATACACAAATTTTGTAAAAATAATTTTCTCTTTCATTCGTAGTGTTTTTTTAATCAATAAGCGGTTTATATTACTTGAATCAGGATAGCTTTAACGGATAAATCCATCGATTAGTACGTCGATAACTAGAACATCACTAGAGGTGAGATGGTTTGACAGTTACACGTATTCACAAAGTACTTTTGACAAGGCGGAGACGTACGCCAAGACACGTTAATGTCATAAATGTTGTCCCCACCTTACACCCCTAGCAATGTGTAGGTGTACGTGGCCGTCGCGGGCGTAGTTGCTATGGTCGTTGCTAAGGCAGTTGACATTTGGTGTCAGTAGTATATTTCATGTGCTAAGATGTTTAAAATAGACTTCTATAATGTAACAAGAAATCAGTATTTCAGTCTGAAAAATTAATTTCCTTTTGTTGGGGATCATTATTTAACCATGCCTTTGGTTCTCCACATAGAATAGATGTCTTCTATTGTAAATTCCAGTGATGTGACGGACAGGTAACCTATTATGTAAATTTGTTTTGCCGAGTGTTTATGAAAATTAACATGTAAATTGGAAAGAAAATGTGCCTAACACTTTGATGAATCTAATATCCACCTACCTAAATATTTATTTCATGTTAGCTGGGAGAGGTTTGTCGATGATTTAAGTACCAAGTACTAGTTGCCGAAAGCATGTTAAGTGTTTTTTTTATTACAGGATTATGGAGAAATTCTACTTGGTGATCATGCAATGTAAGCTGCAAAATGCAACAAATACAGCTGTAAGCAGTACAAGGAAAAATATTTCAACCATTCATAATAATAAATATATTCCGGCTTAGTAAATTAGTAAACTGAAGAACCAGAAGTTAATGACAGTATAAGGACTCTTTCAATGCTTATTCATTATTTACTCTTTCTTCATAGGATAGCATTTGTTGTAAGTATTATATTTAAGAATAAAATTAAGAATATTTTATTTTATTTTTTATTAACACATTATAAAAACACCAACACAAAAAGAGAGCCTAGTCAAACAAGAAAACCTCTGTGTTGTACTGGGCGAAAAGGTACCCATCACACTTCCTGCGTTACCACTTTGGATCAGTTGGATGGCGATGGAACTATCTATCTATCTATTTGTCTCGCTTTTAAATTTTTGAATAAAAACAGGCTTGTATGTTAGTAATTATTGTTCCCGTTATATAATTGTTATATAAAAAATTTTAGACATACGCACCTATATACACTTATATCATCCCCTGACCGTGATGGCTCCAACATCACCTGTGACCCTTGTGTGGGCCCTGGGTACTAGATCTCCTTTAGCTTATGAGTAAGTAAGAGAATAAATGTAAATAAAATGCAAGTAATTATAAGTAATTATGTATAGTACAGGTACTCTTTAATTATAGTACAGGTGGCCCATTTCTCTAAAATATAATCAACAAGTATGACAATGCAGGATATCGATAATTGTTATGTTTGTTATTTTGCGTTGTGTGTTCTAGATCAGTCATATACGACATCTTATCACTGCTGCCAGTTGTTTTAATTTTTCATTCAGTTCTCGGTTTCTCGGTGAAATAGAAATAGAAATAGAAATTCTAACCTTGCCGTCCCTATGCATATTTGAAATAATAATGTATGTTAGGAAGAATTTGGGCAATTTTCCAACGAACGCTGATAAACCAATAGCCACGAGAAATACTGGGAAACTCAAAATAACCTTCTATAGACTAGTAAAGGCAAAAAAGTCGTTCTTGGGAAATTGTATCAAATTCTACAATAAAATTCCTAAACACATTACTGAACTTAGCAACTCTAAATTCAAATCTGCAGTAAAACAAACACTTATATCAAGAGCATATTATAAGATAAACGATTACATCATGGATAGGGATGTTTGGCAGTGATAGCGTCCTGCACGGGTAATCTATCGCGAAAATATATTTTCTACTGTAGCATTGTTATTTAAGTAATTTTGTAGTAATGTAATTTTATATTTAACTATATAATGTATATTGTTTTAAAAAAATGACACCTCACCGAGTTTCTTACGCCGGTTCTTCTCGTGGCAGAGGTATATTTTTCCGAACCGGTGGTAGTTTATTGACGTTCATAGGTGCATGTAATATGCCTAATTTGAAGAATAAACTACTTTTACTTTTACTATTTTTACTTTTATCGGAAGCCGTTACTCCATCATGACAGCTGCAGCATTAGACCCGGCTTGCTGCATGCTTCGTATCTTCCTTTGCAGGTCGTGTTTGTGGTGCATATGCTGCGCGCTTGTGGATTTATATAATAACCATTATATCATGTACAAAATTACAGAAAATTAAGAGCATAGAATTAAAATTATATAAAATCAAATAAAATAAAAATCATTTATTCATTATAATTTGCCTATCGTTGCTATGCGATGCGACCGAGCGCTGTGTAAGCCGGGAAAATATTCTCATCAAAGACATTGTATAGAACTATACTAGACCGCTATCTTTTAAAACCTTGACAGTTACAATTAAACTTTATGTCTAAAGTCACAAGACTATTTTTAAATTATTCACAGATGTAGTGCTAGTGCTTGAAGTTATCAATGCTGCTCTCAAGTGGCGGTCGTGGGTTCGAAACCTACCTCGTATTAATGAGTTTTTTGGAACTTAATGTTAGGTTGTACAAAAATGATACAACCCAATCGTTTACGAGGTGTTTATTTCGTAAATTGAAAACTAAGTCCTCAGCTGCTGGTCCGTGCGTATCGTTGCGCGGAGCGCGGGCAAATGGCCGAGAGCTCGGTGGCGCGGTGGCAGCCGTCGGCGCGCGGTGGGAAAGAGACCGCACGATGCCCATCTCCTCTTATAGTCGACCATCCTGACGATGTAATACGACCCCGTATTATCTGAAATTCATATAAATGTATTAGCCTTTGAAACAAGCTTATTATAAGACTTGTAAGACTTTAAGAAAGTACTGTCAACCCTGGCCAGTCTCAAATCTAACTGATCTTAACCTTTTTGGCCATGAACGTTGTCTAACTGACTTCGCTCACGAGACTGGCCCCTTTGTGCTACGTCATTGGTCTCAAACCTAACCGGTCTTAGCCTAACTGGCCATAGGCTCCATCTATCTGATGATCCTGAGCCCACGAAACCAAGACGATTAGGCACTTTGCATCTCTGGTCTCAAACCTTACTAGTCTTAGCCTGTCTGACCATAAGCTCCATCTGACTGATGATACTGAGCTTACGAGACCAAGATACAAGTACTCAAATAATTAAATATGCTCCCACAGCTGACTGAATGAGCTGGTAATTCAGAGCCATAAATGAATATAAAATAAAATCAATACCAAAATTTGCATCAACTAACCTTTAGTTTAGACATGACCGTCAGTCAAGTAAATAAATATGAGTTTGTTTGATTTTCTTTGTTCAATGATAATACGGTATGTTCATAATCATAATTGTTATTAAACTCCCATCAACAATTTAACATTAACAAAAGAAACTAATTGTTTTTTTATTTTTATTTGTGAACCATACATCAACATGTGAAATGCAACAACTTCAGAAGTACACAGTATATAGAGTACCGTTACAATTCATAAAGTTTTATTTAACAATCGTTACTTACACTAACTTTGATGATCATTCGGAATATTAATAATGACAGAGAGTATCACTCATTGCTTCCTTCACTAGAATCATTATCACTTTCTTTGTCAGAATTCGCTTGAATCCTAAACGGTTTCATCTTATCGGCAGCTATAACATTACGGTATTTACGTCCGCGCGAATTGAGTGATTTAACCATATACCAATCATTAGGATATACTTTCGTCACCTTATATGGACCCGCGTATTTGTCAACTAATTTCCCGCTAGTTATACCCTTCTTCAAGATTCTACGTTCGATTTGAACTAAATATTTTACTCTAAATTGTAAAGCCGCAATACGTTTACGATCATATCTAAGTTTCATACGATTTGCATTCAATTTCAAACGACGTGCTACATCTTCACGAATTTTATCAGCATTGGTACGCTCCTGGTATGAAAAAGAAACATCCAGAGGAAAGCGAGGCACAAATGAGAACACCAAATGTTCGGGACTTTTCCCAGTGGAATTATTTACAGTCGAATTTATGCCTCTCTGCACCTTAGACACATAGTCTTCCCAAGCATCGTGCTTGTCTCCAATACAAGCAGTGAGAGACTGTAAAACTGTCCTATTTACGCGTTCAACTTGCCCATTTGCTCTTGGGCAAGCAACAGCGTTCATAACATGTTTTATATGTCGGCTTGTGCAGTAATTTGCCCTCTGTTGACTGGCAAAGCATTTTCCCAAGTCACTTATAATACGGACGGGAGGACCAAAAACCTTTTCTAGCAAACCCAATGTTGTTAGCACATGATCTGTTTTTGTGTTAGGTACTGGCTGCAGCCAAACATATTTACTAAACCCGTCGACTGCTAGCAAGAGATAAGCATTACCCCACTTTGATTCGCAGAAGGGACCCAAATGGTCTAGATGAATGGTTTCAAATGGCTGATTACCTTTATCGATAGGATTGAGTTTGCCACGTTGTACCCCCGTTGGTTTCTTTGCAAACTGACAAGAGATACAGCTCCGAACATATTTAGTAATAAGCCGTAGTAGTTTCTCAAACCAGTATTTCTTTCTAATAAGTTCGATGACCTTTTCTTCACACATATGTCTATTATCATCATGACACATTTTGACTATACGCCATCTTACTGATTTAGGTATAACTATTCTTTTTTTACCTTCAATGATTTTGCACAACAATCCGTCTACGATACAGTAATCCTTCTTAATGTCTTTATTAGCCGTATCACTTTTTAAATCTAGCATAATAGTGTTTAATTGGGAATCGGCTTGCTGCACAGCCGTTACCCAAGTAGTCTGATCTAAATGTAATACCGTCTTGACTGGGTTTCGGCTGAGTGCATCAGCATGTTGCATTTGCTTTCCCGGTCGATAAATAACTTTAAAATCATATTCTAATAATTCAAGCCACCATCGTCCTATTCGGGGAATCATATCACGCTTAGTCCACGTAGCACTTAGCGCGTTACAATCACTTACGACAGTAAAAGGCCTGCCCATAAGGTTTACACGAAATCTTTTTAAGCTCATGACCACCGCAAGCGCTTCGAGCTCATATGAATGATATTTGCTCTCTACGTCTGTGATCTGTCGACTCGCGTATGCAACAGGTTTGAACTCGCCATCCGGTTGCTTCTGCATAAGTACTCCTGCTAGACCAATTGCGGAAGCATCCGTATGCACCTGAGTTTCAAATGCTTCATTATTCATTATATGGCCAATACCGAATGAGATACTAATTCCAATTTAATGTTATTAAATGAATCATCTTGAGCTTTTTCCCATACCCAAGACACGTTTTTCTTAAGAAGCATTGTTAACGGTCGTGTTTTCAGAGCAAACGCAGGTATAAATCTCCTTGGGGGGCGCTAGTCGGGTAACCTCCACGAGTGTCTGGGTTCTTCCAGTTCCCCTGGACCCTCGCGGGTCTGGGGGAAGGGGAAGGGTTCTGGCCGGTGCGCCCTGGAGGCAACGGTAAGTGATTCATCTTCGGAGGGATCGCTTACCGGTGCTACCAATAACCCGGAGACAGGGTCGCTCTGGGTGTTCCTCTGTTTAGCGGAGGACACTCGAGATGTGACCAATGGGGGGATGGGGGGTTCCGCATCAGGGAGTCGCATGACTCCCCAGGTGCGGCGTGAGGGACAGGCCATGTCGTATGCCTGTTTAAAGAATTACGGACCCGTAACCCTGACTTCGGCAGAGGGCCGCTATAGTCGGGAGCGGGGGCTGTCACCGTCAGGCCGGGGCCGGGTGGTGGCTGCGAGGGAGAAAACCTCTATAATAAGTAACAAAGGGACCTGAGGGAATCCGGGGTTTTTCACTCTCTCCCGGCGTGGAGGTCCGTGGTGTGGAGTCGCCCTGCACGCTTGCGGACGGGTGGGAGGCGCTTGCCTCAACAGTGAGGGAACAGCTTCGGCTGTTGCAGCAGGCGGTGTTCGCGGTTGTGTGCCTTGGCGATCCCGTGTCACCGCCGCTAATGCTGCGTGATGGGCATACCCTGGTGGTTTTAGACGGTAGTCCGGGCGGTTCCCGGGAGTCCGTCATACTCGACCTAGTTCCCCGGCTAGGCGAGATGTGTAAATGCATTTCCCCAGGTTAAAAAAAAAAGGTATAAATCTCCTAAAGTAACTTGCCAATCCAATAAATTGCGTAATCTGATGAACTGTGCAAGGTTTGGGAAAGTTTTTAACTGATTCTAACTTTTTAGGAGAAGGTCGACTTTCACCTTCTGCGATGTGATATTCGACCTTCTAAGTTTTGTGGGGATCCGCGCCTTTAGGCCCCACTCGTTTGGGAGGAGGGTTGGAGCGTCACCAACCCTTTCCTGCATTGGCGCGAGGGTGCCCCCGGCACAGCGGTCGGGGCAGCCGCGGGGGCATCGTGGTAGAATGCTAGCGATCCCATGATGCCCCCCTGAATCGGCAGAGAGGGTTAACTCCGCAGAGGTTTTAGTGGGTATTTCCTTCTCCTATGGAAGGGTGAGTCCCACATACCCCCAGGCCTTCCCCGGACCCGGGCGATGCATAAATGCATTTCCTCTGCGTTAAAAAAAAGTCCGAAAGTGACCATATCCTTAAAAAAAGTAAAAGTATAAGTAGTTTATTCTTCAAATTAGGCATATTACATGCACCTATGAACGTCAATAAACTACCACCGGTTCGGAAAAATATACCTCTACCACGAGAAGAACCGGCGTAAGAAACTCAGCGAGGTGTCATTTTTTCAAAACAATATACATTGTATAGTTAAATATAAAAATACAGTGTCAGCTACTACAATAGTACATTACTACAGAGGCCAGGACGAAAGGGGTTGCCGACCAAAGACATATAGATAGGTCTGAGGCGGACAACCCCATATTTCCCGCCGAGGTATGTATAGTGCTTTTCTCAAACATGCAATGAAATAAACAACAAAAAAATCAATGTTTTATTTTTAATACGCATAGTGGCAGAATTTCATGATGGCTGTGCCACAAATTTATGTGGAATGGAAATTAAAAAACAGAACTTTGCCGGCCTAGGCCTGCAAGATTTGTATGAAATTCCATTAACGACCTCTTGTCCTAGCCGCACCTGAAACGTCATACTTCGCAGCCTATTATAAGGAACATAACATCAATATTTCATTGCATGTTTGAGAAAAATATATTTTATTTAACAATGAGGGGTACAACTAGCCAAAAGCAAAAAAAACGACTTGAAATATTCAGCCAGGTTACTATATAAATTAATAGAAATGCCCGACTACTGAACTGATTCTTATCGCGAAGAGAATTTTATGATTGAAATTCATCGTACTCTCAGAGTGTCTTTTCCAGAGATAACGTCCAATAATAATACTACTGAGCGATATCGGTCATACTAAATTGAATAAGAGCGACAGAAGAGAGAGATATATCATTTGTTGTTCTAAAGCATATATAACAGGTATGATACAGGTCATCATATCCAGTATGACAGAAAATAGTAAAAATATCAATTTACAAATAGCAATTTACAGCTCTTTTTTGAGCGCTGAGAGCTGTAAATAGCTCGAGCACTGGAGGATGTTTTCAAGACTCTGGACTGGAGAAGGCTAGGCATTAACATAAACGGCGACTACCTCACTCACCTTCGGTTTGCTGACAATATAGTAGTCTTGGCTGAGACCATGGAGGATTTTAGTACAATGCTCAATGACCTCAGTAAAGCCTCCGAGCGAGTTGGTCTAAGGATGAACATGGACAAGACGAAGATCATGTCAAATGTCCATGTCGCACCAACTCCCTTAACAATCGGACACTTTACGCTCGAAGTTGTAGACCATTACATATACCTAGGACAGACTGTCCAGTTAGGTAGGTCCAACTTCGAGAAAGAGGTTAATCGTCGAATCCGACTCGGCTGGGCAGCGTTCGGGAAACTACGGCACATCTTTTCGTCCAATATTCCGCAGTGTCTCAAGACAAAAGTCTTTGACCAGTGTGTGTTGCCAGTGATGACATATGGCACTGAAACGTGGTCGCTTACTATGGGCCTCATAAGAAGGCTCAAAGTCACCCAAAGGGCAATGGAGAAAGCTATGTTGGGAGTTTCTCTGCGTGATCGCATCAGGAATGAGGCCATCCGCAGCAGAACCAAAGTGACCGATATAGCCCTCCGAATCGCTAAACTTAAGTGGCAGTGGACGGGGCACATAGCACGTAGAACCGATGGCCGTTGGGGCGGAAAGGTTCTCGAGTGGCGAGCACGTACCGGAAGGCGTAGCGTGGGCAGGCCCCCCACACGGTAGACTGATGACCTGGTGAAGGTCGCGGGTGTCCGCTGGATGCGGGTGGCGCAGGACCGGTCATTGTGGAAGTCTTTGGGGGAGGCCTATGTCCAGCAGTGGACGTCTTTCGGCTGACATGATGATTTACAGCTATTGGCAGCCGCCCTCGACAACACTCTCTGTGGGACAATGGGTGACGACTATCGGACTGAATCTTTGGCAGTGGTTCATTATCCTACAATAAACAATAATTTATTTTAGTGCCTGTAGTGAAGAAAGGAGTAAATTCGAGTTCCCTTTGGTTTTTATTGCACCATTTGATTCAGCTTGTCAAACTACACAACATATCTAAAGGTCATATCTCTAGCTGACTCCTAACCTATTTTTTTCGATGACCAAAAGGGTATAAGATGGGTTATAAAGGTATAAGTCAGTACAGTTATATTTTTGAGTAAAAACTTAATTCATTTTGTTGCGTTAGTCGTAAACACTATTTTGGTGTAAACGGATTTGTGTCATTATTGTAACATGAGCATAAAGGAACAACTCGTTTAGTATCATTACTACAAGTAACGCCATTGGACAGTTTCGTGTCCATGCCGTGTTGCTATTGGCCTAAATATTTGTATACTGATCGGAAACAACTCATTCTATTACTTTTTACTTAATATTCTTTTTCAATCGTTTTTGGCGAAAATTCCATAACAACAAATCATACTACTTTACGCACACGATCATTAATGATACAAGTCGTGTTCTGCAATTACGCACAATGTGAATAAAGGTACAAGTCGATTTATTGCTAAAAGCTCAATAAAAAATATTAAATATCTTGAGTTACTCCATAAAGTACCTATACTCGTGAATAATGGTATAACTGCAAAATACTGAAAAAAAAAACATATTATGTATGGGATCGGAATATTATACGTCTATGTGTGTAACTAAAGCTTAATACCATAGGTTATATAAACAAGCATAAAACGTTCAAATTCTAAGAAGCTGGTATCCAATAATAGTTTTTCGTCTCTCCTGAAAAGTGCCGTTTTTGAGTTATTCCCTTATTCACTAGAGTCACTGACTTAACACAAAAAAATAAAACTAAAACACAACTTGATTTAAAACAAGATATACGTGCTAGTCGAATAACACATCTCGCGTCATTCCTGGCGCAAAGGTACCCAAAACGCTTGCTGCGTTACCGCGTTGGACTGCAATACCTTACTTGCTTTTTGTTGGACCTTTGCAACAAGAATGACCCGCAGCGGGGGTCAAGGCTCCTGTCCCGCATACGTCTCCCAACCTCCTTTATAAAAGTTTTGGCCTCCGAGCACCAACAGCCGGTCGTTTCTACCGCCAAAGGAACTAATCAGGCTTGAATACTTGTATCTTTTTTAAGAGCCACCAGCTCAGCCGCTGCCCCTGCCACCCGGATGGTACGACCGATGTGCGATGCATCAAAAGTGCTAACGCAAGTAGCGTCCCAGAGAAGGTACTTTCCATTTTTCCAGGGTACTTAAGTTAAACCATCTGGCCTCTTACCATCCGAGCGGCTTAGGCCAGGGGGCTCCATAATACAAGGAAAGTTCGCTGACACAAGTGCCCTTTGGATGATGTCGTTCAGAGTGTGATGCCGTGGGAATCTTCCTGCATATCGGCGACAACTCAAGGCGTGGTGGCCGCTGCTCTCCACCGTTGAGCCGCAAATCCAAAGATGAGGTTCAGAAACATCGCAGCCCAGGCGGAGAGCCGCGGCCACCCGCAACGAGTAGTCGTCGAGGAGGTTACCCAAATGCGGAGAAGGCAGGGCTTGGTGGGTATCTATTGATGTACCCGTGAATGGGTTGTAGCAGGTGTATTACATAGTAAAATAGCGTAGTGTGGATATGGATATATTAGGAACGGATTCGAATACGTTTACTTTTACTAGTGAAGCGCATGGGTGTAGCAGGTGGCTAGACCACTGCATAGTTACCGAGGCTGCGAGAGCAACTGTGCGGAATGTAAAGGTAAAATATGATATGTATTGGTCTGACCATCTGCCGCTTGTTATTGAATGCGATCTCACTAAATTGCAGATTAAATGTAGCACTGTGCGGTCGCTTAATGAGGGGGTAATATGGGGCGAAAGGAAAGCTTCTCAAATTGATATGTATCACTCGCTATGCCACGATAGGTTAAGACTGTTGGACTTTCCCGACGAGTTAACGTCCTGTGCCGATGCAATGTGTACGGACACTAAGCACACAATAATTCTAGACAGAATGTATGATGACATAATTACCACCTTGACGGATGCGGCGAGAAAGTCTAGCAGGAGCGGGCGAGAAAAGAGAAGCGCTGTAGCAGGGTGGAATAAGTACGTTGCGGCCGCGCACAAACTGGCTAGAGATAAGTTTCTTGTGTGGGTGTCGGCGAACAAACCGAGTCAGGGCCCAGTATATACTGAAATGTGCGAATTCAGAAGGCTTTTTAAGTCAAAGCTCAAGTGGTGCCAGGATAGGCAGGAACAAATAAAAAGTGATATTCTTGCCACTAATCGGGCAGCTAATGACTTCAAAGCCTTCTGGAAAAACACAAATAAGTTAAATGTGCGACAGGGTGTTCCTGTAACTGTAGGAGGTGTCAGTGACAAAAAATCCATCGCTAATCATTTTAGGCATGTCTTTAATGTAGACCCGATTCTGACGACATCTGAAAGGGAGGGGCGATGTGCTGAGACTGTCATGGGGGACCGGACCATAAGTTTTACTGCAAAGCAGGTTAATAATATTATTAAACACATGCAGAGGGGAAAGTCCCCGGGTCACGACGGTCTCAGCATAGAGCATCTCAAACATGCCGGAGTGCACATGCCTCGTGTCTTAGCGATGTTTTACACGCTATGTCTGAGGCATGCGTATCTCCCAAATAAGCTTACTGACACAGTGGTTGTACCACTGGTCAAAAATAAGACTGGCGATTTATCTGAACCAGGAAACTACCGGCCCATCTCGCTAGCGACTGTACTTGTCAAAGTACTTGATAGCCTGCTTAATGCACAGCTTTGCAAGCATATTACGTTGCATGATGCGCAATTCGGATTCAGACCCGGATTATCAACGGAGTCAGCAATACTGTGCTTTAAGCGGGCTGTCGGATACTACAAGGAGAGGAACACGCCGGTATATGCGTGCTTCCTGGACCTATCCAAAGCATTTGACCTGGTTGTGTATGACATACTTTGGGATAAACTAGCGAAAACAGGTGTGCCAAAAGAATGTATTGTATTGCTAAGGTATTGGTACAACAGTCAGGTCAATAGGGTGAGATGGGCTGGAGAAGACTCCAGTTAGGTTCTACTCGGGCTTGTTGAATGTAAACGCCGTGATTATATGTTGTAAAGAACGTTTTATTAATCAGTCTTGGTACAGACGCGTAATGGCTGACATGGCCGCAATCGCAAGAAGAGGGAAAAGGAAGGGACACAGATTATATATCTTAGACCATTGTGTTGCTATCTGACATCTTCCCCTTTTTAAAAGAAGACTAAAGAATCCAGGATCGCTGATAAAGGTAAGTACATTTTATGTTATGTAAGATTTAAGTAATTGGATCATAGATTCTTTTTAATTACATGAAACGGAACGTTGCTGTCATTTTGACAACTCGTTATTTCTACTCTATACGTAAAGGTTTGATTGACATAATGACATTGACATTTGAACTTAACCTGGTTAGGCTAGTTACTTAGTATCTAATCTATTGATTAATATTAATACAAGTGATATTGTTCATATTCTTTTGGGAATTTAACAATACGCCCAGATCGCGTAGTCTTCGGCAGATTATCAGTACTAGTGCTAGGAAGATCACTGTCATTATTGCTTACATTTAATTCTGTTTTGTTCGCAGGTACAACATCGGACAACGGGGCGGCCGGTTTCAAGATGTGTTCGCGATTTCTACGAAATGTCCCTTGAGGAGACGAGATTACGAAACTACGTGGCTCATTACCTGCTTCGGATATTCTACCTGGAACCCATACACTGTGTGGTTTATGCTTAAAGTATACATCTTCATTGACCTGTAAATCTGGCGAAGGTTTAGTGTGTTTATTATAATAAAGTGTTGAATATTCTTTTTGTTTTTCAATGTTAGTCTTGAGCAATTCCAGATCAACAAGTGATGGTGAAAGTGGTGATTCTGACATTGGAATATTAGAACGTAAGTATCGAGACATACATAGTTGAGAAGGAGAAAATCCTGTTCTCTTAGGCGTTGTTCTATACATGAGCAATGCTAGGTATGGATCTGAGTTATCCGATTCACATTTCTTTAGCATATTCTTAATCATGCCTATAGCTCGTTCCACCATTCCATTAGAGCGACTTAAATATGGACTTGAGGTAATGAACTGTATATCCCAATTATTTGCAAATATCTGAAATTCCTTACTGTTAAACGGAGGACCATTATCTGAGATCATGGTTTCAGGTTTGCCATGTCTTGCAAATATAGACTTTAAATGAGTTATAATGATATTTGCATTTGAGCCTGTGGGTAATAATGCTAACTCAACATATTTTGAAAAATAATCAACAACAATTAGATATTTTGTGCTATTGAATTCGAAAATATCTATGCCTACTTTGTTCCATGGCAGGAATTTATATTCATGATGAATAATAGGCTGTTTAGAGTTATTTCTGCGATATGTCAAGCATGTATGACATTGACTTACATATTTTTCGATATTATTGGCTAAGTTAGGCCAATACATAGTAGTTTTAGCTAACCTAATTGAGCTATTTACTCCTTGATGTCCTTCATGACTTAATTTTACTGCATATTCTCTCATTTGTTCCGGGATAACAATTTTATCACTCAGGAAAAGAATATTATCCATGACATGTAATTTGTCTTTAAGTGAAAAATATGGCTTTAAAAGCCGTCCAACTGATCGTTTATGTTCTGGCCAACCTTTTTGACAATATTGTATGATTTGGCTTATAGTTGGATCTTTACTGGAACAGTCCTGAATTTCTGAAAGTTTTTTCTGACTAACTGACAGATTTGACATGATAAAATTAACGTGTATATCTATATCCTTATCGAGGTCTAGCAATGTTTTTTCAGAGAGAGCTGCACGCGATAGCGTGTCTGCTATATATAGGTATCGTCCAGGTTTGTATGTAACATTGAGATCATAGGGCTGCAAGCGAAGCATGATTCTCTGTAGCCTGGCTGGTATGTCATGTAAGGCTTTTTTAAATAATGGTATTAGGGGCTTGTGGTCTGTAAACGCCGTGATTATATGTTGTAAAGAACGTTTTATTAATCAGTCTTGGTACAGACGCGTAATGGCTGACATGGCCGCAATCGCAAGAAGAGGGAAAAGGAAGGGACACAGATAATATATCTTAGACCATTGTGTGGCTATCTGACAACTCCGAAGAATACAGGTTAAAATGTGGGGTCAGACAGGGTGAACTCACGTCCCCTATCCTGTTTAACCTGTATATGAATGAGTTGATTGAGGGACTCTGCAGTACACATGTCGGGTGTCATATTGAAGGAACTAGTTTCAATAACATAAGCTACGCAGATGACATGGTACTGCTGGGGAGGTTGATTACAGTCTGTGAGGGGTACGCTGAGCAGCATGGTCTCAGATACGACCAAAAGTGTACTTGTAATTTTTAAAGCTCGCAAATACAACCCAACTGAGGTGTCGAGCATCATGCTGTGCGGCGTCCCCCTCAAAAGGGTAGACAGATTTAAATATCTGGGACATGTTATCACAGAGGACCTGCAGGATGACCTGGACCTGGAAAGAGAGCGACGAGCAATGGCTGTGAGAGGTAATATGCTTGCCCGCAGATTTGCACGGTGTAATGAACAAGTTAAACTAACCCTTTTTAAAGCTTACTGTCAGACATTCTACACCGGCAGTCTGTGGGTAAGATTTACACAAAAAGCCTACAACTCGTTGCGGATCCAATACAACAATATCCTGAGGATGCTGTTGAGGCTGCCGAAGCACTGTAGTGCGTCCAACATGTTTGCCGTAGCGCGCACTGATGATTTTTTCGCAGTCAGGCGCAAAAGAATAGGCTCACTGTTGAGGAGAGTGAGAGGCAGCAGCAACAGCCTCCTGAGGGTGTTGGCAGAGCGGTTTGATTGCCCGGTCACTAAATATTGGGTGGAAGTGGCAATCGGCAGGGCCAAATAGATGTTAAGTACTTAAATTTACACTAATATCGACTAACATAGTATTAAGACACTTTTGTTACTAACCTGCTATGGATCAAAATGGTCTGAAATAAATGATTTTTATTTTTTATTTATTTTTTATTTAAAACTCTCCAAATGGCCTCTACCTGTTGGATCTGTGTCCCCACGCAAGCCTATCAAAAGACCGGGATGTAATGGCCCGTGAATCTCGAAGGAGAAACAAATAATCCCACTATTATATAATATTATAAATGCGAAAGTTTAGATGTTTGGATGTTTGGATGTTTGTTGCTCAATCACGCAAAAACGGCTGAACAGATCAGGATGATTTTTTGTATGCTAACAGTATGTAATCTGGATTCACTTATAGTATACTTTTTGTCCCGATAATCACCCTCAAAGGGATGAAATCGGGGGTGCAAATATGGTCTATGAAACGGGGTGATTTAAATCCTCATAAGCCATTATAAGCTTTAAGTTTCAGCCAATTGGGAGTATAGCGGCGTGTCAATAATTTTAACGTAAGCCACAGCAGAATTTGACGTATTGTACACAAGCTGACTTTTCGATATGTCAAAGCCGAAATATCATAATTCCTTCTGATTGATGACGCTATTTTTGAGCATAACTTTTTAGCAATTAGGTCTATTATTGCGTGTAAGTCAAAATAAAATTGCGATACTTTGGAATTGTTTGTCTTCATATGCTTAAATACAAAAACAGCTGCTTCGATGCAGTCTTTGTATCGTCAGTGTACAATTTAATTTTGTCGTGTATTATTGTTTACGTAATTGGTGACCCTTCACACTATAATAACTGTTTGATATAAGAGATCACTTGGGCTGGGTAGCCCAATCGTCAACATTGACGGTTGAAGCACCTTAGATCTATGCACAAATTACAATCTATAAACTGAGATAGAGATACCAGTGAAATACTCCACATAGATCGTAGCGCCGTTGTGTATTTAGTAAGAACTAACCGCACGACCGCTGCATCCCTGTCACTTCAATATGCAAGTGCGATAGAGATAGCACCCAGTGACATCTGGTACAAACAAGTTGAACTAAAATTTCCATAGAAAAATTCGTACTTCGAGCTGAAAGGCCCCTGGATTTATGCTTATCCGTCTACATATAATACAGCTGTAGAAGGTCGAAAATCTGTACATTGAAGATATTGGCCAAATCAATGCAGTGATTGGAGGGCCCTTGGTATCGAAACAGAACACATTTCAACAGTTTTAATAATTCGTGTCTGTTTGTCTATAGGTTTATATGTCTAGGCATTGTGACTCTCGGCCTTCAGCCTCACGTGCATTGCCGCTCTGCTTCGGGCCCTCAGCCTTACTTTTTACTCTGTGTGAATGATCGGCACGAGGAGCCCGCTCTGTGTGAATGATCTGCCTTTGGATTCGCATGCCTTGCCCCTCTGCATCAGTCCTTCGGCCCTACATAAGGAGCCCGCTGTGTTGGGATTGTCGGCCTTCGGCCTTGCGTGAATTGCCACTCTGCTTCAGGCCATGGGCTCTACATAAGGAGACCGCTCTGTTGGGACGCTCAGCCTTTGGCCTCGCGTGCGTGCCACACGGCTCCGAGCCTTCAGCCCTCAGCCTTATATAAGGAGCCCGCTCTATTTGAATGCTCGGTCTTCGGCCTCGCATGCATTGCCACTCCGTTTCGGCCCGTTAGTCATCAACTTTACATGAAGAATCCACTCTGTTGAGAAGCTCGGCCTTCGGCCTCGCGTTTCTCGCCTCCCTGCTTCAGGCCTTGGGCCCTCAACCTTACATAAGAAGCCCGTTTTGTGTGAATACTCGGCCTTCCGCCTTGCATGTTTTGCCACTCTCCTTCGGCCATCATACTTACATGAAGAACCCGCTCTGTTGGGACGTTCTACGGAAGAACTGCGTAGCGAGACTTTTATCATTGTACATGCAATATTTTACGGGCTTCATTCGTCTAGAATCGGTACATTTGATATAAATAAGCTTAATCATTCGTTTTGAAAGCACGAGCACGTAGCACCAAGACAGTTACAATCGGACACCTTTACTTGAAGTAGTCAGACGATTATATATACCTAGGACAGACTGTCCAGTTAGGTAGGTCCAACTTCGAGAAAGGGGTAAATCGTCGAATCCGGCTCGGCTGGGCAGCGTTCGGGAAGCTACGGCACATCTTTTCGTCCAATATTCCGCAGTGTCTCAAGACGAGCCTCTTTGCCAAGTGTGTGTTGCCAGTGATGACATATGGCACTGAAACGTGGTCGCTTACTATGGGCCTCATAAGAAGGTTCAAAGTCATCCAAAGAGCAATGGAGAGGGCTATGCTGGGAGTATCTCTGCATGATCGCATCAGAAGTGAGGCCATCCGCAGTAGAACCAAAGTAACCAACATAGCCCTCCGAACCGCTAAACTTAAGTGGCAGTGGGCGGGGTATATTGCACATAGAACCGTTGGCCGTTGGAGAGGAAAGGTTTTCGAGTGGCGACTAGGTACCAGAAGGCGCAGCGTGGGTAGGCCCCCCACAAGGTAGACTTATGACCTGGTGAAGGTCGCAGGTGTCCGCCGGATGGGGATGGCAAAGGAACGGTCATTGTGTCACTCTTTGGGGGAGGCTTATGTCCAGCAGTGGACGTCTTTCGGCTAATATGATGATGATGATGATTCGTTTTGAAAAAAGGATTACTATTAAAATTTTCCGTGCGCGGTAAAGAGCATTTCATATTGAATGTACGAGTAATCATTTCTTAAGGGATGCAAAGAAGGGTGAAAGATGTATGGGAAAACAAATAATTCTAAAGTAAGAATGAGTTCTACGCAGACGAAGTCGCGGGCAAAAGCTAGTAATAATAATAAATGGAATTTGGTGTCGATAAGTGTGCGGTCATGCATGTACAGCGGGGCAAAGTTGTAAATCCCACAAATTTACATATTTCTGAGACAATCGCTCTCAGATCTCTCTCCGAAGCAGAAACCTATAAGTATCTTGGTATGTCACAGTCTTTGGGTATCGAGGGTGGAGACATCAAACGGGCGGTGAGGGAGCGCTTCTTCTGTCGCCTGACAAAAGTACTCAATAGTTTTTTGTCGGGCGGCAATAAGGTTCGCGCCTTCAACGCCTGGGTGATACCGTTGCTCACATACTCCTTTGGCATATTAAGGTGGACTCAGACTGAGCTCGATTTCCTGGATCGAAGGGTACGTGTACTGCTCACTGCGCACCGTATGCTACACCCACGATCTTCTGTTATGAGACTGTACATCCCGCGGAAGCTTGGAGGTCGCGGCTTCTTAAATGCCAAAGACCTTCACAACCGCGAGGTGTGCAGTCTCAGGGATTACTTTCTAAACAGTGAGTGTGGGATGCATCGTGACGTAGTGGCAGCAGACGCATCTTTCACCCCGCTCTCCATGGCAAACGAGAACTGGCGCAGATTTAAAGTACTAAGCACCGACGACCGCAGGGCGGTATGGAAGAGTAAGGAGCTACATGGGCGGTTCTACAAGGCCCTTACGGAGCCCGACGTAGACCTGCTCGCATCGGTGAACTGGCTACGTTTTGGGGATCTTTTTGGGGAAACTGAAGGTTTTGTCTGTGCAATTGCGGACGAGGTTATCATGACGAACAACTACCGGAAATATATCCTGAAGGACGGTACGGTCGACATTTGTCGGGCATGCCGCCGTCCCGGAGAGTCACTCAGGCATATTATTTCTGGTTGTAGTCATCTTGCTAACGGCGAGTACTTGCACAGACATAACTTGGTGGCCAGGATTATTCACCAGCAGCTTGCTCTTTTATACGGTCTTGTAGACTTCGAAGTGCCGTATTATAAGTATACACCTGCGCCAGTTCTCGAAAATGGTCGTGCAACGCTCTATTGGGATCGATCTGTCATCACGGACAGGACTATTGTAGCCAACAAGCCTGATATCGTGCTGACAGATCGATTGAAGCGCCAGGCAGTGCTAGTTGACATCACCATCCCCCATGACGAGAACCTCGTGAAAGCTGAGAAGGACAAAGTCAGCAAGTACCTAGACTTGGCACATGAGGTAACCGCCATGTGGGATGTTGATTCAACGATTATTGTCCCGATAGTCGTCTCTGTGAACGGTCTAATAGCGAAGAGTCTCGACCAACATCTCAAGAGACTCTCGTTAGATGGCTGGGTCAAGGGTCAAATACAGAAGGCGGTACTCCTGGACACGGCGCGGATAGTCCGGAGGTTGCTCTCTCTCTCGCCCTAACCACCGGTAGCTTAGGCTAGCCTCGCTGCCAGCGGCACCCTAGGTTAGGTTTTTTATAATGCTTTATATTTTGTATGTATATTTTTATATTGTACTTGTATAAATTTATTGTAAAAAATCTAACTTAAGACGAAAAAATAAATAAGGTGAATAATTTATTGAACCATTAAGTTTTGTAACATGACAGTTTCAATCAATACGTTACAGCGATTCATATTTTGCTAAATTGGTACTAAACTAAGGTATACTAATTAACATCCATACGTCTCTCTAACACTCTTTTCCATTCAATCATCAGTCGCGCTATCCCTGTCACAAACACATCACACTGCGGTGATGCTGCGAGCACAGAGTTGAGAAGAACAGTAGCGCGAGGAAAGGGCGAGTGTCGGTACAGGTTCGTGCGTGAGGCCGCGGTTGCTAAGAGAGGCACTCTCAGGCGCTTGTTGCGATAATCGTTCGGCACATTGAAATTAAGCATTTTTTCCACCAAATTCACACTGTTAATTTAATTTCTCAGGACATTTAAGATAAAACTGAGCAGGCTTAGTTTTCGTCGCATTTCTAGAGAATCGAACTCCAAGTGACCCTGCAGAAAGCGAGTGGGGTACAAAAACGGATAGTACAAGTGGTTCTTCTTATAAATATGCCTCAAAAACCTTTTTTGGACTTGTTCTAACATAAGTGTATATTTGCTCTCGTGTGGATTCCACACTACTGCATTCGTTTCGAGGATGCTTCTCACTAGAGCGGTGTAAAGCGCTCGCGTTGCTGTAGAGGAAAGTGGGGCAGCGTTACGCAGCACAAAACCTAGCCTTTGATAGGCACATTTTGTGACATTCCGAACATGAGTCCGAAATGTAAGACGAGCGTCGAAAGAGACTCCCAGGTCACGAACTTCATCTACACGGATCATTGGCTCCTCAGCTATAAGGTAGTCAAAGTGAAGGGGCGACGGAGAGCTTGAAAAAGTCATGACCTCGCATTTGCATTTATTAAAGAGTAGCTTGTTGTTGGTGGTCCATAATGGACCTGATGGGCATAACAAGTTTTACGTCGTCTGCGAAAAGAAAAGGGGAAGAAAAGGGGTGGCGTGGTTGGCTACTTCAGGGAGATCGTTGACAAGGGCTAGAAAAAGATATGGACCTAAATTAGATCCCTGACTTATACCGGAACGTGTATGGTATGGTTTAGATAGGTATGGTCCATACTTCACAAACTGTTTTCTGTCCCTGAGGTAGTTGGCAAACATTAGGCCGTCGGATATGCGTTTCACATCAAAACCGTCCCACAAGCGTTGACAATCTGGCTTTTCAGGAGCAGACACCCTCGGGTTGAGTGAGAGTCGACCATGCCACCCAAGCATCGGAAGAGAAAGGTATGGTTACTTTATCACCACCTAAAGATAAAAATTTTGTGACAAGGTCCGAAACCCCACCTGACGATGCCAGGAAGGCTCAATCCCGAGTGCGCCGTAATTGATTTCCTGTTTCATAATTGATTGTGGAACAGGAAAAATAATTCCTCTTTCGTAACTAATTCATTACGAACAAAGAAAAAAAAACTTCTTTCGAAGTTAATTACGAAAGTTGATTTCGAAAACGGCAAATAAATTCTTGTTTCGTAATTGATTGCGAAACAGTGAAAAATAATTCTTCTTTCGCAGCCAATTGTGAAACCACAATTGCGAAAACGGACTAAACGAATATATTACATTGTTTAACGAGGGACGTAAGCAGAAAATCGCGAACGACAGTCTATGATGATTCCAGTTTGCAATCCTACGCCCGAGTGAATTACAATGTTTTTTATCACATTTGCGAGGAAATGAATCCAAATCTAAAATTCCAAATTGACGAAATTGACAACTTCACCTCTAGTATTCTTGATCGCCGGGGCTTCTTTGTGAGAGGTGTGCGCCGCATCAACCAGTATTCAATCAGATCACACACAAACTCACAAATATGAAAATTCATAACTCCACGGGAAGTAAATTGTTTATAGATGCTATACACTCGCCTGCGTACAATAAGACCCTTTACGAGGAAGTGTGCTGATAAAAAATATTATACTAATTATTTTTACTTGTCCTATTCGAAAAAAAATCTTATCTAGCTCGTTTAGAGGGAGCAAAACTGGATTTTGCTCCCTGCCAACAGGGAGCAAATTGTTATTGCGCTTGCTTCCATTGGGAGCAAACACGAGTTTTGCTCCCTCTAAACGGGCCAGAAAAGACTTTTTTTTGTATTAATACAACAATGGTGACAAATAAGCTTACGGCCTACCTGATGGTTAGCAGACACCATAGCATATAGAAACTAGCGTCTCCAGAAAAATCACAAGTGTGTAGTGGTTGCTTGAAGCCAAACCCTCTTAAAATGCTTTACTCACTGACCGACGTAGCACCTCCCGACGTGCGCAGAAGAGTCACTTGCTCGGTGGAAAAACTATCTGCACAAAATGCTGACCCTCGCCATCCTCTCTACTCTGGCTGGCGAGCCTATCTCGCCTCAAGAGCCGATCCAGCTTCCTACATTCCACCGATTCAATCACAGTAAGCCGAACTATTGAGCCCTTCAACCTGTGGAAAGAAAAAGCTCCCCCTCCTGAAAACGTTGTACAACCTGCACTAAGGCTACCATCTGGGTAGACTGCTTTCTTGTGTTGTTCGCAGTAAAGACAGCCTGTGCAAGTGGGGTTTCATTGGGGCATCCTCGATCCGCTGCGTGTGTGGTGTCACCACCCAAATTTTGGCGCACCTTACCAACTGCCTGGCTTGCCCATCCTCCTACTCACAAGAAGACTGGATCAAAGCTAACCAAAGGGCATTAGACATTGCTGGTTTTTGGGTCAGCACAATTAAGCATAGCACAGCCATCGATTAGATAAGAAGAAGAAAAAGAAGTCACCACTACGACGCGCGCCGTTTTTAGTGACACACCGTCTCATTTAAACAGGAAGCATATAGTAGAACTCGACTTCATCGTTTAGTAATTGATTACGAACAAGAAAAAGTACATTATTTAATAATTGATTACGAAAGAAGAAAAAACACTCGATTTCTAAAATGGCAAATAAATTCCTGTTTCGTAATTGATTGTGAAACAGTGAAAAATAATTCTTCTTTCGCAGCCAATTGTGAAACGGCAATTGCGAAAACGGACTAAACGATTTAAGAAAATAGGCAAAAATTTACCATTCCACTTTATCTCTGAAACTACTCGGCCGACACATAATACTTCTTCTTTACCTATAATCACAGGAAAACCTAAACGAAGTTTATAAACCAACATTTATTGAATTGGCTTTAAAAAAACTGCCTTGCCCCAACAAAAGGCCATAGGTGCCGTAATTTCATATAAAGATACGACTTTTTTAATACAAAGTACAGTTTCAAATGTGGAGTAGTAGTAGAACCTAGGTACGGAACCCACCATTGCGCGTGGCCGGTTTTCTTTTCATTTTGTATTTTCATTGCAGACGGAAGACTGACATTTTTATATCCGGCCACAAATAATAAACGCGTTTAGTACAAGGCGAACATTGCAAAACGCGGAAAATACCTAACTTTGAAGTACCCATTTACCTGTTGTGATGGAGCAATTGTCACAACAGGTAAACATTGAGGTCAAGAAAACATGGAGTCAATCTCAAACATGCATTTCTCTTTCCAAGTTGAAATGAGTTCAATTAATTGTTCAGCGTTCTTGGTTCCACGCGCGTTATAGCAACGTGCTAGGGCGAGCCTGCGAAACGCATGGAAAACGACGAATGTGAAATGTAATGTAAAGGTCAGCTAGAATTAAAAAAATATCATAAATTTATTAAGGGAAATACTCACTAAAACTAAATTAGGTTGGGGGGGTCGGGGCTACCAAGTGGTGCCTGGTTAGAATAGCACCACCCCTGGCTGGGCAGCGTTTGGGAAGGTACAGCACATCTTTTCGTCCAATATTCCACATTGTCTCAAGACGAGAGTCTTTTACCAGTGTGTGTTGCCAGTGATCACATATATTATGGAACTGACACGTGGTCACTTACTATAGGCCTTATAAGAAGTCTCAAAGTCACCCAAAGAGCAATGGAGAGGGCTATGCTGGGAGTATCTCTGCGTGATTGCATAAGGAATGAGGTCATCCGCAGCAAAACCAAAGTAACCGATATAGCCCTCCGAATCGCTAAACTACGTTGGGGCGGAAAGGTTCTTGAGTGGCGACCATGTACCGGAAGGCGTAGCGTGGGCACTTCTGGGCAGGCCCCCACACGGTGGACTGATGACCTGGCGAGGGTCGTAGGTGTCCGCTGGATGCGGGTGGCGCAGGGCCTTTGGGGGTCTATGTCTAGCATTGGACGTCTTTCGGCTGACGTGATTATGATGATGATTATTATTATTATAAGTTACCCCTTAAAATATAAATTGCATGTTTCTTATTATTTTATCTCGAAATCTTGAGAAAAGCACTATAGATGATTCGACCAATAGATTGCAATGAATAGCCAAGACTTGTTTACATATTACACCTCCTAAGATCTTTTATTTATACTTGCCGATTATTGAAATGTCGAAAACAAAACGCCTTTTCAGGGTTTCGTTGTTAACAAGGAACCCTTATAGTTTTGCCATGTCCGTCCGTCCGTCTGTCTGTCCTCGTCTTAGCTTAGTAACCGTTACTAATAGAAAGCTGAAATTTGGTATGAGTTATAAATATCAATCACGCCGACAAAACTGTATCATAAAATTGTCTTTTTTTTATCACCTACACGTAAACTGAGGACGCATTATTTTCTTGCAAAACCCATCGTGATGGTTTTCGTTATATAGTTTAAAAAATATGAAATTTCCTTAATGGATTTTAATTAAGTTATTCGTTTGCGTGATATTAATTTTTAAAGTGCCATTTTTTGTTTGAGTTAAGTGTCCCGCCCCTCGACCAGCTAAACAGTTGCTATTGGTTATATGAAAAAGCTCATTGTAGTAGTATATATTATGAATTTTAAAGGAAAACTATTACAGCTACTTAGACATTACTACGTAGTTCACGAGTAATAGCCGAACTTAAGAACCTGAAAAAGCAAACTTTCGTACAGATCTCATTGATTAAGTAAAGTTAAAATTTATGTTAAACATATAGTAAATACATGTTTGTGAGCTTTTAAGTCCTCATAATTTAACGTGTGAGCAACTATGGAACCATACATTGCAGCTGGCCCGACGTGCAATAGGCCGGTTTTTTCTTTTTACTTTTTTATTTGTCAGAAGTTTCATTTTTTACATTTTCAATTGACAGATATTTGTATGGTCACAATTTTATGTGTAGGTAGTAGGTATTTAGAACAGTTTCAAAATAAAATATCTGGATTGTATAAACTAGGTAAAACGTTTTCAGACAAATGAAATTCGTAAAAAAAATCAATACCACGATCGGATTACCTCTTGTCTCTCATAGTTTGTGATTTCATTTCCTTACAGTAACCCAAATGGCCAGCAAAATATTCATTTACTAACACAATCCCGTGTTTTTGCCTTCGCACGTTCGACATTTTAAACGCCGTACGAAGAACAGTGCAAAAAGTTAATTAAAATCCTAAACTACCTGGCAACTGCCATCATCATGATTCGAAATGTTAGCACGAAATAATTGTTAATGAAAGAAACGTTTATGCACAACTATAAAAACATGACGACCTTGATGATAAATTGTCACCACATAAAATGAAATTGTGACTCGTGTTGTTAAGATTAAAATCAGCTTGACATTGTTTTGTGGAACTAAATGGACATAGCAAGCTGGTAAAAAATACTCGAGCTGTTGAAACTCTACTATAGTTACGCCCTTATCGTAGTCGGACGCGTAGGGCATTCGACCTGCAAGCTGATTTCTCAGTATTTATGTCAAGTTTAGTTTAACTTTGGTAGTACTGTAATCCGCACTTATTTTATGCGCAAGAGTGATTTGTGTTACCAGTGAAATGGTTAGTTTTTATACTTATTTGTTTTATATTACAAACTGTTAGCTTCACATTTTTAATGTGTATACAATACACGTGGGTTTTTCTCCCGCCTAAGAAAAGGTAGCTCTGGTAGATATTTGTACTGCGAAATACTTAACACAGTTGCTATCATATATCGGTCGAAAAAGGTGATCACAAATCTCTGGACGCGATTTTATTGGTAAGGCGTTAGAATGCATGCTTATTTATTTTTGAGCACCTATAGCTATAGTAAGACTCTTTATGGTTGAGATCTGGTTGTGTGTAAGAAATGCATTAATTTATTGTTACATTATATTCAAGGTTTAGAGTGTCACCACGTAACGTCCAATTATTCGCAATTATGCGTTCAGTGAGCCATGAAAGTGATCTGCTACCGCTTTTGAAACTTTATGTACTTGTACAAATAATTGAGCCAATTAGGGTTTTTTTTTAACCTGGATTGACCATAAAACAGGATAAGCAGCGGTAAGCACTGCTGTGGTCTAGGATGGAGCATGCTTACCTAGTAAAAACCAATTTACTCTCGTCTTGAAGATCGTAGAATTCTCAGGGAACAAGGATTTCGGCAGGCAGCTTGACTGTTCTCACAATAAAAGTGGAATTAAAGCGCTGTGTGCCAGTTTTTGGAACTACCAACATAAAACAAACACCGTTTTATGTTGGCAGTCTTGGTTTTGTCGTGTCCCTGGTAGACCACTTTCTTGGCTTACTTACTGTACATGCACTTCTTTTGTCAAGTAAACAGTTATTGATTTATAAGGTCCATAGTTGAAGTCTTATTAAAGCTGAATAATCCAAAGGATTCTTGGCGGAAAAAATACAAAGAAATTATAGTGCGCCTTGTCGAATTAATAATAATTTGTCTCAAAATTGTCGAAACGGCACTAATTCATAATTTCGCTTCATGCAAGTACCATCTGTGTTTAGTGGTAGGACGATTTTAAAATATAATAAAAATAAAATAATTTATTGCTAAAAATAACATTTTACATTTAAAAAATTGATAATTTTACGATTGTTACGAGTAATTTAATATTACAGAATCAGCTTAGTACGCCAGTCAACTAATACAAAATAAGTACAAGACGTCAAGATTTCTCGTTACGTTTTGTCTTTTGATACTATCTGACCACCTTATTACCCAATAGATGACATGACACCTCTAATATTGTTCAATGTTCACCTTAATGTATGTAATACAATGAGCGTCTTAGGAAGTAAGTGTACACTTCTATTTGATACTTTACTATTTTGTAACATACTCTTTTGTCGCATAATTCTGTTGTTTCTCCAATAAAGAAAATAAAATAAAAAAATATTGTATCTGGTCAGTGTTCAGAACTGAGACGTTTACCCTAATCGTCATCATAATATAAACCGAAACACGTTCATACTGCTGCGCATAGGTAGACGTAGGCCTCCCCCTAAGAGTGCCACTATGACCAGTACTGCGCCACCCACATCTAGCGAACTCCCGCGACCTTCGTATCCCGATATCATGAAACGAGAGTTTATTTAAGAGCGGTACTGAAATGAACTAAAGGGGATGTTTGCAGAGACTCAGTATAAATAACAAGCTTTATGAAAATATTATTGTTGTATTGTTGAATCGAAAAATATGCCTTGAAACATGTTAAAAAGTGAACGTGATTAAAAATACAGCCAAGTGCAAAAAATATAACGAAACCCTAATTCGCTGGCATAAGAGCCATGGGAGATATTTTAAGTTGTTGAATAAAGGATGATTCACAGTAGAACGTTCTTTGTCCGGGCCGGCCCGTTTTCTATGACAGCAAACGCAACGGCCAGCGTATTTCTCTAGAAGACAACGGGCCAGCCCGGACACGGAACGGCCTACTGTGAATCATCCTTAAGTTGCACGTATTCACATTTTTGCATTGGATTTTGCGTTCTTAATTGGCACCCTCAGCACCGAGGAACCGACGAAGAAAAAAATCATGAAGCAACCCTTTTGATTGAGACACAATTTTACTTGTATTGGTTTTTACACAGTGAAAAACAAAATTTCTCATATTGAAGCTGCCCAAATCGACAAATCACAAGGGTCGCGATGCATTTGTTGACTCTATCTAGCGTTCAGGCCGTATTCATGTTTTACGCGGTTGTTGTATAAAAACTGGTCAAATGCGTGCGGTTGTTGTTACATTATACTTCATGAATCGAAAATCCACTGTAAAAAAATAAAAAAACTGTTTTAGAGTGTGCAGTTCTAGCCCTTTCAAATGCCCCACTTGACATAGTCACTAGACTTTGAACTTTTGCCCCCTCCTTGTATCGGTAAATTTTCAGGAGAAATCTAAACATATATTTAACAAAACATGTACATGGTACCTGGGTAGCCTTTTTGACCGAGTGAGTTAAGCGTCTCCGTTTCAGCTTTCGACAAAAAATTATTTATTATTTATCTCATTGTAGACATGTTCATAATATAGCAAGGTGTTACAATCATAAAACGATACATGCCACCCTGTAAGGGCACACAATTATTCAAGACCTTACGAATTCTTCTCTGTTCTTTTGTTTGTCTGTCCGTCGCGATGTTTTCCTCTACATGTCGCATTTCTCAACCGATTCTCGAGAAATTTTGTGAGCAGGTTCGATAATTATAGTTTTTTTTGTTGAGTCAGTTTTTGGAAAATTGAAAAAAAAAAAAGATTTATTTTTACGAGGTCTACCTACAGCTCACAGGGTCTATAAATATGCCAAATTGCAAAACGATAGCATAAAGTAGTTCTTGAGATATTTAGCAATGTGACAAACAGACAAAAAAACGGCACCATAAGGGTTCCTTTAAACTTCATTTAGGAACGCAACCCTAAAAATCATCGATTGTCTGTTGAATTGATATAAAACATTTTACGTTACTGAGAAATTCAAGATTCTGACAGATTTGCCTTCGATAGCGTGCCTTTGATATCAATCGTCCTTATTGGAGATACAACGGCTGTTACATACATATAACGTCGGGATATTAGCAATAATGTAATAGTAAAGATGCTCTCCTTCTTTTTAGCCGAACTACATAGGTACAGTCGACAAAGAAACCAGTTTTTGACAAACTTTCTGTGTAATTTAAAGATTACTAAGTTCTTTTATAACAATAAAAGAGATGCGCAATCATTTCATGGCCGATGGCGTATTCTCGTCTGTTGACCAAGATGCTTGACAACTGAGGACACTAGTTAATAATTTTATTTTGACCTTTATTAAAAAATATAAAAACAATAGGCTATTATTTTCAAATAACAATGTTCACTCATTCGATAGAAGCCATTGCCACTTTTCCAAGTACAACCTTTGTATTCCTACTGAAGAAAGAGAAAAGCATTGACAAATGTCAGGCATATTCGACATCTTTATTTATATGCAAAAAATATTTCATGAATTGTTGCTGCTGGAAGCTGTAATGCCTCACAATTTATCAAACGAATTCGAATAGCACTGTCACTGTCACATCTAGCCTTGTCACACCTCCCACCCACCGCAGCACATCTTCATCTCGTTGACAATACAAGACTAAATTAATTTTGTATCAAGCAGCTCACACCAAGTAAAAAATATAGACGGAGCGCCACGAACAACAAAATGAAGCCACTTTTTTAAAGATGTGTGCGTATCAGTCATCTGGAAGGAAAAAGTCCCTATTAATGGGCTAATTCGTTCACGTTCTCTATTTTATTCGTAGAGGGTACAATAAACCAGGATATGCTAATAATTATGATGACTAATACTAGTAACCGTTAGTCACTAAACGTAATGGGATACTCAGCATCCTATTTTGAACCCCTGAACTATTTTGTATGAAATTGCAAAATAAAACCTTCCGATTTGGTAACAGAATTGAACTACCTATTGAATCTGCATGCATGCTGCATTTTGCAATGCATTCGCAAAAAGCAATGTTTAAAATTCTATTCAATATATGACAGTATTGTGTCAACCTTAAACGGGTCACAAATTAAAGTCACAAATCAAACATTTAAGGAGACGAAACTACATTCAGGCAATAGTTTTTGTTACTTGAAATTATAATGGAGAAAAAATACAGCGATTATTAAGGTTTTCATACAAGACCTATACTTTGTAATCTGTTACTTCAACCGTTTGACACATCACAACACCCATAGAACGTAAACACGCAAGACTTGTCGGGATTATAAATAAAATCACGTAATAATAATAATAATAATGGCGTAGGGACGTGACGACCCCATCGCCCACTGGATTTCCAGTGCAGTCAGTCAACATAGGGCAGCTTGTGGCGAGCTGTTAGGGAGCAGCGACCCTATGTACCTGAGTGCTCCTGGGGGTGTCCTGTAGGTTGGTTGTATGAACAGGCCCCCCGCCTCTGGCTTGCCTTAACCGGCTGTCCAGAGTGGAGTCGCTAGAGCTGTTGCTCGGGGGTGGATGTGGTCACCTAAGTGGCGAGTTGGCTATATGTTTAAAGTCCAGTGCCCCCCCCCCCCCCCCCCTCTACCCCCAGCCCTCTGCACCGATGTTGCCCTTAGGCCATTTTTAATGTCGCTATTTATAGGGGTCCATCTAGCAGAGGGCGAGTCACCGTCTGCCTGAGATAAAAATGTGAGACAGTTTTATTAGGCAGAAATCAGTTGTCTCACTCAATAGCCCAGCCATTAGTCCATCATATTCACCCAATAGCCATTTACATATTCATTTAGATTCCATCAACCAGCAATAGTTCCTGTACACCCTGGCGGGTGCTGTCTCTGTGTGCGTCCCATGACACGGGCAGGGACAGCATCCGCTCGGTGTACCCCTTGCATTTCATTAAATTGTCAAAAGGGCCTCTACGTGTTGGCTATGTGGTACTCGGTTGGTACTTCGGTACCTCGGTACTTCGGCTCCGCGCACGCCTTCCAAAGGTCCGGGACACCATTGTCCCGTGAGCGGAAAAGACATTCAATAATAATAATAATAATAATAATAAGCGAGGTGTGTAGTCTCAGGGATTATTTCCTAAATAGCAAATGCGAGATGCATCGTGACGTAGTGGCAGTGGACGCATCTTTCACCCCGCTCTCCATGGCAAACGGGAACTGGCGCAGACTTAAAGTACTAAGCACCGAGGACCGCAAGGCGGTATGGAAGAGCAAGGAGCTACATGGGCGGTTCTACAAGGCTCTTACGGGACCCGACGTAGACCTGCTCGCGTCGGTGAACTGGCTACGTTTCGGGGATCTCTTTGCGGAAACCGAAGGTTTTGTCTGTGCAATTGCGGACGAAGTTATCATGACAAACAACTACCGGAAATATATCCTGAAGGACGGTACGGTCGACATTTGTCGGGCATGCCGCCGTCCCGGAGAGTCACTCAGGCATATCATTTCCGGTTGTGGTCATCTTGCTAACGGCGAGTACTTGCACAGACATAACTTGGTAGCCAAGATTATTCACCAGCAGCTTGCTCTTCTGTACGGTCTTGTGAACTTCGAAGTGCCGTACTATAAGTACACACCTGCGCCAGTTCTCGAAAATGGTCGTGCCACGCTCTATTGGGTTCGATCTGTCATCACGGACAGGACTATTATATTTATAGCCAACAAACCTGATATCGTGCTGACAGATCGATTGAAGCGCCAGGCAGTGCTCGTCGACATCACCGTCCCCCATGATGAGAACCTCGTGAAGGCCGAGAAGGACAAGGCTAGCAAGTACCTAGACCTGGCACACGAGATAACCGCCATGTGGGATGTTGATTCGACGATCATTGTCCCGATAGTCGTCTCTGCGAACGGTCTAATTGCGAAGAGTCTCGACCAACATCTTAAGAGACTCTCGCTAGATGGCTGGGTCAAGGGTCAGATACAGAAGGCGGTACTCCTGGACACGGCGCGAATAGTCAGGAGGTTCCTCTCTCTGTCGCCCTAACCACCGGTAGCTTAGGCCCTGCCTCGCTGCCGGCGGCACCCTAGGTTAGGTTTTTATAATGATTTTTTGTTTTGTAAATATTGTTTTATATTTTACTTTTTATTATTGTAAAAACCTAATCTAAGAAAAAAAAATGAATAAAGAGATAATAATAATAATAAGCCCGCAGGGCAGCTTGTGGCGAGCTGTTGGGAAGTGACGACCCCACGGACCCGAGTGCTCCAGAGAGTCAGTCAGGGTCTCCGTCTCCGGCGTGTCTTCGTCGGTCGGAGTGGAACCCCAAGGGGACCCGCAGGACTCTCGGCTCTGGCTTGCCTTCATTGGCCGTCCAGAGAGGAGTCGTCAGAGCTATATGCTCGCAGGGTGGAAGTGAAACTTGCATAAGTCGCGAGTGGGCACGGTGGCTGTTAACAGCCACTGGGTAGAAAGCGGTGCACACCTCTCCACACCCTGAGCCGCTCACACCGATGTTGCTCCTGGCCGTCTTTACGACGGCAGTTTCAGGGGCCCATCTAGGCAGCGGCGAGTCACCACCTGCCTCGATAACGGTGTAAGCATTGTTATGGCAGGTGTCCGGAACCTTAGTAATAACCCAATCTCTTGACCAGCCAAACTTCAACACCATAGACCAGTAATCTTTTCATTTTATTTACAATAGTCCCAACGCCTGCTGGAACCGGTTCACGGGTATCTATTGATGTACCCGTGAATGGGTTGTAGCAGGTGTATTATAGGTACATAGTAAAACTCTCCAAATGGCCTCTACGTGTTGGATCTGTGTCCCCACGCAAGCCTATCAAAAGACCGGGATGTAATGGCCCGTGAATCTCGAAGGAGAAAATAATAATATAATAATAAGCCCGCGGGGGCAGCTTGTGGCGAGCTGACGGTGAGTGGCGACACCGCGGACCCCTCGTCTCCAGAGAGCCCTTTCCATCTGGCCCTCACCTCTGTGCTTGCCTTAATTGGCCGGCCAGAGTGGAGTCGCAAGAGCGAGACCTATGCTCCAGGTTGGAAGTGTAAAATGTCATAACGCCGGCGGCCTGCTGATCGGATTACCGGGATCTGGCTACCGCAGACTCACCTCTCGACAACCTTACAGCCGCTCAAAGGGATATTGCCCCACTGTCGCACTGTTTGTGCGACTGTTATGTGGGGCCCACTCAGCGAGCTGGCGAGTCACCGCCAGCCTTTTACAATATTGAGACTGATTGTCACGGCAGGTGTCCGCTATTCTCCTCCAATAGCCCATTATCCAGCCCATCCAACATTCAACACAATAGCCCATGACCTTAGTTTCCATCACAGCACAGTGATGCACTGCAATAGTCTTTGCACCTGGCGGGGACCATCTCTGGATGTATCATATTGTGCGTTCGGGGATGGTATCCGCCATGTGTATCCCTTTGCTTTTAGATTACATTGTCTAAAAGGGCCTCTGCGCTGTTGGCTTCGGCCCCACGCACGACTTCCAAAGGTCCGGGATCACATGGTCCCGAGATAAGGTAAAGACATACAAATAATAATAAACCCGCGGACACCTAATCTCCAGAGGGCCCTTTCCATCTGGCCCTCGCCTCTGTGCTTGCCTTAATTGGCCGGCCAGAGTGGAGTCGCAAGAGCGAGACCTATGCTCCAGGCTGGAAGTGTAAAATGTCATAACGCCGGCGGCCTGCTGATCGGATTACCGGGATCTGGCTACCGCAGACTCACCTCTCGACAACCTTACAGCCGCTCAAAGGGATGTTGCCCCACTGTCGCACTGTGCGTGCGACTGTTATGTGGGGCCCACTCAGCGAGCTGGCGAGTCACCGCCTGCCTTTTTACAATCTGAGACTAATTGTCACGGCAGGTGTCCGCTAGTCTCCTCCCATAACCCTTTATCCAGCCCATCCAATATTCAACTCAATAGCCCTATGACCTTAGCTCCCATCGCAGCCAAAGTGCTGCACTCCGATAGTCTTTGCACCTGGCGGGGACTATCTCCGGATGCATCATATTGTGCGCTCGGAGATGGTATCCGCCATGTGTATCCCTTACTTTTAGATTATTTTTGTCTTAAAGGGCCTCTGCGCTGTTGGCTTCGGCCCCACGCACGCCTTCCAAAGGTCCGGGACCCCATGGTCCCGAGATATGGAAAAGACGTACAATAATAATAAAGGTTCTTTATTTACAGGTATAAACCCATCACAAAATCAGATTATATTAAAGTGTATAAAAAAAAATAAAATACAATAAATTAAATTAAATTAAAATTAAATAATAACCTAAAAAAAAGTAAAAGTAGTTTATTCTTCAAATTAGGCATATTACATGCACCTATGAACGTCAATAAACTACCACCGGTTCGGAAAAATATACCTCTGCCACGAGAAGAACCGGCGTAAGAAACTCGGCGAGGTGTCATTTTTTCAAAACAATATACCACCATATCAGCCGTAGGACGTCCACTGCTGGACATAGGCCTCCCCCAATTTCATGGGGGGTAAATGCCGTAATCGCCACGCTTGGCATGCGGGTTGGCGATCGCAGTATAGATCTCCACCGTACTCCAGGGATGCTGCTGCCCATCCCCCGGTGGTGTTGGTCGTAGTTTTAGGACATACCCGGGTCCAAACAATATACATTATATAGTTAAATATAAAATTACATTACTACAAAATAACTTAAATAACAATGCTACAGTAGAAAATATATTTTCGCGATAGATTACCCGTGCAGGACGCTATCACTGCCACACATCCCTATCCATGATGTAATCGTTTATCTTATAATATGCTCTTGAAATAAGTGTTTGTTTTACTACAGATTTGAATTTAGAATTGCTAAGTTCAGTAATGTGTTTAGGAATTTTATTGTAGAATTTGATACAATTTCCCAAGAACGACTTTTTCGCCTTTACTAGTCTATAGAAGGTTATTTTGAGTTTCCCAGTATTTCTCGTGGCTATTGGTTTATCAGCGTTCGTTGGAAAATTGCCCAATTTCTTCCTAACATACATTATTATTTCAAATATGTATAGGGACGGACCTAATCCTAATTAGGCAGTCACAGACGGAAAGTAGCCTGTTCCTTTCGCGATGGACGGAAATCCAATACTTATATATGGGATTGTCCAAACACCCAGACAGCTCACGAAGGATACTGTTGTCTGACATTCGAAGGCGGTTCCAAAAAGACGCCACGCGGGACCGTATGATGGCAAAAAAGTCGGGGACTTTGGCCTCGGCAAACATACCTGATGCGCTGCAGTATCTTGGCAGTTTCATTAGAATGCGGTATGCTTGTAACTACGAGATGTAAACTAACTAAGTCTACCAAAACGGCCTATATTATTGGTCCAATAATATACAATGCCATTCCGGGTCGTATTAAAAACCTAGAAAAAGATTTTATCTTTTATTGTGAATTAAAAAAATGGCTCATTATAAATGCTTTTTAATCGCAGAATCTGTCGAAAGACCAGGACGAAATCCGAACTGTGCATCATCCACATAATAGTAATAGTATTAGGGCTTTTCAAGTAAATGAAAATAATATTTTGCCTTTCTTAAACATAATTTAAGTTATGTTACATTTTTTCAGTTCATTGTTGTTGAGTATTTTACGATACTAATTCACCACCCAAACAGTTACGTGTTACGTCGTTTTCTTTTTAAAACTAGTGTTGTGACCAAGTCTGTCGTTTCGATTCAGAAGATATATCCGTAAATTGATAGAAATCTGTTAGGTACGCATATAATTATAACGATAAATTTATAACCAAAAAAAATATCTGTTGACGCTGTAAACCTAAATATTAGTAAAACTCTGTAAAGTCGGAAAATATGCGCAATTTTATTGATTGACATAATAAATGACAGAAAAATCTGTGACAGCTGTAAAAACATATACAACAAGAGCCACTGATACCGGGGCCTTTCAGCTCGAAGTACGAATTTTTCTATGGAGATGTTAGTTTACTTGTTTGTACCAGAAGTCACTCTCTATCGCACTGAAGTTCAATCAATGCCTTTCGTTGTTTGGCTTTTAGTTCCAGCCCCTTCTTCCGTGCTGACATGGATGTATATAACAGTCGACGAAACACATATAACAGTCATATTTCGCGGTGTACACATGTGTGGTTCGAATTTACACTAGAAACGGTTCGAAAACCACTTTTTTGACGCTGTACACTTAAATATTAGTAAAACTCCGTAAAGTTGGAAAATATGTGCAAAATTTATTGATTGACATAAACGACAGACAGACCGACCAGCTACGGCATCAGCATAGCGATGACGTGATTAAGAGAATATGTCTGACTTTCTTATGTCTTCTTAAAATGTTTCTTATTGTATGGAATATAGATCGACATACATAATATTTAAATAACATTTTTTTGTTTGAGGAGACATATACAATCATGTGATATAAAATATATAATATAATCATAAAAACATTTCAAAAATCGGCCGTAAAATCGATTCAATCAACCATTCGTTAATAATCGCTTCATTTGACAAACAATACGTCTTAGCCTCATCACTACAAATGCCAATTCTTAAATATCAAATGGTTGAAGTAACAAATTACAAGGTATAAAAAACTTTCATGTTATTCCAGCACGGCGTTTTTAAATGAGAACGAAACAACTCCTGTATGGAGAATCGAATTCTTTTCTTTCTTTTCTTTCTTACTAATGTTTTTTTCATACTCATTGCCATTATTAAGATCACCCACTTGATTTTATTAGTTTTATTAATACCACATCTCGTACAGGCTCGCTAGGCCGGTTACGCGACTAGCCTCAGTTTGCGACCACTTGAAGAACAAAGTTTTTTCAACTAAAGTCAGTTACATTTTAACAGACCCTAAAGAAATAGTGAGTCGTGTGCATTTTATTGGGTAGTTATTGGATGAGAATCTATTTAAAAACGATTAACTATCCTTTCAGTTCAGTTCGTCACTTAGTCACTTCATTTAAGTGGTGGCAAACCGGCACATTAAATTAGCTGGTCGTCAACCGACCTCTATCGACCCTACCTACGGTCTTCATGTCTATGGTTGGGGTAAATAAAAATCATACTCTGGTATCACTCGCGCTTTATGTTACGTCAATCAACGTCAACAGAATGTCGAGGTTTTGTGTTCCAACCGAAGCAAATTTTATTTTCTAAATAGTGTTTTAAGGTATTAGATCAATATTTAAAAATGAAAAATTATATTCTATGATTTACTGCAGGTTTTAGGAGTTATTTTTGCATCCCTTAATGACGCAGGTGACCATATTTTTAGTGATGGTTTTTGACGGTATGTGACAGCATGTCGACATGTACTGAATAGTTCTGGGCGTAGTTTTGGTTTGTGTATGTGTGAGTGAACGTGTATTTACTTAGTGGGCATAGTTTTGATGGCTTCACTAGGTTGTTCGTGACACTCCGTCTATATTTTTTACTTGGTCTGAGTCAAGCAGTAACCCTGCTAACGAAAACCCAAATTTCAAATTAAAGGGAAAAATTTAATGCTTCGAGCAGGATTCGAAACTGCGACATCTGGCATACGCGGCCAATTGCTTTAGCCTCTGAGCTATCGGAACAACCAAGTTCGTGCACGAAATCCTTCACTAGTTCCCTCTTACAACGCCTTAGGGAGGTGTATAGCGACATCTACCATAGAAGACTTATGCTTCTATTAACAACGGCACCAACTTCTCAGCTTAAATTACATTGAGAAATCGTATATTTGTATGTAATATATTGACCTCTCTTTCTGAAAAGAAATTTAATCTTAAATTTTAAATTTTTAAATAACTTTAATATTTTTGGAATGATGATGCGCTACTAATTTTTATTCCGATTTCGTATGCTTCCACGGACAGCATAGCAAGCTGGTATATCGAGCCATCGAGCTTACATTTCAGTGAGTGAGCGAGACATCATTTTGATGGATACAGCTGGCATAAATTTTCCGTATACTGATTGATACTTTATTTAAAAAGAAAACGTGCTTAAACGTGCTAAGCGGTGATAATAAATAATCAGTCTATAGTCACGTTTTCAACATTGTATTACTATGTAAAATAGTAAAAAAACACGTATATGATATTGTATTACATTGATATACAGTTTTTTAGATAGTCCTGAGCCATTTTAGCCGAGCGGTAAAGCGATCGAAGGAGGAGGTGTGAGAATCGAGGTCGTGGGTTCTAACCAAGGCTCGAACCAAGGGTTAAAAAAGCTGCCAAGTACGTGTTAGACCACGTACAATGAAGGTTTTCGGACGTACTAACTAAATTAGTCATAGTAGTTTATCATTTTGTCGTGTTTTATGTACAATAAAGTAATACATACATACATACATACATAAATACATACATACATACATACATACATACATACATACATACATACATACATACATACATACATACATACATACATACATACATACATACATACATATATATATACATACATACATACATACGTACTAGTCCTAACTTAAAACCACTATCTCAATAAATTTCCCACACATCTATGTACATTGAATTGTTTTTCATCCCCCAGTTACATGTATGGAGTGCCCCCCATAAATTAATATTTTTTGTATGTAAAATCACTTTTTTTGTAGCGGGTCATAGAATACACCTTCCTACTAAATTTCATTATTGTAGTACTTAGTCTCCGAGTGAATCGGCTGACGGACGGACGGACAGACATGACGAAACTATAAGGATTCCTTTTTTGCCATTTGGCTACGAAATCCTAAAAACAGACTGGACTACTAGGAAGGAGGACTAGGGTGGTAGGAGGTACTTATGAGTATATAAAATATCAATTGATATTTACAGTAGCTTTTCAGTAAAAAAAAAACGAAAGGAAACTATCTAATCCCAACATGGTCTAGGTACTTTAAAAATATATACATACCTTAATTTGTGTTCGACCATATTGTTTTAGCTTGTAATACTCTTCTTGACAATTAAGGAAATCTTAAAAACGGGACACATTTTTCAAAGGGGAAGGGGTAATGCCGGTTGGAGAAGCCTAAAGCAATTATGGCAGGGCTATCGCCATATCTATCATAGAAAATATTCTTCTTAAGAAACTCCCGGCAGTTACGACCTTTTGTTTGGGCAAGACAGTTTTTCAGCAATAATTTGAATTTTGAATCTTGAATCAATAACTCAAAAACCGTTAGACCTGTCTTGTTCGAACTAAAAATCGTTAAAAGGATTTATTATTGTACACCATCTTGATTTTATTCATAGTTTGGAAATTAGAGGGGGGAGGGGGCACACTTTTTATTAATTTGACAGCTAATATCTAATTAACGGTTGACTTAAATGGAAAAGTTATTTAGAAACCTCCTTGTCATTTTTGAAGGCCTATCCATTGATACCCCACGCACATATTTTAACCTCGTAAGTCCCCGCGTACTTGTACAAGTACAAAATAATGATAGTACTTCAGACCTGACATTTTAACTGCCTAGTATAAATAACTGCCTAATGTACTTTACCAAGTACAAATTAAGGATGCGCTAAAAACCATACACATACTGAATAAAACAAAGGGCAAGAATTTAGACAAATTCGAAAAAGTCGCGTCTGGGACCGAAGCACTACACTTAGTTTGTACTTGTGGTAGTACACTGGGTAGTTACGACTACTACATTTGAAAAAACAAAGGACTTACGAGGTTAAAAAATTGACCCCCCTATTACATGTATGGGGTGCCACCCCAGTTTAAATTTTTTTTCGTAATTTCACATATTTCTATAGCGGTTTATAGCATACACCTTCCTACCAATTTTCATAATTGTAGTGCTCATAGTCTCCGAGTAAATCGGCTGTGACTTACGGACGGACGGACAGACATGACGAATCTAGAAGGGTTCCGTTTTGCCATTTTGGCTACGGAACCCTAAACAAATGCTTTGTGTAAATTGAAATGGTCATTTCAATGTCGAAACGTGTGTGTGTGTGTGTGTGTGTGTGTGTATTTCAATGTGTGTTTGTGTGTGTGTTCGATCTTTTGTGGGTTTTGTCACTATCGTAGGTGTCACGGATACAGCCTACTTTTTACTTTTATTTGCGACGATGCGCCATCCCATACTAAATTAATTTTACCAATTTTTCCCTTTATTTTGGAATTTTCGTTAGCAGCGTTACTACTTAATACAAAATTAATTTAGTATGGGATGGCACATCGTTACTTACAATTTCTCAATGTAATTTGAGACGTTGGTGCCGTTAATAGAAGCCTGAGTCTTCTACGGTAGATGTCGCTGTACGGACAGATAGACAGACAGACACACGAGTAAGATAAAGCCTTTTTTTTCCGTTTGAGGCACGGAACCCTAAAAAAAATTATAAGAAAATACGTGTCCCCAAATTTTTTGTATAATTCGTATATACAAGACCCAAATAACGTAACACCTACGCAAATTAATAACACCCTTACAAAAAAAACCTACGCAGTGTTGTTAATTTTGTTTTTTTTGAAATTAATATATTTGTAACTTGTTTGTAACCGAAACATGTTCAATTGTAAAATACACATTGTAACTACAAATTGTAAATTGTAACTTTTATTGAAGTTGGTTGGTTGAAATTGTACACTACGTACATACAAGTATATGCACGTACTGTGCTCCCTGTCCATTTAAAAGTTTGTACTATGACTAGTAACAAAGGTTTCAACAGTAACACTAGTAATAGAAATAACAGAGTTTTACTGACGTCATTCATATTTGCTGTTACATAAATTGGTCACGTAATACATAACATAATATGACGCTTGTATTCTTATGTAACATAAAAATAAACACTTTACACTAAATGTTGTAGATTATATATACCTAGGACAGCCTGTCCAGTTAGGGAGGTTCAACTTCGAGAAAGAGGTTAATCGTCGAATCCGACTCGGCTGGACAGCTTTCGGGAAACTATTCGTCCATAGAATCTTTTCGTCTATTTTTCCGCAGTGTTTCAAGACGAGAGTCTTTGACCAGTGTGTATTGCCAGTGATACTGATGACATGTGGTCGCTTAAAATGGGTCTCAAACTAACGCTCAAATTAGCCCAAAGAGCAATGGCGTGATCACATCATAAATAAGGCCATCCGCAGTGGAACCAAAGTAACCGTTACAGTCCTCCAAATCGCTAAACTTAAGTGGCATGGGGTGGAGTACAATGCACGTAGAACCAATGGCTGTTACGGCAGAAAGGTTCTCGAGTGGCGACCACTTACTGGAAAGCGCAGCGTGGGTTTACCCCCCACAAGTTGGACTGATGACCTGGTAAAGGTTGCAGGAGTCCGCTGGATGCCGGTGACGCATGACCGGTCATTGTGACACTCTTTGAGGGAGCGTTCCAGCAATGGACGGCCTTCGGCTGATAAGATAATGATTCTAAAATGGTTAGGCAGAGCACATGACATTTAAGTTTTAGTTATATTTCTATTAACTGTAGGTTTAGGGTGAAGCCACACGAGTGACACGAGCATAATTTTGTGAGTTGTGAGCGGCGAAATTACGGTCGTCGCCATACTTGTGACTATCACAGAACTTTTCGGTACACGTCACAAGTACGGCGACGCGATCGAAATTGCCGCTGACAACTCACAAAATTACGCTCGTGTGGCCTCACCCTTAAAGATTTAGAAGCTGTGATAGCTGACTCTTATTAGTTACGAGACCCACGGCAAGAAAGGGGGCGGGCGGTGCTATTCTAATTTCTAACCCGTCACCATACGAGAGACCACATAAGAACGTACAGTCTTATTCATACGTACTCGTAGCTGGACACTAATGGTACCTATTTTGTCTCTTTGACCGGACTCATGTAGTTACGACACGCAGTCTTCCTGCGACGAAGAAGAGATGCTTGGCACAGGGCTCGAAATAGGGCAGGGAACCAAGTGGAGTCCCCACGCTGTATGCTGTGCATGTATTAAGATGCACAGCATGCAGCGGACGGGTGGACTTTACATACAACTTTGAATTTCTTCGCAGATATATGCAGGTATTCTCGCGATGTTTTCTTGTACCGAAGAGTAAGAGTAAATTTCAAATGATATTCCGTATGTTTGGACCCGATCAGGCCCTATTTTAAAGCGTCAGAGCGCCTCTAGTGGTTGATTTGAACACGCCCGGTTCGACACGACGGGATCTGTCAGTTGAAAAAGATGGGAGTTGCGATTTTGCTTGCTAACGAGAGGTTGGAGTTTTGTAAAATGCTTCACACATAATAATAATATGATTCTATTATTCTCGAACCTCAGTTCAACCACGCTACGCGTACTTTAACGCGGAATATAATAACAATGTGGAATATTCTTTTATTCAGGGTTCCGTACCTTAAAAATAAAGTGGTCGTGTTACGTCGTGCCGCCAACAACCACTAAAAAGGTCGGAGTGAAGATGTACTTGATTGATCATGAATATAATGTATTATGAATGGTTTTTATTGGTTTAAACGTTACCTCATTTTTTGATAACGCAACGGTGCTTGGCTTGGGAGTGATCACTACATTCAAATATGAAAGCGTTCAAAGGGTTAATAAGATCTGCTGTCAAAGGATTCTCGCCCTCGCTAAACTTTTCGACATGTTACTCGTAGCTACCGAATTAATCTCGTTCATAATAAGTATGTCACGCGGGTGTTAAAATTAACAAGCCTGACAGAACACGTGTTTTGTTAAATACCAAAGAGACGGAGGGCCTACCGCGACTTATAAGAACTTGTACAATCGAGCGACACAGAGGGTGATACTTCGTTTTCGGTATAATAATTAATCTGTGTTTTTGGTAGGCCCTCAGTATTTTTCCGTGCAGATTTGTTTTTTTTTTCACTATTTTGGTATCTGCAATCTTCGGCTGCTCAGCCATAATCAGATTTTGTAACTTTGTTCAATGTTACAAGAGTTATTCTATCGAACACTCCCTCTTAACTTCAGATGAATTCACCATCTACTCTAGTGTCTCTGGTCTAACTGCAGTAACGTAAAACGGGGTGAGTAGGTTTCGCGGGGAGAGTTGGGTTATGAATGGGGAGAGGTTTTAGAGGGGGGTGAGAAGGGATTTTAAGGCTACTGCTACAAAAATAATGTATTCCAATTTAAAATGGGGCTATGGTAATACGCATAATAAAAAAAATCGATCCAACAATCTTCCTAAATCACCTTTGTATGAAAAACCCTCTCACCCCAAATACGAGGCACTACGGGGTGAGGTGGGTTTTCCTCTTTATCGTCAAATTATGAAATGGAACTACCCAAAATAAAATACGAACTAAAATACAAACGTCCGAACCACTTATTATATAAGTATACACCATTCAGTTTGCATATATAAAAATAAAATGTTATCGAGGTTTGAATATCAGTTGTGTCCCAACTCACCCCATTTTACGGTATCTGCCATCTACTATGCAGACGCCGTACATCGCCGCACCTTTTGTAAGTGGCTGATCGCGCACCGTGATGCAATAGACTGATGAGGCCCTGTTTACTCGTGTGGGGGTAAAGTGAATTTTACAAACTTATGTTTTTTTCTTTACTAGCTTTTGTTAAAATCGGTTTTTCGACCGTAAGTTTGTCTCGGCGGCGCGGCGGCAGCTCAAATTGGGGGCGGGGCGAGGGTTATTGCCGTCTCCCGCTCAGCGCGCTACCGCGGTATCCACAAACGCATGGTTTTTTAGGATATCTTTCAGCTGCTGTATATCAATATTTTAGTGATGAAAAATACTGAAAGAAAAAACACGTATCTTTTATTTTTCGCTAAGGAAACCACTGTGAAAATTTGAGCTGTCAATAAAATTTCACCTTGTATAGTCGAATATCGCTCGACATCTTTCAGACTGGTTCGTGGTCTTTAATCATAAGTACCGTATCGCGGCGGCGATTCTTCTCGTTATTTATTATTACGAACTTTTCTTTCCACTATGTATGAACATAGGTGTAAAATATTTTGAGACACGACAAGAAGATTATCTCTTATAAAATTCAATTTCAGACAACACTGTAGCAGGTGTTTTAGGTCAAATTTCCAAAAAAATTATGCATGCAGCCTGTGGATCAAATATACCTTACGCAACAAGCTAACAGTGAATTACGCGTCCAGTTTAATAACGTGTACAGAATGCTGATGAGGCTGACTTGATTTTGCAGCGCGAATGAGATGTTTGAGGAGTCTCGCAAGGATTTCTCAGATAGACATTTCACAGATGTACTAAGTGAGAGACAGCTCTAGTTGTTTTCTTGTCGAAATAACGGAGAGACTTGATAGTGATTAGGGTTGCTTGAGTTTTGGGGCCATTTCGTGGCTGTTTTATGTGTTATGATGTTTTGTTTTTTGTTCTGTATTTTTGCCACGAATAAATGTATTTCTATTCTATTCTATTCTATTATCAACACCGTGTCTCAATACATGCGCCCATTTATCAGTGTGCTAAATAAGTGGCTGCCCGGATTGCGTTATTAAAATACACTTGATGGTGATGGGTTTCGAAAATGAAAATATTTATTAGGTTAAAACTGTACAAGTTTAGTAGCATAAGGTTGGGTCCTCCTAGTGCGAGTAAGTAAAGCATACCTGTAATTGTAAAGAATATATAGATATTCTATCATAGACAGAATGATAGAAGTGAGCAGATTGTGTAGCAAATTGCCTTTTTGCAAAACAATGATTTAGTGAATGTTACGTGGACAATCATTTATTCTCTATTACCAAACTTCTTGTTTTGTAATTGTAACTGATAATTTTTGAATTTTTGTTGCCGGAAATAAATTATTATTATTATGTCGCTGGTTGACAACCAAAAGCCACTATACAGTCTGACATTTCTTCTTAAAAACCAGTACTAAAATCAGTACAGACTCAGTACTAAAATCTGAGATACAACTTACAAGACATACTACCCCTTACAGCATACGAAGCCTTATTTGACCATCAAAATGTAATGTTTTTAAATATTATAATTAAATCGAATATTAATAGGTATGTCTTACTTAGTGCGAGTTGCACCAACAACAACATACGATTACATACCGATCAACGTTATAGTTCGTAGTTTGCGCTCGCAATGATATGGAGCGGGCCTTTCTTCCACCCAGATAACCAAGTTTGATAATTAGTTAGGAGGAACATATTTTCCGCGGAGAAAACCATTTATATGAGTTGCAGTGTCCTTCTTTGTTCTTAACCGTGTTTAATAAATGGTTTTTCAGGGGTAACGTATATTTTCCGTGTAGAAAACTGACTTTCACAGTAGAATTGTTCTTCCATGTTGTTAACCGAGTTTGGTAATCAAATCAGTTACCAAGGGGAAATGTCTCCGTTTAAAAAACAGGTTTAAGGTTTCCGTGTACACAAAATAAACCAAAGACTTATCCCATATGAGATTTTCGCTACATTGCGGGGCTGCGGCAAAATACGAAGAGCTTATACAAACCTACCTTCATTTACCTATATGGATGTATTTGTTTTTCCATGAAAGAAATATTGCCATAACGATATTATTTACCTACAATAGACCTCTGGTAGTTTGTGATTTTTATATTCAATTCAAAGCCCGAACGACCGCGTAGAATTGCAAATGGACATCGACGCAGTGTACCGGTGGAGTCACCGTAATAAACTCTATTTTAATGCGGAAAAATGCGAAATGTTGATATTCACGCGATTGAATACCCCTGCAGATTTTCAGTATACTATCGGTGGCGTCCCAATAGCTCGTGCGAGTCAGGTTTGCGACCTAGGTGTGCTTTTCGATCCGGGGCTCACTTTCCGTGACCATATTCAAGCCGTGACCAAAGTCGCATCCGGGAGGCTCGGGTTTGCCCTGCGAAATTCTGCACCCCTTACCACCCACGCCACCCGCGTGTTGTATGCGGCTCTCGTACGCAGCGTGCTGGAGACGAATGCGGTGGTTTGGAGTCCACATGAGAGCAAATACACCCTCATGTTGGAACAGGTGCAGAAAATGTTTCTAAGGGCACTATACAAGAGGATACACTTTTATTTTCCGTATATGTACCCTACTTTAATCTTACAGGGGCATTTAGGCTATGACTCCTTGCAACTGCGTAGATTGCTCTCTCTAGCTCAATTTAGCATTTCACTAGTTAGAGGCAAGATCGATTGTGTGGGTCTCGCGGAAGCATTCGTGCGTCTTTTTGTTCCTAGTGGATATGTTTGCGCGCGAAGGCACCCCCTGCTGACGGTGCCGGTTGCGCGCACGCAGGCGCACGCGCGAAACTCGATCAGACGCGCACTGGCGTTCCTCAACTCCTTGCTCAAGGCACATCCACAGTGTGATCTGTTTGCGAGCCCGATTGGACGGCTGATGATAGAGTGCAAGAAGGTAGCGGAACTGGAGATGCCTGTGAGCACGATAGTATGAGAGATGTTCTTTATTTATTATATTAATATATGTACCTATTATCTACAAGTTTGTACCGCTTTGGCATAGCTGTAAGGTATAAATGTTATTGTTGTTGTAAATAAATAAATGAAAACTGTCAAATTTCTTTTGTCAAATTTGGACAGTTTCGATATAAAAACGGGTGAGGTGAGAGGTGACGACGAGTCGGTTTTTGAATGGACATGATGACCAGTCTGCGCTACCAACATCCAGCGGACTCCCGTGACCTTTACCACGTCGTCAGTGCACCTTGGAGTCTACCAAGGCAGGCGCAGTACAGAGAAACTCATATTGAAACAGTATCTACAAAGCGCCGTATATTTAAAATTGGATTACTATAACTACAGAAACCTACATTTATATCTCTAGATATCTCTAGGTAACTCTTAAGATGATTTGTGATAAATGAAGATTTTCTCAGTAGTCAATGCGTTATCGAATGCAAGATAAGATCTTTAAGTACCTAATGCAATACGCTCAACATTTAGGGATACGTAGTATTGAGAAAATCTTCATTAATTCATTATATAAGTATCTGGTATTAAACCATGTTTAGAATTTTCCGAATTATCACATTATGCGAAGCGACCTCGCGATGAATATGTTAACCCTGAAGAAAAACTTGTAAGGGTTTTGAAACATACCCTGCCAGGCTGCCACCCTTATTATTACCTAGTCTACGCAATTCTAAGTATCTCTCAACTATTTTTGTACTAATCCTTATATTTTTAATAATATTGACGAATGATCGGAACGTACGTTTACTTATTTAGTATTTTATTATATTTGAAGATGTGAAATATGAAGAATAATTATTTCGGTAAAGAAAAATCGGTGCGCAGTTTGACTTGGTCCAACATTACTAGATGTGTATTTAAATAAACGTGTATGAAAAAATGTGGAGCGGACATTTAATGTGACATTTCATAATATATGGTAAATGTTCGACTCTTTAATATCTACTTTATAGTTGTTCATCTGTATTATTTGGCCCTCGACTATGCTTACCTTACAACCACGGGATTAGGTTTTTGTTCCACCACCAAAACCATCATCGCCACGCTTGGCATGTGGGTTGGAGATGGCAGTATCTTCACCGCATTTCAGGGATGCTGCTGCCTATGCCACGGTGGTCTTGGTCGTAGTTTTGACCCTAGTCCCGAGTCCGGGTTTTTGTTCATGCTGAAAATAAAGTCAAATTATGCCATTATGACGTGTGAAGGGAATTGAATAGTCCATGAATGAAAAATAATTATTCTGACTAATTGATGTTAATTTGTTACCTATGTATAGACCCCTTATCTTAAATTCAGTTTCGGAGCACGTCAAAATAGTGATGTATCCAAATTGATATAATTTAAACTACAATTAAATATTATTGTACTAATATTATTATATAATATTAGTACAATAATATTTCGAATATTTCTATTAATAGCATAGCACTGAAAGTACATCGCGAAAAATGTTACTCAACATAGTAATTCTGGCATCTAGTCGTTATTAATTAACTTTAGTTCAAATATTTTATATTTTCAAATGAAAAAATCATAATTAAAATAAATCAGTATTAAAATTACCTAATCCCTACCCCAGAAGAGTTTCAAATCGTTACTATTAAATTTGAAGTACCCGAAGTGAATGTAAGATAACCGGGTCTAATTGTGTAGATTGTGTACTGTACTTGAAATTGGTTTCGAATCTTGGTTTCTCGAGTATTATTTGTCAAGACGGGCTATTGAAATATATTTTGGGAATGTTCTACAAAGGGACCTAAATAAATAGAATGCTCAGCAGTCAACCTGGCTGGTATGCGTGGGAGTGAGCAAAATAAAAATCGGCATTGTTAACAATAGTAAAACTGATTTCTGACATCAAACGATTCTAATGTGCCTTAACGTCATGGTTTTTCCGTTTCCAAGTTAAAACAACTGAATCGTATCTTAATGAAATCAAATCAGTATCATTTATTCTTAGGCTACAAAGGTATGTTACGAATATGGTCAACTTTTACGCACTTAATCCGTGAAAGTTGGACCATATGCGTGACCCGAATGCCAGCTAGGAATCTAGCCAGCCTAACTCCGAGCAAGCGCAGGATTCTGCTGGTGTCACCGCAGGCTTTGCGGCGTGACCTCGTTGCGTTTTTTGAGTCAATTGTGTAGCACACTTTCATTTACCAGGATGACGTAGGGAGCTGAATCGGCCGACAGGCATCCCCTGCTTGGGAGGCAGGCGGTCGTACCTACAACATATAAATGTTTATTCAGTGAGCAATGTCCAGTGATGGTATTGTTCGATAATACGTAGTGACGCTCCAGACGCTTGGTAAGTCGTGTATCCGGGCATGGCACTTTTTGCCGGTACAATAAAGGCCCATATATAGCATACGCACAAAAAATACAACTCGAAAACTACGGTTGCGACACTTGTGACGCTGTAGGTACAGTAAAACCAACTTCTTAATAGTAATCGGTTTTCTATCACTCTCGCACTCGCTCTTGCAACTAACAATATACAATGTATACTTGTCGTTAAAAACGAAGATTAACATTAAGAAAATAGAAGCAATGTGCCTACATACTGCTCAACTTCACGGTGTCTGTAATCGGCCGCGAAAATGTCGTTCAGATACGATAAAAAAAAGTTCATCCACAAGCGAAAAAGTTCATCAAAAAGCACCTCATTTTGCTTGCGAATCGTATACTTTTACTTAGTTAAACATGCTAGTATATATTATAGTAATATAAACGATAGCGAGCAAATCCAGGCGACTTCATTTTTCTGTCGGGAAAGTAGAAACTAGTTTCTATTATACCGAAATGCTGTCGCTCATATTTTCTCATTTGTCAGTTCAGACAGCATTACAATTGCGCAGTAATAGGTATATTGCACCAAGGTAAGCGGAGTTTTCAGTATTTCATTCGTGCCACCCGCTCTGATAGCACTCATTAAAATGTAGGCAATCTAGTCTGGCTCGACTGCAAGTTGATACTAACAGCTGACAGCTTACAGACACCATACTGACATGCATATGTTGACAAGGCTAAGTAAACAAACATTTTCACCCTCAGTTTACATCCGACTAGCTGTTGCCCGCGACTTCGTCCGCGAGTTCGCTCCTATTAGTCGCAGCGTGATGTTACATAGCCTCAAGCCATACTCGATAAATGGACACAAAAATAATTTTTCAATTCGAATTAGTAGTTCCTGAGATTAGTTCGTTCAAAGACAAACTCTTCAGCTTTGTAATATTAAATAGTATAGATGATAATATTTATATGACACCGGAAATGTATGAAATATAGGAATTGTATACAATTCCTAGGAAATGCTGTATTCCCATGCTATTAAGGAAATGTATGAAATATTGTTATTAATATTATTTAATACATAAATATTCTGGGATACGTATATTATTCTGTTGATAACCTCATACGGAACCTTCACACACAACATCAAGCTCGTTCTTATTCTTTTAGTACCTGATTTGTAACTGTATCTACAAATGGTTTTTTTTCTTATTCAGTTACTTTGAAGACAGCGTGTCAAGATTCAGACGTGTGCAGTTTTCCGGCTGAGGAAATAGGTAGGTTACGACTTTTTGCTTATCTTGTTCACAGACACATGGTGCCTTTTTGGGGGCGTATATGAATGAATGAATGAATAACATTTATTTCAGATTAAAATCCATATTTTGTTAATAAGAACAAAGATCATTTTTTTTTAGTTTATATTCAGTGTTAAACGAATATGACTTTTTTCGTCACTATTTGAGTGGTGTCTCAATAAATACTTACCCCCTTATTCATAACCGTCCATCAAGCCTCTATTAGTTAACAATCCGCTAAAGTTGATTTGTCCTTATCTGTCACTTTGACATTTATGTTTGTGAGAAAGGGACAAAAGAACTTTTAGTTAACAGAGGATTGTTAAGTTTTATGAATAAGGGACTTATTTTATAAAAAAGATGATATCCAGTGTGAAATTTTGTAATAAAAGCTCTGGGTTGTATTGGGGATTAAGCGGATACTTCTGACGTAGCCTACATATTTATTTACGTCACTTATGTAAACCATTAATGTGCTTAAAAAACCCAAAGAAAATATATTATGTTTTAGTACTAGGTTGATAATCACCGAATACTATCACTTCTATTTTAGCGCCACCTCTCGTTAGTAACGGAACTAACATTGAAAACTTTGAGTGTAGGGCAGCTAACTCATACAAGCTGCCAACAAAGTATCCACTTTAAAACGTAAACCAATATCGGTTTTAAGTTTTATTTGTTCAAAGTTCTCGCGGTTCGTCCTAACTTTGCATAGATACCTATTCGTGATCGTGGTTGTATAATAAAGTCAAATTCAAAGTTATTCAAATTTGGCATATTATATTATGCACCTATGAATGTGAATAAACTAATGAGGAGCGTTCGTGGCCCAGCGGCGCCCGCGTACCGCATGCGGTATGCGAGGTTAAGCAATGTCGGGCGAGGTCAGTCCTTGGATGGGTGACCGCTTTGAGTGGTTACTAACTGAGCGCTCCCGTGCTTTGGAAGGTATGTTAAGCCGTTGATCCCAGTTGCTGTCTATGATAGCAGTCATTAACCTAAGTTAGAGGCCTCCGGGCGGCTTGAGAACCTCTAACAGTCAAGTCGCTTCCGTAAAAACTAGTTCTACGCCAATTCTTGGAATTAGGTAGCGAACCGCAGGCATCCTTCAGGATGCAACTGTACTGGAAATAACGCTAGGAGGATGATGAATGCAAATAAAATAACACGGGTTTGGAAAAACTAAACCTCTGCCGCGAGAAATACCGACGTAAAAAGCTCGGCGAGTTATAAAAGGTTACAAAATAATAATACTACAAAATTACAATGCTACAGTAGAATACCTCTTTTGCGATAGATTACCCGTTATCCCGTGAAGGACGTTATCACCACCTATCACCGCTAAACATCTATGATGTAATCGTTTATCTTAAAATCTGATTTTGAAATAAGTGTTTCTTTTACTATAGATTTCAATATAGAATCGGCAAGGTCAGTAATGTGTTAAGAATTTTTTTTATAGAATTTAAAACGATTTCCCAAGAACGAATTTTCCGCTGTTACCAGCCTGTAAAAAGTTATTTTGAGTTTTCCATTATTTCTGGTTTATCAGTGTTCGTTTGGAATTAGCATAAATTCTTCCTAACATTATTTGTATCTCAAATACCTACGTACAGCGACGGCAGGGTTAGAATAGCCATTTCCTTGAAGAATTTTCTCAATGACTCACGCGTTCACGCGAGCCAAAGTTATAAGCCATTTTTAGTTAAAAAGAAACGGTTCCGATGTCTGCAGGTGATCCCCACAAGATAAGAACACAAGTAAATTATACTATTAAAGTAAGCGAAGTAAACTAACCACATTAAGACACAGAAGTAAATCTATTCAAATGTTTCACCATAAGTTTAATATTTGAGTCTAAATTTACGTATTTATAGTATGGGATTCTTCAAGAAAGGAGTGTATAATTTTTAAAAGGTCGGCAACGCGCATGTGACAACCCTGGAGTTGCAGGCGTCCATAGGCTGCGGTGACCGGTTACCATCAGGCAGGTCGTACGCTTGTATGCCACCGTCGTGGTCAAAAATTTAATTCGACAATGTCTTTGAAAAAAAAACAAAAAAAAATATATAATAAAAAAAAACAAGTAAATATTTATAATTTTCCAAAAACAATTTATTTGACTAATCAAAATACTTCTCCATACTCGTATTAAATTCACCATAGCTTGTGGACCAGCGGCTCCCGTGTACCGCGTGAGGTATGCGAGGTTAAGCAACGTCGGCCTGGGTCTACTCTTGGATGGAGGACTCCCGTGCTTTGGAAGGCACGCTAAGCCGTTGATCCTGGCTGCTGTCAATGACGGCAGTCGTTAAGCCAAGTTAGAGCCCTTTTTTTTTTTTTTTAAACCTCTACGAGTGTCTGGGCTCTTCCAGTTCCCCTGGACCCTCGCGGGTCTGCGGGAAGGGGAAGGGTTCTGGCCGGTGCGCCCTGGAGGCAACGGTAAGTGATTCATCTTCGGAGGGATCGCTTACCGGTGCTACCAATAACCCGGAGACGGGGTCGCTCTGTTTAGCGGAGGACACTCCAGATGCGACCAATGGGGGGATGGGGGGTTCCGCATCAGGGAGTCGCATGACTCCCCAGGTGCGGCGAGAGGGACAGGCCATGCCGTATGCCTGTTTAAAGAATTACGGACCCGTAACCCTGACTTCGGCAGAGGGCCGCTATAGTCGGGAGCGGGGGCTGTCACCGTCAGGCCGGGGCCGGGTGGTGGCTGCGAGGGAGAAAACCTCTATAATAAGTTACAAAGGGACCTGAGGGAGTGAATCCGGGGTTTTTCACTCTCTCCTGGCGTGGAGGTCCTTTGGTCGGCAAGTGTGTGGTGTCGCCCTGCACGCTTGCCGTCGGGTGGGGGGTGCAGGCCTCTACCGAGAGGGGAGAGCTTCGGCTGTCGCAGCAGGCGGTGTTCGCGGTTGTGTGCCTTGGCGATCCCGTGTCACCGCCACTAATGCTGTGTGATGGGCATACCCTGGTGGTTTTAGACGGTAGTCCGGGCGATTCCCGGGAGTCCGTCATACCTGTCCTAGTTCCCCGGCTAGGCGGGATGCGTAAAGGCATTTCCCCAGGTAAAAAAAAAAAAAGTTAGAGCCCTGCGGGCGGCCTCTAACTTGGCTTAACGACTGCTATCATAGACAACAACCGGGATCAGCCGTTGATAACGTGCCTTCCAAAGCACGGGAGCGCTCAGTTAGTAACCACTCAAAGCGGACCGCACGCGGTACGCGGGCGCCGCTGGGCCACGAGCGCTTAATAATTACCTATCTTCTTTTTACAGACTGACCACCAATATGGATAAAAAAGTGGAAGAAGCGAATTTCAGTTCAGCGTAAGTATTTCAGTGTCGTACATCAAAATTAATATATACCAATTACCATACCATATCAATATTGTTTATTGCACACAACTTCAGTTTCCTAAATGGTAAGAATATTGGCAGTATAGTATTAACATGAGATCTTTTTACTGATAGGATTTTCTGTAATTAATCGCTTTAGTGGAGCTTCAGACACGTGATCACTTTAATGGGTGCGATAATTGCAATTTATGAAAATAATTGTGTCACCTCACCCCGCTCATATTTGGAGCAACCTGAATGGCACTAGTTATTTGTTATACAAGGGTGCAAAGTTGTATTTTACGCGCGAGTGTGGAATTGAAACACGAGCCAGCGAAAGGATTCTATAGTTGAACCACTCGCTTCGCTCGTGGTTCTAAAATAGAATCCTGAGCGTAGCGAGTGTTTCAACACACGAGAAGTAAATTACAACTTAGCACCCGTGTGTAACACAAAACTTTTCTCCTCACTATAGCGAGGAAAGTGCAACAAGCAAAAAAACACAGTTCCAAAGGCATGATTTTCATCACTGGAATCACTGATTTTTTAACGATATTATAACAGAAAACTCTGAAAGTTGTGTATATTTACGTGAGTCGGAGTCGGTGAGAAGTTGTGTATGTCAACTAAAATTTTATTTTAGGCGACATTGACATTGACAATGATGACATTTCTGACGATGCGTTTTGAAATAGCATCGACTCAACTTGTGCGTTTACAATTATACTCAATATAATTATATAAAAATGTTAGTTATGGAATTTTAAGGTTTACGACTTAAAATCATTAAATAAAGCTAAATTTGGTATTTTTTATTAAATTCTCAAACCATTTATTTCATGCTAATTGATATCAAACGAACCATTATTATGAGCGTTTTATGTTTTGATTTCTGTCAAAAGCTACTCAAACACGCTCCAAGGTCAAATTACTTTCCCCACTTGTGGATAAAATGCGTTTTTACCCGCTTGTTTCAAAGGATAAAAGACGGCTTTCCGAGCAAGTGAGGGGAAAAGTACCTTTACCAAGTTACAAAAGGCCCCAGCCGTTTTAAAACTACTACTATTTTATTATTAAATAAAGCTCTCTAAACGGATTTAATCGCGTATTGTATAAATATTAAATATATCCCGACGTTTCGAGACGAGAAAATAAAGAGTTAAGGACGCTTGACCACCAGTGCTAAGAGGACTCGAATTGCGGTGCTGTATTTAGTACCTACACAATACGAGTATATGCGATTAAGCCGTTTAAATAATAATGAGTCACAATTATGGAAACCGAAGACGATATTAAGAACCGTAAAATGGGGTGAGTAGGGACAAAACTAATATTCAAACCTCGATAACATTTTATTTTTACATATGCAAACTGAATGGTGTATATAATAATTGCTCCGGACGTTTGTATTTAGGTTTTTATTTTATTTTGGGTAGTTCCATTTCATTACTTTGACGATAAGCAGGAAATCCCAGCTGACCCCGTAGTCCCTCGTAATTGGGGTGAGATGAGATTTTATACAAAGGTTATTTTTGGAGATTGTTAGATAGTTTTTTTTTATTATGTGTATTACTATAGCTCCATTTTAAATTGGAATACATTATTTTTGTAGCAGTAGCCTTAAAATCCCATCTCACCCCCCTTTCATCCCTTCTCTCCCCATTCATAACCCAACTCTCCCCGCGAAACCTACCCACCCCATTTTACGATACCTAATTGACTTTTTCCCCTGGGGAGATAACCTGCTTCCGGTTATGTGGTAACTAACTATTTCTGCCCAATGAAAACTCCACGTCGGCCGCCATCAACGTTATGTAATTCAGTTAAAATCTCACGTCCGTGCCACCATTATGGTAAAACCAACAGGTAGTGAGAGAGAGTGTTGGAAAGTTGTTAGCTATCTAACAAATATTCATAAAAGTTAGTTATTACTGAATTGACCCTCAAGAGAAACACATTTCCTCAATCAATCTTGGGAGAGATTATTATAACTCATAAGCCCGCAGCGTCCTAATACTCGTATTAATCTAATATGAGCACGGAATAAAAGGTTCTATGGGTTACCTATGATAAAGTCGAAAATTGTAATGTCGATTATTAATACCCCGAAAACGTTTCCCATTTTATTAATTAGCCTAAATTTAGTTTGCCCGAAAGTACGTTTCCCTGTTCATTACTTTCCCCCCTTCTCAGTTCGCTGCAATTTTATTTCGCTTATGATTCGAATCAACACTTGTAAAAAATCCGAAGTATCATTTGCCAACTACTTTTTGTGGCGTAAAGTATTTTGAACGAAATATTATTTTCCCTATAACGCGCGTTGCCTATAACGCCCCGCCCATCAGATCGACAAACAAACAAACAAAATTGTAAGTAAGTAAATTTGTTCGTTCGTTCTTGCAGTAATAACTCGCATATAATATTTAAAAAGTGTTACTATCGCATTGCACGCAACTCAATATTAGTAATTTATTTTATTTTGAGGCTGAGATCACATGAAATGTCCTCATTATTTACTTACCTAATAGCTGAATTTAACTATACTGTACGAAAGTTTTATATAACAAGTTTTTCCTCTCTTTTATAAAAAAAATAACCTCGAAGACGAAAGCGGGAGCAAAGCTCTCCGCGATTAGAGTCGGTTTTGCCACTAAGTCCCTATTCCGGTTCCTTATTCGGTTTATTAACCTATATTCAATACTTTCTAACTTTCCTAGCAAATGTTTGTTTCCGCAAGGGTCGCCGTTCTAACCTAACCTAACCCATTTCGATTTCGCGTAGCATCGGATTTATGAAAAGGTGATTAACAAATCGGTTGTCAAATAATAAATTTGGCAACCGTTCTTCTGGTTATCGAATTTCGGGAAAATGTAGATGTGAGATAGGAAACTAGAGACATTTCAAAAAATATGGTAAGCAATGTATATGGATTATAAACATTCGAGCAACCGTTTTCGGACAAGTGAAAATCGGACAAAGGATTTTCGAAACTTCGATAGGTTACCGGTTCTATGTGGTGTATTTAACGAGACTTATTGGTTAGAAACCAAATGTAAATTTAAACCACGTCAAAAGGATGCGTTAAATTTTTTATTTTTTTTATTTATTAGGAAGGTACATTTTACAGACATCATACAACACATGGTTCAGTTAGCTCGCGCGTGTTCAGTAGCTTATAAACTAGCATGATATCCAAAACTAAGTGCACACAGCTTGATCAGTAAAAATTGTTTGTCAATGTCAGTCAATATTACTTTCTCTCTTAGTTTTGTTGTCAGAAGTTTGATTCAATCAAGTAATAAAATGGGAGATAATCACGAATCAAATTATTTCCGGCTTCTCTTCAAATGAGAGATAATAATGGTTTTTATCATCTTCGAACGAAAATATAGCTATCTCACCACCCTGATTGGGTTTGGTCCTTTGATCCATACCTTCCATATGTAGTTTAGATTTATCCCACATAAAGATATAGTATATTGTAACGCACACATATTTTCGACTTTGATTGTACCTACTTAAGGCCGAAATTTGTATTTGACTATATCTTTCACTTGAATGGCATCGAATATGATAAATAATTAAAGTTATTAGTTGCTTCAAAAATAAGTAGAAATAATACGTAAAGCACAACTTCCTATTTAATAATAAACTTCCGTTCTCTCATGCTATCCGTTTTCCAGAGCAACAATTGTGTTGCTATAATCAATTGTCTACGCATATCGACTATAACAACATATTTGATCCAAAACAAGATATGTAACTAAATAACAATAAGTAGAAACTGTGAATAAACTATTCGAATGAAAACATTCTTCAAAGATAACTGTAAATAAAAAGGTCAAATAAGGTGTAAGACAAAAAAATTAAAAATTGAATAAATAGAAAATTTCATAATAATAAAAAAATAAACGAATTCACTAATCCTGGTCACGGCACCAATTGTAACGATCCCCCCCCCCCCCTCCCTCCTAGCCTAAATTGTAACGATCCCCCTCCCTCCTAGCCTACCTAAACCCCCCTAAACTACCCTAATCAACCCTAGGCAACCAATTGAGCCTACCAGATTTAGACTACCTAGACCTTAACTAAACCTAACTAATTTTCTAATAAGAATTTCTATAAATGTCTACTTTAATTCTCTATTGTTCTCTACACATAAAAATAAGTCAATATGTTAATAAGTTAATATCTTGAATTGGAACAGTAAATTGGCCAAATGATCGCTAGTGTGAATGTAGAACCCAAAGTCGTGTCCAAAATAGTAATCCAAAGTCCTTTTCACATAGAGAGATGAGAAAGTTACCTAGTTAGTCTTATTAGAATAAATACCTACTAATACCTAAACAATTATAAAAGTATATAAAAAATCAAATATAATTTTCCTATTGATGTTGAACTGTTAAGTATAAGATCAATGTAAGTCAATAGATATATTGTAAATTACTAGTTAACTGAAGTCAATGTTAATTATATAATTAAAAATTATTATTTTTTGCAAACTTCACGCGCTATTGAGGGCGCGTCTCTCCGGTTGGCTGCGAGAGACCGACCGGCTACGGCATCAGCATAGCGATGACGTGATTTTGAGAATATGTCTGTCTTTCTTATTTCTTCTTAAAATGTTTCTTATTGTATGGAATATAGAACGCCATACATAATAAGTTTTTTTTTTATTTGTGGAGATACAATCATGTGATATAAAATATATAAAGGCATCATAAAAACATTACAAAAATCGGTTGTAAAATCGATGCAATCAAGCATTCGTTAATAATCGCTTCATTTGACAAAGATACGTTTTGACCTCATCACTACAAACGTCAATTTATAAATTTCAAATGGTTGAAGTAACAGTATGTATATAATTACCTGATAAATAAGTATGTTTTAAATTTTACTTTTGGAGTTAACGCCGTTTACCTTCAGAACGCTTCATTATCTTGTGTAAACGAATGCGCGTGGCAAATGTTAATTTGATTTCAAATCATTATGTTTGTGATGAGAACTGGATGAGAAACCAAACAAATACGCCCGATCCCCCACTAATCACCGATTTAGGTATATATGTAGAGTCTGTTCGAAATGAGAAGAATGTATGGGTTCTCTTAAATTTCACGACTCTTCTCTTCCCGAACAGACTCTATTAACATGATATGCACACACTTATACAGGTTTGTCTTAAACTGGCATGTGCTCTCTGATGCTTCATTTTATGGTTCCGTTTAGTAAAAAAAGAACCCTTATAGTTTTGCCATGTTCGTCCGTCCGTCTGTCTGCCGATTAGTTCAGTAACCGTTACTACCAGAAAGCTGTAATTTGACATAAGTATACATATCAATTACGCCGACAGAACGCTTTAATAAAACCATGAAAAAAATACTATGGTAATATTACACGTAAAGCATGATTTTTTTTCTTGTAAAATCCATCGTGTAGGTTATCGTTGGTTAGCTCATTAAGAAGTATGGTGGTTTTTTTTTTAAATTTCAGATTCATGAATTTGTGTGATATTAAATTTAAAGTGCTATTTTTTATTGGAGTCTGTGTGCTCCTGCCAGCTAAACGGTTGCTAACGAATATATAAAAGAATTCATGGTAGTACTACTACCTTTATACAATGAATTTAAAAGGAAAACTATGACATCTAAGTACACATTAATATTTATAGAGTAATAGCCGGACTAGACAAATATACTTGTAAAAGCAAACTTTCGTGGAATTTCCATTGATTACTTAGATAATGTTGTTCGTTGTGTCAAAAATATAGTAAATATAAGTGTGTGACATTATAAGTCCGCATAATGTCACGGGTGACGCTTCTATCTAAAGCATATTAGTTTTATCATTTTTATACATAACAGAGTAAACCGCAGTGCAGAGAACATCAATGGCCACCGTCAACCATTTTACTCCCCCAGAATCGAATTCAAACGTCCAAGGGTCTTCTGATTCCAATACCTTTTTTATTTTTTAATAAACAAGAATAATTGGAGTTCCTTCTAATACACCTGTAGTTGAAAAGCAATTATTTACGCAGTAAATTCTTATCATAACAATCCCAAAAAATAATTTAAAAAAAAAACCTTGTGTTTGTTTCAGAGCGGAATTAACCCAAAACCCAGGTTTTCAATCTTCGCTAAGTATTGCTTCCTGTGAAGAAAAGAAAGAGAAGCCATACAACCCGTTCGAGCATCGCCAGCTTCCGCATCCTAATTCGTAAGCGGTTCTCATTTGAACAGTGTTTGGAGACATCAGTAATTTTGGTCTGTTTTCAAAGACCGTGAACAAGGTCTATTAAAAAATTTACATGGCATTTTTCTGACTTGTAGCGATAATCAATTCGGTACCTACCTATTCGCGATTTCGGTGGAAATCGTCAGTTATCAATTGAAGGTCCAGAAATTACCAACGAGTTAGAAAAGTATAAACTGCAAATGAGAATTAGTAACCTATCTTTCTTTTTCATGATGCCATTTGAAGCAATTTGTAGAGAGGGTCAAATGAAATTTTTCACCGTATAACCGCTAATTTTTTTTCGTTATCTGATAATTCGTAATTTGGATATGTTAGCTATCAACAGAAAAGGTACTTAAAAAACAGCTATAGGCTTCAGAATGGCGTATTCTTACTATGAGTTGGGTTTTTAGTTTTTAGGTAACTCATTAAATAAATAAATAATAATAAATATTAGGGGACAATTTATTACACAAATCAAACTAGTCCCATAGTAAGCTCAATAAGGCTTGTGTTATGGATACTAGACGACGATATATTTAATAGATATATTCTTAAATACATAGAAAATATCCAAGTCTCGGGAACAAATGTCTCTGCTCACCATAGAAACAAAATACCCTTACCGGGATTCGAACCCGGGACCTACTCTTAGCTTCGGAGGCAGTGGCAGTTACGATGGCGTCGTTGATCGGGTTGCCACCTTCCCTAACAGATGGTCGAGGGAGGCGATGGCTGAGATACGCGTCATACTCGTGATCGGGTGCTGTTTGTGGAGTCCGGTCTGTTCATGCTTGCAAGGGCATAGTAAATACCTTAATACTAGTGTTATTTTATTGTATTTAGATTGACGAGAGACATAATCCTGTTCTGGATTAGTTTTATTGTTATTGCCGCTAAGAGACCTTATACATCTCTAACAATATTAAGTTTAGTAATTTTTATTTTAGCGCTTAGAGATCTTTTACATCGCTAAGGGGCAGTTGAGACAACCGGTTGTTTGGGCTCAGAGGCTAGAGTTTTCCTCAGGGAGGTTGGGCAGCGTCTGCGAGAGAGGGGTCATGACCCCCGCTCCGCCTCTTTCCTGGTGCAGAGGCTGTCCATTGCGATTCAACGCGGGAACGCGGCGAGCGTAATGGGCACCTTTGCCCCTGGAATGACACGGGGCGGGTTGTTTGACAAATTTTTAGATTATTATTTTGTATTTGACTGTACAATTTTATTGTATTTGTTTATGTTTTGTAACCGAAAATTCATATAATTCATGTTTTTATATATATTTTAAATAAGTTATACGTAAAAATTATGAAGAAATAGAAAATTAAGTAAGTTAGGTTCGCTAAGGACTTTGAACTGATTTTAATTAATCGTATTTGGACGCTCAGGGACCATATACATCTCTGAGATATTAAATTAATTTTATATACTTTTTGTTTATTCGGACACAGATCGTATTTTTTTTTATTTAATTATCCAAATTACTTATAAACTAATTTTTTTTTTCTAACAGCGAACGAAAACCGCGTATGGTTTATCTGTCGCTGGTTAAACGTCGTATTCAAAACGTCCTTAATATTTGTAAATTTATTTTCATTGAATTGTTAATCAGTATATTTTTTAATCATTATTATTAAGTAAGATTGCCAGTTTTTTTTAATTATATAAATTCACGCTTTGACATGTAAAAGTGCCCTTGTGGCCTATTTGCAGAATAAATATTTGATTTTGATTTTGATTTTTTGAGTGACACTAAACAGGCCGAAAATTCATTAAAGGTATATTCTGTTTTTGTCTTCTGTTTCATGTAAGTATATAGAGGTCTGTATGATAATGAAATGTATTTTTTCGTGACACACATAAATAATTCATGCGTAAAAACATAAGACATTCCTTAATACAAACAACAAAGTTAAGAAACATACTAGTCAAATATATATCAACCTCTGATCTTGTCTATATGTTGAACAAAATTGATATGTCAATATTATCTGTCTATATTGGATCTAGCGATGTCAATCTTTTGTAAAGAATTTAACCCTTAGGCGACTTCCTGACTTGGCGGGACGGGATCGATATGTCATAGGTATTTTGTTGTTTGACGTAAGCTTACTGATGTGAAATTTCCTCACTTGACGAATTACTGTCAGTATTACGTTTGCGCAGTACTAATACGATGCGCAGAAGTGGGGCAGTACTGCATTGATATCGGTTGACACTGACAGCTGACAGTTTTCTCATATCGTACTGCCTCCGCATCGATAAATCAGGAAGGCGCCGTAAGTGGGTAAAAATATCAAAATAAACAATAAAATGACCACAATAAATTTTTAAATCCAGTAGTAATCAAAATAATGACATTACCTACATTGTTATCATAATTGAGAGAGATCATAATAGATAAGCTACCTAACACAATACGAGCAGGTATTTAAGCTAAAAATTCATTACGCGCTTGGGCGTAATAGGCCATTGCACAGTTATGTTTTTAAATATAAGGTTCAAAAGTCATCATCATCCTAGCGTTATTCCCAGTACAGTTGCATCCTGAAGAATACCTGGAATCCCAAGAATTGGCGTAGGCACTAGTTTTTACGCAAGCAACTGCCATCTGACCTTCCAACCCAAGGGGGGAAACTAGACCTTATTGGGATTAGGCTTGTCATGTGAGTGGGCAACTTGACTGTTAGAAGTTCTCAAGCCGCCCGACGGCCTCTAACTTGGCTTAACGACTGCTATCATAAATAGCAGCCGGGATTAACGGCTTAACGTGCCTTCCAAAGCACGGGAGCGCTCAGTTAGTAAACACGCAAGCGGTCACCCATCCAAAGACGACCCCGCCCGACATTGTCTTTAATATATGCCATACGAATATAAATAATAGTACCTACAAAACCCATCCACAGTGAAACTTGATACATCAGGCTCATTATTTTACAGATACGCCCTATAGCTATAGCTATTATCAGTCCATATAATGTCAAGCCACGGCAGGAGCGGTATGCGAGGGAACGGGCCCCGACATCATCTCGCTGGTATGTAGTGTGTATATGAACACACGCATTTGTGTGCGTTTACATGAGCATGTATTAGACTCTATAACTTTGCTTAGCGACTGCTATCATAGACAGCAGCCTGCTATCATAGAAAGCACGGAAGCGCTCAGTTAGTAACCACTCAAAGCGGTCACAAGGTCACTGATCCCGCCCGATATTGCTTAACCTCGCATACCGCACGCGGTTCGCGGGCGCCGCTGTAAGGTTCAAAAGTATGTGAGGAAAAAGGTTCAAGAGTACAAAAATAAAGTCGTGTTTACATACTTTTCCGTGCACATACTCGTAATTTAGAATTCAACTGTTGCTCTATATAATGCCTGTTTATTACTCGTACTATTCCAAATTTCAAATCAATAGCATTAGTAGTTCTTGAGATATTTAGCAATGTGACAGATAAACAGACAAAGCGGCACCATAAGGGTTCCTTTTTTACGATTTTGGTACGGAACCCTAAATATGCATGTACTCTATTACCACCTTTGTAGTTATACCTTATAATTCATTAAATAATGAATTGTCGGACGACCATGTGAGGTGTGTCTAAACGTAGTAAGTACCTGTTTCACGACCAAAGCAGCAATTTACTTATTTTTGCATACAACGATTTGTATGGATATGAATTTGTGTTGAATTTTGACTCCCATTCTTGCCTTTTTTGTACTCTGATTGAAGTTGGTCAGACATTTGATCCTCTCTACAAACTGGTTTAAATGGTATCATGCAAAAACAGTTACAGTAACAGTTTAAAAAATTAAGGCATTACAACGTTGCGAACGAAACGTTTTGAATTAACATGATATTTTATTTATTTCAGTACAATCGGCTCAATAATTCACTTGCTGAAAGCATGCCTGGGTTCTGGCATACTGGCTATGCCCGCGGCCTTTAAGAATGCAGGGATTATACCGGGTTCCGTAGGAACTGCACTGTGTGGACTTCTCTGCACACACACTGTATCTATATTGGTAAGTCAAATAGGGTGGGGAACCCGTTACGTTACAAGCTTTTATTTCCTATGTGTTTGTCAACTAACAACACAATGGAAATTATACGAAAGTTTGCTTTTCCACGTTCATTTCTTATGTTTGGCTATTACTCACTTTTACTTTTATTACATAAACTACTACCATGTTTTTTTTAACATACCCAGTAGCAATAGCAACCGTTGAGCTGACAGGGGGTGGGGGGACTTTATCACACAAACGGATTTCTGAATCCAAAATGGTTAAAGAAACACACGTTAATTTGTAACGTAATCTAACGATAGCCCACATGATTTGTTTCTACAAATTGCATCCCCACTTTACATGTAAAAATTGAAGATTTTTTGTTTCCTAAACATGCTCGGATATTGTTGTACACTGTTTAAAAAAAGAGTCATGCGAAGAACCATATTTTATCCGCCCATAATTAAAACATCATCATAACAAAATTATTATACTCCTCGGAGTAAAATAATCCCCCCAAATACTTTTTATTTATTATCTTTGTATTATTTCGTCACATTGTTTGAGAAATGCACTTTATTTTCCTTGGCGGAAATAGGGATTGCCTGTGCTCTGTCTTTTTGCCGGGCCTCGGCATAAGCATGGGCCCAGCAACCACCTTGTCAGGCAATCCCGAGCCTCGGCAATTCTGTATATACTATTACCGTTTACCCCCACTGCCCAAACCAACACACTCGTTGCGAATTTCCTGTTCTCTGCACTAATTGTATCGTAATGTACTATTAACGTTTTCCTATGCGGAGCTACTTTTGACGTTGACTTGTACCCGTCGCTCATCAAATTGACCAAGCAAAGAAAAACGCTGAATTTGCTAGTGCCATCGCGCGAACAGGCGGTAATTTTCCTTTGTTGTTGGTTTTTCTTTTTTCATATTTTGTATATAGTAAAGTAAAACATGGGTACTTTATATACCATATATTTAGGTCACCGCAGCTTATGGGTACCTGCAACTCCAGGGGTGGCATGCGCATGGCCGACTCTTTAGAAATGTAAAAACTCCTTACTTAAAGAATCACATACTCTAGTCCCTCAGGAAAACAAGTATAAGTAAAATATTTTTTTGAAATGACCCAAATAAAAATCTTGTGATTGGGCTATCCTGTTTTCAGGCTATTTGACTGGGAAATTTTATTCATAAATTCTGATTCTGATTCATATTTTTATGCACACTGTCACAACCGTATATATCACTACCGTAGACGCAATTGACAACATTTCATTTTTTAAGCAGGCTTTGTCCGATGAAATCTAATACTTAGAGGATAAAAAGTTTAGTAAAATCACATTTTTAAATATTTGAAAATATTCCGATTTCATATAAATAAATCAATTTCAAAAGTTCCTCATTCTAAAAGAGAGTAAGTGACAAGTAAGGCCTCACACAGCGTAACAAATCATACAGAAGCACTATTACTAAGACAGATTTTCTAAATAAAGTGAGCTGCTGTTCTTTTTGTGCGCTGTGACTGTCACAATTTCATAGTACGTAGTGACGTCATTACGACGATGGTAGGCTTTCTTCACATTTTCGTGAACATTTAGAAAACTAATACCTATAAAAATATAAAAAATATATAATTTGGGGTTTCTTGTTAACAAATTAACGAAATGAGTTAAGATTTCATACTACTTCAAATTTTGATGTGTTGTCATTTCTAAAACCCTAATCGTAGTATTATGTAAAGGTTTTTTTCTAAAAATAGAAAAAAATAATAAAGCGTTAAATACACACATGGTAGTAACATGCACGGCTGTGACCGTGTGCACAAAAACGAGAATGTCCCAATTATATTTGTTTCATATAGCATATATTCTCGTTTTTATTTATAAGGTACTTTTACCACTTTTTGATTGGAATAACACATAAATTACTTTTATCTTACCAAAAGAACTCGATTAACCATTTAATAGGTCACCTATTCAGAAACCTTTAATTAAGAGTGTGTTTTTTTTTTTCAGCCAATATAATCATTTATTTATGTACAACGAAAATATATACAAGAATACTTAACCAAAATAATATAAAGAAAATTAAAACTAACTTAAATCTAAAACGGGCCCTTGAGGCATTGTACCGAGGATGCTGGCGGCATTTCCTCGCTGTATCGCAATGCTGATACATAGTGTTTGTTAATTCTCCGTTTAGAGAGGTATTCATTCATGGAAATAAATAAGATTACTTTCAGCAACAAGAAGAGTGTAAATAAAAAAAATTATTTTTTTTACTTCGCTTTTAGTATCTGATGGTTTTGACATTTTTAGGTATGTGTTTTAAGCTAGTTACGCTAGCAATTATTGAAATGCATTTCAAAAACCTGTCACGTATATACAGGGTGATTTCGGGGTCGTGGATCAAGAAACAGTTTTCCGGCTTGGTATCTGCTAGCCATTTAAAAAAAATGTAGTGACACAAAACAAACGCATTTCATTTTTGTTTTGATGACAAAAATACAAAATCACAATAAAACATGGTTACCCTCCACTCTATGACGGATAGTTTAGAGAGTTGACAGTGCGCGTGACCATTCGTTGTATGAAAAAGTATTATTTCCCATGAAATTAAAAAAAGTAGAGAGCTATGTGAGTTATAATAAATCTGTACTAATATTATAAAGCTGAATAGTGTGTTTGTTTGTTTGAACAACTGGTTCGAATTGAAAAATTATTTTTGTGTTGGATAGTCCATTTATAGAGGAAGGCTTTAGGCTATATAACATCACGCTGCGACTAATAGGAGCGAAGACGCGGATGAAGTCACGGGCAACAGCTAGTATAAAATAAATAGAAAACTCTCGCGCTGTATACACATTCTTCAAACTATAATAATATACGGTTCTAAAGAAAAATGTATTTATTTACATGGGTTCGACAGGGGTTGCACCGGTCATGGTCGCGGCAGAAAGTGACGTCCCAGCAAGTTGTCAACGGAGATATGGATACACATCTTTTAACCACCCCGAAATGTTTATGAATATATAGGGTGTGGCGTGTAATAGGAGCAATAAATTTAAAGGACGCTTCCTTAGACCATCTGCAGTAACCTCTTGTGTCCAAAACAAAACCTGATTTCAATTGGGAGAAATTTTGATCTTAAGTTATGACCTCCAAGTAATAGATCTTGGCACCCAGAGATTATAGCGCGGCAGTCAATGCTGATTTTGAGATTGCTTAAAGTTATGACTCATAATCGTTGCCGTATTTTTGGTTTAAAAGGATATTTTTGGGTTTTTTTTTATATATTTATTGTGTTTTTTTTTTAAATAAATAGTTATTAATATCACTCTAGTACAGTAAAAAAGTACACATAAGTTATTTTTGTTTAAAAAATCCAAAAAACCTTTTCTTTTAATTGAAACCATTTGGAAATAATTGCTACAGAGCTCAATAGTGTACCTTTTAATTTTTTGCTCCTATTATAGGCCACACTCTATATAAAGGGTAGAACTGAAAAAGTTTTCTACCCGCTCATAATGCTACTAATTGTCTAGGGCACGACACACAACACTCACAGTATCCGCGCACAGATCCGAAGATTTATCCCGAGATTTCGTTTACTCCGTTTTTGCAATTGCGGTTTCACAATTGGTTGTGGAAGAAGAATTATTTTTCACTGTTTCGCAATCAATTACGAAACAGGAATTTATTTGCCGTTTTCGAAATCAACTTCGAAAGAAGATATTTTTTCTTTGTTCGTAATGAATTAATTACGTAAGAAGAATTATTTTTCCTGTTCCACAATCAATCATGAAACAGGAATTTATTTGCCGTTTTAATTCTTTCGTAATCAACACCGAAAGAAACACGGTACTGCGCTCCAAAACACAAGTTGTAGATGTCGGTGCCAAAACCGCAAAACTGAAGTGGGACTGGGCTGGACATGTCTGCCGTATGCATCCGGAAAGATGGGCCAAAATAAGTACGGAGTGGACCCCTCGAGACGGCTACCGGAGCAGAGGCAGACCAAGAAGGAGATGGCGGGACGACTTGGACGCATTCTGCTCTGATTGGCGGGAGCATACAAGCAATAGGGCCGAGTGGAGGAAAAGCGGGGAGGCCTTTGCCCACACCTAAATTGGCTATTAAAAAAAAATCAACTCCGAAAGAAGATTTATTTTTCTTTTTCTGTAATGAATTGGTCACGAAAAAGGAATTAGTTTTCAATGTTACGTAATCAATCAGGACACAATCATTGTTTAACGAGGGACGTAATCGGAAAATTGCGAACTACAGTCTATAATGATTCCAGTTTGTAACCCCACGCCCGAGTTAATGACAATATTTCATCATATTTTTTCATCACATTTGCGAGGAAATGAATCCTAATCCAAAATTCCAAATTGACGAAATTGACAACTTCACCTCTAGTATTCTTGATCGCCGGGGCGTCCTTGCGAGAGGTGCGCACCGCATCAATGTGGCAACCAATCACAAACCAGTCACAATCAGATCACACACAAACTCACAAGTCCCTCGGGAGTTATGAAAATCCATAACTCCCACGGGAAGTAAATTGTATATAGCTGCTCTATACGCCTGGGTACAATAAGACCCTTTACGAGCAAGGGTGCTGATTAAAAAAAATACTAATTATTTTTACTTCTCCTATTCGAAAAAATGTCTTATCTAGCCCGCTTAGAGGGAGCAAAACTGGATTTTGCTGCCTGTAATTTTTTCTTCATTTCTGCCCTGCCGACAGGGAGCAGAATGTTATTGTGCTTGTTTCCCTTGGGAGCAAACACGAGTTTTGCTCCCTCTAAACGGGCTAGAAAAGACTTTTTCTTTTTTTATTAACCTTTTCGCCGCCAGACGTCAAAGTAATTCGCCGTGCCCCTGACGCCACAACGGTAAAAAATTATGTGTAAAGAAATAATGCCAACATAAAATTGGGCAGCTTCTCAGTAGTTTATCATTTAAAAAATAATTGTCGGCCAGTGCCGTCGTTGGCGTCGGGGTGACGATGTTTCGTTGACGTCTATGGCCGACCGGGGCGTTCAAAAGGTTAATAAGCAAATGGTTAATGGTTAATGGTGGCAAATAAGCTTACGGCCTGCCTAAACAGACACCGTAGCCTATAGAAACTTGCGCCTCCAGAAAAATCACAAGGCGAAGTACCACTGGTTTCTTGAAGCCAACCTTCTTAAAATGCTTTACTCACTGACCGGCGTAGCACCTCCCGACGTGCGCACAAGAGTCACTCGCTCGGTGGAAAAACTGTCTGCACAAAATGCTGGCCCTCGCAATTCTCTCTACTCTGGCCGGTGAACCTATCTCGCTTCAAGAGCCGATCCAGCTTCCTACATTCCGCCGATCCAATCACAGTAACCCGAACTATTGAGACCATCAACCTATGGAAAGAAACTGCTCCCCCTCCTGAAAACTTTGTACAACCTGCACTAAGCCTACCACCTGGGTACGAGCTGTCATGGGCAATTCTTTCTTTCTTTCTTTGTGTTGGTCGCAGTAATGACAGCCTGTGCAAGTGGGGTTTCATTGGGGCATCCTCTAACCGCTGCGTGTGTAGTGTCACCCCACAAACTTTGGCGCACTTTACCAACTGCCCGGCTTTCCCATCCTCCTACCCACAGGAAGACTGGGTCACAGCTAACCAAAGGGCATTAGACGTTGCTGGTTTTTGGGCCAGCACAATTTAGCATAGCACAGCCATCGATTCGATAAGAAGAAGCAGATGTCACCACCACCACCCCCCTTGCGGCGCGCGGCGTTTTTAGTGAAACCGTCTCAGTAAAACAGTAAGCATATAGTAGAACTCGACTTCATCGAGTACTAATTCTTGTTTAGTAATTGATTACAAACAAGGAAAAAGTAAATTACTTGGTAATTGATAACGAAAGAAGAAATAACACTCGATTTCGAAAACGGCAAATAAATTCCTGTTTCATAATTGATTGCGAAACAGTGAAAAATAATTCTTCTTTCGCAGCCAATTGTGAAACCGCAATTGCGAAAACGGACTAAACGCGTAAACGTTTTAATAGGGAGGCATAAAAATGGAGAGGACGGTTTTAATCTATCGGTAACTTGGGGACCAGTGATACAGAATCTAAAATCTAGCGATAAATCTTCGGATCTGTGCGCGGATACTGGACCGGGCATCCATTTCAGTTTCAGCGTTCGCACATTCCAGCAAGCAATTCGTGTCCATATTTTCATGCCTAAGGTCGTCGTATTATGATCGGTCCGGTTTTGCACTCTTTGTTTCTTTAAGCTGTGTAAGGTTTGGTGTTAATATTAATTGACAATTTTAGGAGTTATACCTAATATTAATACTTTCCGGCAGTTAGTGTATGCAACTTTGTACAGCTGAGCTTCATTATCAACTACTCCCCAATTTCATCCCGTTGGGGGTAGTTTTTGGGACACAAAGTATCCCTTTGTGTTGGATCCATAACCACTTTCATACCAAATCAATCAGCTTAATCCTTTCAGCTGTTTATACGTGAATGTTACTCAAACATCCAAAATTTTACATTTTTAGTACCGTGTTACAAAGATATAACAGTTTCTATTACGATTCAGGTAAAAACATCGCAAGAAGTATGTGTTGATGCCAAGAAACCGTCTATGAGTTTTGCGGAGACGTGTGGCGCAGCTTTTACACATGGACCTAAAAGGCTACGACCCTATGGTAACTTTGTCCAGTAAGTATGAATATTTTCTTAAAGTGTTGCAATATTACACTATGACAACCGTTTTATAATGACTGTATTCTAAAGTCAAAAAATAAAAATTGTTATTGATAACTTTTATCTAAACAAAATTGAAGCAGTTAGGTTCTTTCCTTCCATAATTGATAAGTCTCCTAGCCTGCTTAAATTGTTTTTTTTTGTGAATATGTTAAAAACCGTGTTTGGGCTTCTGACAAAAAGTAACAGTTATAGTTAAATAATAATAATATACGAAACGGAATATAAAATATTCCTTTCATTTCCGATAAATTCAAAATACCTTGTTACTTGAACTCGACTTAAATGAAATCAATTCCTTTGGGAAACTGATTGTCTTAATAACATTATCCTGATTGTATTCGATATTGATGTTAAATAGACATAGACATCACATATTTTTTTTGACATATGGAGGGACAATCTTACACAAATCGACCTAGTCCCAAACTAAGCAAAGCTTGTTCTATGGGTACTAGACGACGATATACATACTTATATAGAAAAATACATACTTGAATAAACAAATATCCGTGCTAAATGCACAAATAATGCCCAGGCCGGGATTCGAACCTGGGACCTTTAGCTTCGGAGGCAGTGTCACTACCAACTAGGCTAAACAGGCCGCCGCAACATTGATAATGAAGGGTACATTACAAGTCAAATTGTTCGTAAATAAACATCTATTATACATTCCTGTACTCGTATATTTATTCAGTTAATATTTAATAATTACTTAAAGATTAAATAATATTTTTCCACGAGCCCCTTTTTTAATTTAATTATAAATATCACAGTATCTTCAAGAAATGCGGTTATATTTTGTATCAAAAAGGTTTAATAATGATTTTCAATATCGTGCCCACCAACTCGCAGACACGGCGAACGCCATCCGGTTAGTCTGAGTCGAGTCAAATCAAGTTAGCATTTTAGTTATTTTTAGCTAACCAATTCGATTTATCTTAAATGAATATAGCCGGAGGCAATATCGCTAGGTATTATCGGCGAACTTTTTGAAAAGGTGTTTCGATCAAAATGATTTTGTTGTTATTAAACAATTTTAGTTCATTTTTACCGACTTCAATAGAAGGAAGGAGGTACTCAGTTCGTCTGTATGTTTGCTTGTTCTTTTTTTTTATTTATGTAGGTATGTTCCCCGATAACCCTTGACCACGTTGGCCGATTTTGATAGTTCTTTTTTGTTTCAAGTCAGTTATGTCGGGGGACATTGGTCCCATATAAATTTGGCGAATGTTTGATGATGGGATCTGGGAGGAATCGAGGGAACTCCTCGACTTTGATAGGCACGCATATGCCGATTTCGGTATTTTTTGTAGGTAACCAAGCATTGGCTCACGAAAACCACAAATTGTGGCATAGCATTTGCATTGAAGTCGGTGTTTTTTTGTATAAATGATTATATTTTACATGCCTTGCTTGTTTAATACATTGTTTTATTGACACATTGTGTGTACTTATTGACTTTTCTAAAATGAGGTATAATATGGCCTACTTTTAAAAATAAATTACCTTGATTTTGACTTTTTACGAACTTTGCTCTCAATTAGTACCTGATCGCATATTTTTATCTCCTTACTTAATTTCACCAACGTTGCAATGGTTACTAGACAATGACAAGTTGACAATGATAGTTTGAGGGATTGGGAGGAATGCAATTCACAGCCTTGATAACGGGTGACAAAGTGACATTTGTACCTATATTTGAGATATTCAGAAGGGCTCGAACAGTATAGAGAAAAGCGTGAAAGTGTCCTGATAGACCTGGGTTGACGTATCAATATCGACGATAAACTGACACCTGTTTTCTAAAAAAGGGTAGGCAGAGCACTCAATAAATATCATACAAATCGGATTCAGGACACACAAACAGATACATTTTTTTTGTTTCAATTTCAGGTATAACTAAATAGTCAAGCAGTTAATAGACATAAAGGAATAAATAGTACCTGGTACAAATAAGCGCCATCTCTCTCACTAATTGGAGGCTAAACTAAGGATCAGTTGAAAACAAAAAAAAATTAAACAAACAATGTGTAATGAATTTGACATATTAAATGTCAAATTCAATACATTGTATGTTTACATTTTTTTCGTTTTTAACTGGTGCTTACTTTACCTGATGTGGTCCGGTTGGAATATGATCAAACGCATAGCTTACCCCTTAGAGTGGCACTGAATAAAACACAGAAGAGTGGCGAGTAATAGCCGCTACAATGTAATGCAAAAATTCGTTGTAATGACGGAGCCAGAGGCGCGGGTTCAATTTCCGTCTTAGACTGCGTGCGAGATCTCGCTTCATTTTTCATTCCAGTTGTTCTCCGTATCAAATAATGATTTTAAATGACCCTTTTTTTCATTTTCAGGCAGCTGGTCGACTTCTCAGTGATGTTGACATATGTTAGTGTCCTGTGTGTATATGTGGTGTTCATCGGTTCATCATTCAAAGAGGTAAGTATTTTATAATTCAATTAAGTATATACGAAGTTCATGACAGACACTTGGTACTGACTTCGTTATTCAAGGACCAAGTTAATACCTAATTAATAATGTAGAAACAGCTCTGCTTAAATAATGTAGGAACAGGAAAGTTTTCTGTACCTAAATGCTCGGATCGCTTTGTTTCTGCGCATACAGAAGGGTCAATACTTCTCTACGTACTAATAGGTATTATAACAAAGTAAACTTTGCATGATATATTTATAATACATCATCATCATTCCAGCATTATCCCAATATTCTAAAGGATTGTCCGGGATCCTCTACCGATAGAAGGGATAATCGCATACGTTTTATCTTCGGCCCGCGCAAGTTTGCTGCTCTCATTTTCGCCACAAGCTGAACTGGCTCTCAATACGTCACCGCAGGTCTATCAGACACCTTTGCAAGCTCTCCTGGATATCTCAAATTTAATACAAATTTAACTTTGTCTTTTGCAAGCCCTCCTGGATATCTCAAATTTAATACAAATTTAACTATGTCAACCATCGTCTAGGCTGTGAACTGCGT